>JAODTK010005528.1:0-160319 GCA_026419785.1 Sclerodactyla briareus | reverse complement strand
TACGACAAATCGCAGGCTTGTTACAAAAGTTAAACTTAACGATCACATCAACTCGGATTTATTTTCGTTGGATGGTCCAGTGCCTGTTTTCTTGTGTCTCACGCAGTCTTTCCGATCGTTTCCCCTCTTTGATGATCTCTTTGGCCGAGTGCCAATTAACCACTGCAGGGTTGGCTATTACGTATACGATGTGGACAGATTCATTAATGACATGATGGGCCATATCGTTCTGTTGTTTTGATGTAATAATCAAGATGCCACAAAACAACGCAGGGGTGCAGCACAGCATTTTTATACGTCGGTGTCTCAAACTACAATACGTACGCGCGGTGGACCTCGGGCATGACGCGCAACTCTATGATCTGTGATGCAGAGGGCATGGGCTCGTTATACATAGCGGACGTGCCGCGACCTATGCTGCTTCTTTCAAACTCGTAGGTATACTGCACATACGAGTTCACAACTGGTGGATGCGTTTTTCGACACCTGACACTGTCTTGTCCAATACGGTCTGTGCTACTCGTTCGGGGACATTTGTCAGGTTAGCGCGTCCGAAGACAATGCCAAACCGAGCGTTAACTGACTATTTTTTACTCAAAATGTAGCTCAGCATAAGGCAGGGAGATATTATATGAACTGGGGAGGTAAAGCGTGCAATATAGTGAGCAATTTGAAAACGTCCCCCGCAATCGGAATGACACGCGATCACCTTCCTGTGCGTTTAAAGTGTGGTGGGCCATCTACGGTATGGCGCTACTCTACGGGGACAAATGAGGCGGAATTTTCCAATGGACAACGGAATGACACGCGGATTACATTTCGGCGTTAAATCGTTTGTTAACGGACGGTCATCTGTGTTAATCTTTCGGGGACATTTTCAAGTAGTAGCGCGTATGAAAGCATGGAGATATGATATTAACTGAAGGACATATGCAGACCGCGCCAGTACTGGCATTTTCCACACACACCAAAGTCAGCTCAGCATAGGGGCCTGTTAGCGCTGATTCGCCGGGGGCCTCCATAGGGTTAGGAGTCCGTGGTATGTGTCAGCGTGGCGGGGGGCACTTACCACCTCCAGTAGGCACACAAGACATTCCATATTGACATGATTGGAGCGAATGTAATAACCTACATAAATTTATCCAATCATGTACTTTTCATCTCCATACCCATAATATATTGTTTATGGAGGCAAAATGGCTGGTCAACAGTGTCAATGCCCTTGATTAAATCGAGGAAATATTTCCACATATAATCCTTTTCTGCCAGGGCACAAGTGACATGTCCTATAACATAGCAAGAGCCACCAATGACGTGGCGTGGTTCTCACGAAAACATATGGATTATTCGAAAAAATATGTATTTAGTGAGAAATACGATTTATGGGTATACATCAATATTTCTGCGAATTTTGAGAGAAACTGGTAAGTTTTACGGAAATGGGTCGATAATTGTAACTAATTCAGGCTCAACTGTCTCAAAAAAGGAAATACTTTTGTTGCAAGTTTGTTCTGCTTTTGTTACACCCTGTTCTAAGAAAGGTTACTATGTATAAACAATGGGAGCGACTGCTGAGGGTACACTTGCTTTTTGAAGACACTTCTGATGTATTTATCAAGCCGGGACGTTTCCCATGTGACATGAAATATTACTTTGTGACTTAAGCCTATCTGATTTTAGGTAGCAATTTACTTACAGCACTTACTGCCAATGTTGGCCCAAATATTAATGAATAATTATTGAAATGCTCAGTTATGCTTGTGTTTATCTTATCGGCCCAGTAGTGGTTTCTGTCAGTAATTGTCTTTGATTAATGTTTCCTTATCACTCTTGTTTTTTTTTTTTTTTTTTTTTTTAAACACATTGTTGATAACTCCCCTGGTTCGTGATTTTACCAACATTACTTTCTCAAGGTTGATCAGAAAGTCTCTGCCTTAGTATTTGGATTCCGAATCTTTTGAAAGGACAATGTTTTTGCATAGAGGCAGTTACCACGCCTATAAATGCGTCACACACTGATCAACACTTTAATCGTCACAATATTTGACCAGTCATACTCTTGCAAGTCATGACTAACTCGACCGATTGGAGTAGACTAATTTATAGTCCGTTTCCAGTTGAAAATGTCTCATCATTTTCATTTTGAGGACTGATTGCATTGAGTAGAATGAGAAAATGGTCACTTATGTCATGGACAAGAATAGACGAACTTATTTTTGCCGTCAAAGTTATTTGTGAAAATATTATCGAATAGTGTTGCGTGTTGCGGAATATTCTGTCAATCTAGTGGTTCTCGATGTAGGAAAGAGACAATGAGTGCTCTTACGTTGATAAAATGTTTACAGTATCAGGTTAATTAGATTTATATTGAAGTCCCCATGCTAGAGACCTAATAAATTTCTTTTTAACAAATCCTGCAGGGCGTTGGTCGAGTTCCTCTATGAAAAGTGCACAATTTGAAAAATCACACAAAAGTAACTATATTAAGTGAGGTGCCGTGATGAACAGGGTTCAAATGTTTGGGCATAGTCAATCCCATGTTTACCAGAATCGAAAAAATAAATGTTTACATAACTTGCCCCTCTAACCAAATGCCACCCCAACCAAAGCTGCTGCAACATGGATTTCTTGACCATTTTAAAAACGCGTTGGCGTTATGAAAGCCTACATGCATCATTGGCGTTTGAGAAGAAAAATTTGTGGAAGACCATTCGGAGATTCAGTCTGAATCCCTTCAGTGCATATTAAAAACCCGACCAAATTTAGCCGATTAGAGTTTACCGAAAAGGCACAATTACCTATGTAGAATTTTGGAATTCTACCATCTTGAAAAAATCACAAATATCTATAGAGTGGAATGGACTCTGTGAATGGTATATCAATTTTTTAAAACAATTAGCAACGATAACAAAACTGGTTTCCCCATACATATGGGTCTAAATCTCCAATATTTCAAGAGGTTCAAGATAAGTGGTGATTGTTGGAATCGCAAAATGGTTCAATATGGAGAATAATTGTGTATGTTATATGGGTGAACGAATATGGATTTTTTTCTTCAGAATTTTTTGCACAGGATTGATGATGCGTTCTTGCAACTTCATGATTGTCCCTTGTCTGATTATTTGTAATTCACATATTCAAAACAGTACAAGCGTGTTGGTTATAGGTTTACATGAATTTGAGCTATCTCCTCTCTGGATTACAATAAGCCGAGCCTAATATAAAGTTGAATACCTATACTCCGCTATGTAATACGAGGTCGGTCTACTACAACACAAACATGTCAGTGACACTGGGGATGTGGTTGAAAGAGAATGAGTAAATCCTCCTTACATATTTGGAGCCAGATATTCATCGAAATCTCTGCCTCTATTTCGCTCATTATTTAAGCGTTCCCACTCTGTATAGATCAGTGTAGATAATACCAAACTGTAAAGTGACCCAAGTTATACAACCTGCACGTATTAACCGGATACCAGCTGACAAATGCGCATTAATTATCCATTGTCCACCTGCGCAACGGTGTAGATTGTAGAATTCCAATCGTTATGTTATTTGAACCGCCTCCGCTTATTGTAGTGCGTTAAATCGCGCACCCGCCATGCAGACCACTCATGAATTTTGGCGCCCGCTTGGTTGATTCTTATGTAATTCATCGCAGGTAGACTGGTAGAGGAGATAGTCTTAGGCCAGCTCTGCGTCGCAGTGATATGGAGCGTATGGGTATGTGCGTAGAACTAAATTATGTGCGTCGAGTCTGTCAGTAGCATTTATATTCTGCTAGAACTAGTTGTAATGAGCCAATTTAAACGAAGAATTTAAAGCTCAAAATGGCCGGCGGATGCGGAGATTGAGATGAAGACTATCAGAGTAAAATTAAGCATGCTGCCAGCCGTTCGTGTGTCTACCGAATTGGGGCGACCATGTCTGGTTGTGGTAAAATATACACGATATGTTGCAATTGTACTATAGCCAAATATACCAGTTATTGTACTTAAAAGTAGTGTTATATATATTGCAGTGCGGCATCTCCCTTCGACGCTTTTTGGCCAAATCGGACCAGTTTCAAAATGAGAACCAATTTTGTGAAAGTTTAGTTATAATTTTCTGTAACTATATTTTACTTTCTCAGGCTGATAGGCCTATCCCCTATATCAGAAACCTTACTCATGAGCTGCATACTTAGGCCGTGTTAATGGCAGGGCTTATCAAATAGTATATATATATATAGGACTAGCGAACCAGTGCTAGAACATTACAGGGCAACTCCCCCTACTAATTAATTTGGCGTTAGTACAGTCTAGATGGAGACGTATATAGTTGATGCCGAAGTGCCGACTGCATGAGTTACTATACGGTGTCATTCAGATTAAATTAAATAAATGCAGGGCAGATAGCTCTCATTTGTTAATTGAACTATTTTTTCCGAATGTTGAGAACACTTATATAAGATCAAATTGATGTGTTCTTGGAGCATACATCCTGATTCCTGTCCCGTCCAGGAGGGGTATATTATTCGGTTACGTATGTTACCACAAAACTTTTACTTTCAAAATGTAATCTCTGACAACGGCACGGGACTGAAAACCTGCACAAACGTGCCCGTGACGTCATGAAAATAACCCAGTGACGGCAATCCACCTTTTAACGCTTTCACTCCGAATCGTAGGTGGTATACAGACTATACAATGTTGCATCTTGGCATGTACAGCGGTCATTCGTGGTCAGACGCATTAGGAAATGTCCCCTATGGTATGTCGTGGGTAGGCTATACGAACTGCTTGAATGGCAAGACGAGTGTGCTGTTGAAAAGTCTGTATGCCCACCTTTAGCTTATTAGCAAATGGTTTCGAATTGAAACTTTCCCCTCCAGTGCCCCAGTCATTGTAGGCTAATCGCATGTTGTTTGGGGTGAGGGCTAAACCCTACAAACTGTCCAATAGTTGACTCGGCGAAGAGAGACGACCTTTTGTGAGCTATATCTCAGCATCGGGGAATTTTAAATTGGACCAGTTCAAATCGTTGATAGATTGAATGTACATTCTTGTCAACAAGGCCACATACCAATGGTTGTTGTTGAATGGCGTTCAAGGCAGTCACGAAGCGGATACGAATCGTGGAACTGGGTGGAAAAAAGTTCACTGTCACGACCCTCTCCACCCCCGAACCACCTCAATGGCAGTGTTTCAGGTTTGGGTCAGGCTTGCCCTCGGAGGGTTTGGCACACGGCCACCGGAAAATTTGGTTCGGGGTGCCCGAGGCCGCACCAGTTCTACCTTGATATTTGTCCATGGCCTGAAGACCGAGATATACTCCCAGTTCTAACAGCCAACCATTTCTTCTTTTGTTCTTCTGTTAACTAACCATTCTAACCAACATGACAAAAAGTGGGATAACATTTACTCGTTTTTAAGGGAAATAGGCCTTCATGTACTTTTTTCCGTTATTCCTTCACAAATAAAGCCAGAGTAGTAGAATTAATGACCTCACGTTTGTAAGTGCATTCGATGCTCAGTGGGCAATGTGTCAGGGTGTCAGAGTGATTAAGATAAACCAGATCAACATTGACGTACTAGGCGGAGGGCAGGGGAGGAACTCCCTCTTGTAAGGTGGGGGTGGGGGGGGGGGGGGGGGAGGGGGGCGGCCGCGCAGCGGGCGCGGGCGGGGGTATAGAGAAGGTCGTGTTGATGTGAGAAGTGAAAACCGGGGTAATGAATGTGACAGAAATAGCACAAGTATTATTAAGAAATTGACCAAGGTTTATTGCAGGATGACCAATTTTTCATAAAATGCTCCCAAAAATTGTGCCATTTTTTTGGCACTGGTGTCTGAAAGGAAAGAACATCATACGCCTATGACAAATTCAGCTGGTTAGATCGAGTTCAATTATTGGAAATGTAATCGTTTATGGTAAAAAAAAAGCTCAGCAAAGAAGTGTCTTTGCGTTCCCCCAATGAACTATTCACACTCCGATGACATCCCCAAGCACGTAATTGTTAAGGTCGCGTGGGGTTCTGGGTTCAGACGATGTTGTAAATGCAACTGAATTACTGCAACTAACAAACCTACGGGTCGACAAGCTTAGTGCAAATAACTATCAAAATATCGTATGCTGGTTCAAAGATGAACGTTGGGTTTCCAAAGAAGCATCTATTTCGCTGGTGTACTAATACCCCAATATCAGCGATGTTTCAATGAACTATTCATACGATTCGTATAGATGTTCAATTAAGCAGTTTCCATCGTGAAGTCCATGAAAACGTCGCGCCGTTCGCATTTTTTACACCTCTCTAAGTACACTCTACACACTTTGTTAATTGATTTTCCTACAAGTGAGCTGGTGTATGAATGTTTGTTTGTAACACGAAAGTAACATATTGTTATAGCCTGCATTGCCTAGGGTTTGGGAGGGAATAGGATCACGGCTCTTTTCCACCGAAAACCACTTGTTTGTACTCATGCTTTTTCAAGACCAAAAGCATACCAAAAATTGATTCTTCCATTAAAAGTCCGTTTCCACAACCACCACCAACCGCACCACGCCCCGCAGGATAAAAATATAGGACTATGGGGCATTCACTCTTATTGCTCATCTTGTTATCTCCTGGAGGGGCGGGGCGGGGCAGGCAGCAGGAAAAAAACGAAAGAAAAAAATAGTCTCGAGTAAATAAAATCACATATTCATCGCAAAGTCCCTTCTGCGGGACCGGGCACCAATTTCAAGTGAAAATTTTAAAATTGGAGGCAAACACAGCCCTTTTGCCAACCCCATACTAAGAACGAGGAGTATGACAGTTAGGTCATGAGATGCTTTCAGCCACTCAGAGCGCCCGCTTTAGCTGGCAGACTCACAGACAGTTGTTGCGATTTTTTATGCAGAGGGTATAGGCAAAATAGGGCCATTAAAAATATTGACCTCCATTTCGGCATTTCAAGCATTTCGATTAAATTCATGGAGAAGTGTGGAATACGACCTGTTTCACATGCGAGAGCCGACCCCATTCAATTGAATTGGAAGAAATTATACTTGAATGAGCTTCCATGTCTACAGTTTCATTTCGCTTATTCACCCGCAAAAACAAAACTGATAACTCACGCTACAGAAGTGTGCGAACAACCGTCACGTTTATGCAGGCCTATTAAACCGTCCTACCGGGCGAGTGGGACCTGATCTCGCCAACATAACTCGTTTTCAGTAATACTAGATTAGACTGCACTAGCCATACTCCGAATTTCCATTTCGGAATACTTATTCCACGAAATCTGACGAGATTCCTGGATGAGCAAAGGGTCTTATATGATTTGACTGACGTTTCAAGGAATTGCAAATAGCCTAGTGGTCTAAGCGTTAATATTTTAATCCAGTTGATCCGGGTTCAAATCCTGGCTCATACGAAAACTTTTCTAGTTTATCCCCCGGACTTCCAATCTTCTTTTCTCCAGTTTGTCGAGCTCTCTGCAACTTCGATCATGACTTTTGCGAAAAAATTATCGAGTTGTCATTCATATATGAGCAATTGAAAGTGACAAATTGGTCCCAGAAAAGAGGTTCCAGTTTCACGGCTGTGGTAGAATTACATACAGGGGTGGGCGCCAGGGGAGAGTCAGCCCCCCCCCCCCATCGGGGTAAGGTATATCTCCCCCACCTAAGACACTAAAATACGCGTGGGGGTCAATCCAGGGGGGACGGTGGACGCGCCCCCCCACATGTCGGAAGAGGGGGGAAAAATGTCCCTTCCCCCACGTTTTGGCGTATGAGGGACATTGAGGTCCGCAAGCCCATAATTCTTGTGATATCTCCATTAGGCGTGGGAATGGAAACATTTTAGGGCAATGCAAGTGATGGTCATCTAAGGTCTAAAAACGCCAAAATGATTCATTGAAACACGAGTTGCTGCGAAAATTTTCGCGTGCTTCGGGCGCATTTGCTTTGCTGTCTAATTAGTTTTGAATTTTTACGAAAATTGTTCTGCCCTAAAGGCTTATTTACGTTTTTAAACTCCTGAAATAATCCTTCATACATCTTCGAAATTTAGTAGAAATAGGCTATGAGGTCACCGCAGATCAACTATTTACACGGCACCTGGACACCGTTCACAACATTTCTACAGTGGCTGGAATGGCAAAGGACTTCCCACAATTGCCGGCCCATTGACTATATCTTACACGCTAAATTGACTTCCTGTGATGAGCTGCTTAGCCCAGGAGAAGTCCACTCCCAATTCACTGTAACTTGACCGCTCAGATTTTTCCGCTATGGTCGCCTGTGTTGCAATGGGCAAAAAATCTTTGGAAGATTTTTTTTGCGCGCTTAGGGCGGGGAGTGTTTTTACGTTTTGAAATGCTAAGTATGGGAGCTGAGTTTTGCCACCGTTCCTGTAGAGTATAGTATCTCAATTTCAAGAAAACTACAAGTCAATAAGTGACTGGGAAACCGCCCGTTGGGGGATTTTTCCCATTCTCGTCGGGTATCGGGTAGCCGCGTGGGTACGCAAAAAGAATTACACCACCCTGACGGCGGCCAATTGCCCCAACAGTATAAGTAATTCCAACCTCCTTTATAGCGAAAAATCCTATATGAAAAGCCTAAATTTTCGCCGTCGCTTCGCGCGCCTAAATAGTTTGCGGTATTGCCGCTTCATCGCTCAAGTTTAGGATCAGCGTATCTCCCTGCAGAGCATATATAGATAGGATACATAGCCTTGATGGATATCGTTTCGAAATGTCCCTGCAAAGGAATTAATGTTGCATTCTGTTGGGAGGATGATCGTTCTGCCGTTCACCACTGGTTGCATGGGTGTAAAGTGGTTGTGCTTCACGACGCAAATACCCCAGTGCAGGGGGCATTTATGTGCAGCTTATCGGAAAACGACCCTAATTTACTAAGAGCGCCTGATGCTTGGATGTACTGAGAGTCAACATTGCCCTCCAAAATTGTGTTTTTTCTTTTATTGAAAAACAAAGCTAAAAATTATATATGAAAACGTAACAAAAAGTGCAGGTTTGACCTAGGGGTGATGAAGTGAGGCTCGTCGGGGAACTGACCCCCCGGTCGGGGAACTTGGACCCCCCCCCCCCCCCCGTCGGGGAATTCCTGGCGCCACCACTGCTTCGTGCGCAATAATAATACTTCTTCTCCATAAGTACACGCATATTAGAGACGGACCGCCGCCGTGATCGGCTATCGTATTGTTAGCAATCATTTTTTTCATTTTTTTTTACAATCGGCTAGTGAAATTTATTATCTGCACTGGACTAAAAAACCACAAATAGAGTTCCTGGCTTGTCAGCTGAAGGCGTGGACAGATAGGAAGAATCTCCCGCCCCTTTCTATAGCCCGTCAATTTGGACAAAAGAAGCTTACATTGGTCCAAAAAGGAAAGCGAAATGGATATAAAAAAAATTAGAGGAATATCTAGAAGAGAGTGATCAAAATTTTGACCGACCAATGAGAAAATTAAGCTGAAGATGATCAAAGTAATTTTTTTATATCAAATCTGTAACAAAAGCTCAGCACATTTTGGCAGGAAAACAAAACATCACAAGATCATGAGCAACAAATCGCATCCAGAGGACATGTGCAAGATAACAAAATAGGTTTACGAGAGGTTAATGGTCCCGTATGCCTATGTTGGCGGTCCGCTGTTGGTCAAAATTACCAACAACCAAAGAAGAGCCTCCTTACTGCTCATGGAGCTCAGTACAATACAAAAGTAGCAAGTCGCATCTAAGGAGTGAAATTGAAAATGTGTAACATATCTTATTGAAACGAGAGCCTGTAGGGACTGTTTTAGGAGTGAACATTAAATGCATTCATATTGCATCTAAGGCAACCGAAAGCCAAACATTTTCTAAAGTGGCGAGAGAGTAGATAGATATAAGGACATGTGGAAATACATATTATATCTGGAATTAAGTGAGTGTTTTGGAGTGCTATATATTGCATCTAATGGAACATCCAGGGTTCACCGAAAATGCAAAAATTTTTGCAGATGGGGAACCACCCCCGATTATTAGAACCCTCCCCCCAGATTTTCCTTCATCAAATTCCGCCCCCCCCTTATCCTACATATCCACTCAATTACTTACTGACGGGACCTAAGCCACTGGGTTCTACACCACTTTATTTTGCTCCCACCCCCCCCCCACACAGGCGAATTCCTTCTGATCCTTCATCAAATCCGCCCTTCAATATCAACGGAGAGCGTCCATAAAGCGGATGGCGGGGACCATTAAACACGCTTTGCCCCATTTTAAGTCTATTTTATGTTGACGGCCGTGGAGCCCATGATGTATGGAAAAACTTTATAAATGTGTGATGATGTGCTTGACCCCAAAGGTTTCTGTATGGTTGTGGCATTACACAGAATTTACATTTCGGCCCCTAACTGTGTAACCCCCCCGCATATACTCGCATTCTGTAACTTTTAACACAACTGCAGTAGCCTATCTTTGATTCAAGAAGGGAAATTTTCCTGAGATGAGGTCAAAGTTCCGCTCAATATAGCCAGAACCAGTACAGTTCAGGTGGCCATTAGAAAACCAGTTAGGTAAACACTCATCACAGGCTCCCGAGTCAGGTGCATAATCAAGTTCGATCGACTCGGTAGTTGCAAAGTGGAACATTAATTGGGCGAAGAATGGAGAAAGGCGCGACTGAAGTGAATTTTGAAATGTCACCCGATTTACTGAGAGCCCACATTTTTCATTGATGCCCCAAAAGTGTGAACAAAATTGGGGTGGGGGTACTGAAAGCCTACATGAACCTTGCAATGAAATTCAGGAATCTTTTTGGAGATTGATGGGGTTTAATTCAATTGAATAATATGACAAGCCCACTATTCCATTGCCCTGAGCCTCTACAAACTACCATGGCCGCGCCCACTGCATCAGCTCCGGTGACATAGGTCAAGAAGACCGGGAAAGAGTGTGGCATTAGGAGTCTTTTCCTAAAAATTCCCGTGTAAGCTATGGCGTTTAACCGACGATGCGGGCTATTCCATTAGCTTAGATCGTAAACGATCCCTTATAAAATATTCCAGCCTACCCCCTCTCAGCGCCGCCCACTGGAAAAGATCATAGCACGCACCAATGGATTCGTTTCGTGTACCGAAAGCACAGTTTCTTCACAAAAATAGAAAGAAGGCGTAGTGCGTGGGCAACTCTCAACATTTTCCGTTCCCAAAAATTGCACATTCAGAGGTTTGCAATAAGGGCACGGATCTGTCAGTACCTCTAGCATGGGCTCCATCAGTATGTGTCAGGAGGGTTGGCCTGTGGATCTCATCGGAGAACTTCCGGCCGATGAAACCAGCAAGAATGAAGCGGCTCTTGAATCGAAATGCGGAGAACACATTCATATCACAATGCGAGGCGAATATGCTCAGTTAGTTCCTCAAAATAGGGCTCTATCCAGCATGTTGCTCAGTGATTGGGTAACCTGTGGATCTCACGAAGGAATCCCGGCCAGACTGTGAGCCCAGCAAGAATGAAGATAGACGTCTTTCATCGGATCTGCGAGAGAACACACAGCACGACTCGGGAGAGTCGATCTGCCTCAGTAACCTACTAGCATGGCTCCCTCCAGCCTGCATACAGTGATGGGTCGGTTCGGGTCTGGAGATATATCGAGAAACCCCGACGATGGACCAATAAGAATAAAGAGATTCTGTTCATCGGTGAAAGTTGAACGGAGGAAACGGTGCGTTTTATCGTAAACGGCTCGGCACACGTCTGGTGGCAGGTCTGGTGTGGTAGTTGCGAAACAAAGTACTGTGAGGTTGTTCTAATCCCATTACCTGATCGACAAAGATGGTGCACGACATGCATCTTTCAACCACATCCCCGAGACCACATATTTCCTGTCCGACTACCCCACTGACCCACCAAACCACTCCAACCGCCTGTGGTTTTGTCTGTAACGACTATACCACCACCCTCTCCTCCTTCTTTCATTACCACCCGGGCCCACCCTGTAAACAAGGCACTTCACATGATATGAATTTACGTTGTTGAGGCCCTTATTCTGAACACATCGTCGACGTCCTATACTTATACACGTCATACCAAAATGAGGGCGGGGGCTTATACCGTACCCCAGACCACCACCTCGGGCCAGACCACAAGCCATGTGAGGGAGACTCATATACCCTCTACTAAACAAATTCTGCTCGGTGGTGAGCACTTTCACACATTTCACCTAAATCCAGCCTTCCTCGGGTGGGTACAACCCTTCACAGATACCGCTCCATCGTTTCATGAAAATTGCATTGTTGCCATATTCCTACATTTTAAACTTCCATTTTATTTCCCTGTGCACGGATCTGACGCGGGACGAGGGAATTCTCTGGAGAAACGCGTTTTCATGAGAAAAACAACTTTCACGTTGTGCCCGGTCGGAGAGTCCCAGGTCAATTTTTATCAACATTTCGCCTCTATGCCCCATTAGTTCTAATATGCCAAAAAAAGAAAAAAGGTTCTGCAGGCCCGCATCAACATATCTAACCATGCCCTTTCGAAATCATATCCTGATTTTCAATAACTCACCAAGAATTCTATACATTATTTGACTATTTGAAGAAAAAAAAAGTAGTGCACTGCCACGATATAGCCCTATCCGGGATTATGGGCAAGTAAAAATGGTGCGACTTTGACAGGAAAACGGATCTAAAATCGTCACAGTTCCGCGCGAGGAAAACGCCATGAAGATCAAAGTCCCAATGAATGCATCATCGTATTCCTCACGACAAAATATGTTGCGAATGGCGGTTCCTGAGGACTAATTGTCGGAATAGTCCCGTCCTTGCAATAGTCCTAGACTGCGCTGATTCTCGACAATTTTACTTTTGATTGATCGAATCACGGCGTTCGGCTCGTGGCTGCTGAATTCTTAATTGACACACCGAGGAAATTCTTCGGCGGGGAGCACGACTGTGCTGGTTTACGTGACCCTGGAACCGCGGTTTTTTTCGCTTTGTATTCAATCACTTTTCTTCATCTCTCCCTATTCAGGTCTCGTTACAGTACGTGTACATCATTCTTAGAACGACGACCTCAGTTCGTCACCGGAATATTTTCTTTTGTAGTAGCCCGATATTTTGTTGATTCTTCAGTCTAGAGTAGGTAAGAACAAACTGATGCTACCTTACTTCGTCCGCGATGCGATATATAAGAGTAATTTTCCATCATTAAATTGGGCAAATGGATTTTTTCCTTTATGCAGTCTGCGCTCATACATGTGTGTGGCGGACGCTTACTTGTAACACGATAACTTGGCTTTTGCCTCAGGTGGATGAACTAGTACCTGGGTGTTTTCCTCCCCACCCTTCCGCGCAATCTGAATGGTTTAGCGGTCAGTGTATTATATGGATCACGTCTGAGGTCCCTGTAGAACCTTGTGAACAGTGGGCCTACAATAATCGCACTTGGTTCTAGAGGTGGCGTGATGCCAGTGCGGACCTTGTTTGAAGACAAAAAGTTAGGGAATACAGGTCACAATGATAGCATTGATCCCTATAATGGAAATGCGTTCCGTCCCCTGAATCTGTTTTAATCTTTTAGCACGAATGTTACCAGGGGTAGTCAAGGAATTCGGCGTGTGACTTTCTCCATGGTCACGCGATTTTGTTTTGCTACGCTATTACTCTAGCAGATCCCAATCGGAAAGCTAGTTGCTATCGATTGAATTGTTTTCACTGTAAGACGCTCTCCAATGTGATGTTCAATGCTTCGATGGGGAATACCCAGAACGTTCGTACTGTTACGCCTGCTTTCAGACTTCCAGCCCCTTGTTAACTACCGGTACGCGTCCAAATAACAACCAAATTGCCTCCAAATGTTTTTTAGTCCGCGATTCGTTAACCATTTTTAAAACAAAGTCCGTAAGAAGCAATTAGGAATGGATAGATCATTCTGTAAACGAAACGCCATCAAAGGTTGACGCTCCGTCCAGGTAAAGGATCGACGCATGCTAAAAGCCAAGGTAACTGTAGAGGTTTACATCTATGACTATTAATCGAAAATATGCCTCCAAAGTAAATTCACTCGACCTAGACCCAGTTAAAACAGTGAACTTGTGGTTAACAATGTTCTCATCTTGGAGGCGCTCCTAGGTTTTAGTTTCTATCCTCCCCCCCCCCCCCTCCCCCGTTTGTGCCTATGTATGTATTTATGTGAGGCTATACACTGATCAAGCATGTTTCGGTCAACGGTGTTGTACGCCGTATTACCTATTACTTGCAATAAATAAATAACTCTATATACCCAATATTTTCACTGAAATAAAGGAATCGAAATAGAAACGCGGATAATAGGCCCGATTCAACCGGAAACGCATTCACCTCCAATCAGGCATAAGCGTCGTACAGGTATTATTGGTTGCAGACGAGTCCACGAGATCAATCGTTTCTATAAAAAAAATATGGTGATAGTTTGTTTTCTTTTTCAGATCGGCCGGTGGTGTAGTGATATTTCTGGAGATCTCTCCGTGCGGCCCTGACCTGGTGGAGGTGCCGGAGCAGTCAGTTAAAGGTCATTAGTGAACTTCAAAAAATGTCGATTGGAATTATGGCTGGAAGTGAGGAATTCATTTGCGCACTACACTATAAATAAAAACTACTTGAATGCACGATCTCACCAAAGATCAAGCTACAAGTGTGCGTGTGTGTGGGGGAGGGGGGGGGGGGGCGGGTGGACAGTTGGCCCCCCTCCACTGACGCGTGAGTCAGGGTAGTTACTGTACTCATCTAATTCCCTCGGGTCGCTCTTGTGCAGCTATTGTGTTTTTCCGCTCGCCCGGTGCCGATAGTATTCAGTGCTAGTGTGAAAAAAAGTTAGATTATATTTTGTTAGTCTTGAATGCGCCGAACTTTGAAAAACTTTGAAAACTCGATCCTTAAACACAATATTATGAATCTGGGAAAGATTCCTCCTCGTTTCATTTCAGTGTTGCGCATTGTTGACCGCATGTCATAAGGAATACCATAACCTTGCATTGCGTTCACCTAAGAGGGAGAAGGCAGCGGTGATCGGGAGAACCCTGGGATTTTGTCGTTTAAAGGCCTTTACAGAGTCGTGAAGTGCAGGCTATGATGTTGAGTCAATTGAGCGGCGGAATGGACACGGATACCGGGAGGAGGAATAACAGGACTTCATCACACGGGGCAAAGCCACTAATTCCTAACGGAATTCTTGATGATGTGATTTTTTTTATATCCTAGACGAAGCCGGGAATTATGAGCCATGACATTGTGTGTGTGTTGTGTGTTTGTGGGTGTGTACGTGTTGACGCCCGGCTTCATAACTCGAGCTCATCAAAATGAATCAAGCACATACTTGTTATATGTGTTCCCCATATTGAGACATATCCCAGCCGTTTTGACCACCGGTAAGGTCAGTCGTCATTGAGGTCGACAGAGGCCAAAGCCTGGAAGTCTTGAAAACACGATATCGCCATAATGCTTGTCCAGATCAAGCTGATATTTGGTATGCAGCTTTCTGATGGAGAAAGACATTATTGCTGGTGATTGAGGGGTTCTTAAGTTGAGGAAAAAAGAAAATTGTGGAAGGAATATTTCAGCCCAACTTTTGCTTGTGAAACACGAATAATTCAACCCCACATAGATGCATCAAGGCAATCAATCATAAGTGTGGAGGAGGGGGGGAGGGGATATCGGTTCACCATGGGGTGAGTAAAAAGAGCCCCCCCTGCTAGTTTGGGCGCTGAAAACCTATTTACGTCAATCAGAACTCTAAAATTGTTAACATATTGAATGGTAATGTTCCAATTTCTGTTTCAATTTTTTTTTATGGAAGATAAGTTTTTGTCTGAAATACACAAGACTGGTCGGATGGTTCGATACCTGGAAACGCGGGAGTGTCTACACCATTTCGGGTCTCCGGTGCTTCTTGGCCTTTCAGAAACTAAACTACGCATAGTATGTGGCTGCGTAATGTGCCCACCAATTATCGGTAGTGTAGGGCCTGGAGGAGTGTGAAATATTAGGAAGGAGGTCTTGGAACACTCCTGGACTCTACGTTCGAGGTGGAAACGGAGAAACTGCTATGGTTATTGACATCAGTAGACGAATTCATGCAGTCATGTCAGCGTGAGCGGGTGGTTGCGTGTGGGTGTGCGTGTGTGTGCGCGTGTGTGTGGGTGTGTGCGACGCCTGGCTGTGATCATGTTAACTCGACCATACCTGAGGGAAAGCTCATACTGGTATGCAGGTTTCCATATTATGAGTACGAGCCCACGTAATCCCTATTGTTTTTAGGTCAAGCCCAAGGGTCATTGAGCTGAGGCAACGAACACAAGGCAGAAGGATCACTAGCCTTCAGGATTTGTGATTACAGCAAGACATTGTAGATGCGTTGAGATCAATGGCGTCAACAGGTGGGGACGGGTGGACAGTCCCCCACATATTGACAATGCTTATTGACTTTAAATTTTCAACAGTTAAAAATTGTAAATGATGGCCATTACCCCCCCCCCCCCCCACACACACAAACTTTTGAGGGGTGCTGACGCTCATGGTTGAAATCAAGACTCTGCTCAAAACTCAACTGAAGACGATCCACAACGCTGCGAGAAAAAGAAAGGAAAAAGTCCACAATGCTGGGTATGCTTCAAGCTGAATTTGGTGTTAATTCCTAATTGTGGGGGGGGGGGGAGGGAAGTTTGTTTTGGAGTAGAACGTGCGGTCATTTTTGTGAAAAAGGCAAAGGTTGTAAGAAACGCATATTTGGCTAATTCCACATGTGAACATTGATAACTAGAAATCACCTAAATGGATGAAGCTCATAAATTTGGCACGTGTGTCCCTCATTGATGAGTACATGGGGCCCTATTGTTTTGGAGTAGTTTGTGAGGTCAGAAGACGGTCAGTCTAAAATCCTTGATCCGATCAAGCGGAATTTGGTAAGTAAGCATCTTCATGGGGAGAACAATAACCGCTTCTCTGTACTGAGATAGGTCAGTTTTGGTAAAAGATATCAGCCTTGCGAAACAATAACCGGACCTGAAGATGAGTGCATGAATCCCTATTGTGGTGAGGTCAGTCAAAGGTCATCTGAGTTCCACCAGAGGTCAAAATTTCAAAAATCTCTGTGAACTTAGTTGTACCATTTGTTTGGTTCCGCAAATATTCCCACTTGGGAGTGGCCGAACAACACGGTCACATTTGGAACACGCATAAATTTGTCACAAAACACACATTCTCTTTTTCCAAAAAACTGAGACGAAGTCAATAAAAAATGAAAATTTTTTGAAAGGGGGAACACAATGTTGAGCAGGTTTTTTTTGTTACCAATTATTCATTATTCTTCGAAATATTTGCTGAATCCCCAAATGGTTAACTGATTCAAATTGGCAACATAGTAGAGAGGCGCAAAATTTCACTTTTTCCATGCCTATGCTTCTAGCCATTTTTTCAAGTATGCTCTTTCCCAATTATTTAGAGATGGAAGGACTGGAATGGTTCAAATGTTAGAACGAGGCTACCAGAGTATCAGAACAAGGGTTCTCCCCAGCATTTATGCTGGACAGATTTCTATGAAATCATATTTTAATGAATATGATTTGCTAAAATTTCTATCAATATGATTCTTAGAAATATTTCTATGATCCGTCACTATTGGCAACGTCGCAAGATATTCTAAGAGATAGAAACGATTGCAAAATTCAAATTTTCAAGGAGCCAATGGTGATCATGCAACTGTGTTTCCAGCTCGGGAACACAAATGACTCGACCCCACATGAATCGGTGTACCTCCTGATAGTTGTGTGATCCCCATGATGAAAACATTGAACCTATCATTTTGAGGACAAGTCAGAGGTCATCTGAGGTCACCAAAGATCTAGGGTTGGAAAAAATCTTGAAAATTTGGTCACGAAATGCTGTCCCTGTTGTTTGCCCATTGATCCCCAATTGTTCACTCTTGGATGGTGTTGACAAAAGTAGGACCCATTGGTCATTGACTATTGGGACATCTAGACGCTGGAGGCCATGGTAGAAGGTAAAAATAATACAACGAAATGCTATCCCACTATGTGAAGAATTCGAAATGCCTCTTCTACAAATCAGGTTTAATGGAATCAAGTCATCACCCCGTGCTGTCCTGGACATTGATTCTTTCACTTGTTCGACTTGTATGTTGAGTTAAAGCACAATGGTGCCTGGTTTGGGTAGAATCGGGGAAATGTTTTTGATGGAAAAGGAGTGGAGAAGCAATTTTTGGCCAACTTCAGATTGTAAAAGCGAGTATTCGACCCAGAGTGGATGGATCAAGCGCCATGTTACCCATGATGAGTCATGATTCCTATCGTTTTGGAGTGGGGTCGGAGGTTCATCTGCGGTCAAACATAGGCAGTCTGGAAAAGCCTTGTAAAAACGAAGGTCGATTAATGCGTGATCTGATCAAGTTGAATTTGTTTTTTACACAAACGATTACGATTACGAGGGAAGGTATGTGATGGAGAGAGAGAGTGGCGTGGAATGAAAATATTATTCAAAGGACTGCATTGGCCGAAAAAAGTGAGGGAGGGCACATAAACCTACCCTCGTACTCGTAAACGAGTCGGACTAATTCAATGGAACGTCAACCCTAAATTTTATTCAGGTATCGTTTAATTTGACATGTGTACTCAGGAGTATGTAAGACTTTAAAGCTCGCCAATGCAGAAGAAAAGACGATGGCACCAACAATGTTATTTTTCTCGTAAGATTTTACGAACCAGTGTCTGTGCTTGCACTGTTACCCTCAGTACGGCCAACAAACAAAATGAGATTAGCAGGAAACAAAATCGAATACTTTCATGTCTTAATATGAGGAAAAAGAAAGATCACTAAGTCACAAGTGTCTAACTCATGCTTACAAAAAGCATTAGCAAGAGTTCCTGCTTGCTGAAATATCTTTACGTAATGCTTCCCACCCCCCCCCGGCTCCAATATTCGAGCACGACTACTATTGCGCTGCACTGTGTATACGACATATCCAGTAGTTAAACCGTGCTTAAACCAAATGCATAATGACCTAAATGATCAAGTTGAGTGAATTCTGCGTTCTCCGAAATTTGGAGCATACTGCGCCGCGGGGTATCTATGACCGGTAGTGGTCAGACAAAATGATGTGCCTTGTGCAGAATCAATCAGGGACCAAACAGGTGGCCAAATGAGGAAACGCGTCTGCGTATTGTCAGTGGCTTTCAGACTCGTTGGTGACCTATGGTTGTATGCAGGGCGCGGCGGAAAGGTATTTTGAGTGGGGGGCTAATGGGATGTTTAATATGCTAAAGCGTAGCGCACCATGGTTGGCGCGAAGTAAGAGGTGGCAGAATTTGGGGGGTTCCACGGCCCTCTAGATGGCGAAACGGCATTTGCCGAGTGCCTGTGCTAACAAAATATCTAGGACATAAATACCAGGTCTCATGTGTTTGAAATTGCATGATTATCAAGAAAAAATCAGAGAACAAAAATGCAATTTGAATATAAGTTTTAAATGATGGATTGTGTCTGCTAGCGTCAGCGAACAAGCGACGGCGAATTTGCATAACGTCACGACAAAATATCGTTAGTGGGGCGTATATGTGAATTGAGCCCGATACTTTTCTACCTGATTATTATATCATTCATTGGGAACGGATAAAATGCATGAAATATACCATATGGTTTCAATTATCTTCTAAATTGCTAGTGCGTATATCTTACAGATTTATTTTAATTGACGACAATCATCGAATACAAGTTGAATGAAAAATGTCACTCCGTACAGGGTATTCATTTGATCCAGCCTATTACATTTGAAAAAACACCCAGTGGGTCACCAGACATTTCGTCTTGGGGGGGGCGGGGCACAGGGGGGGCCAAATGACATTTTATAGGGGGGCACAAGAATACTATCTAGGAAAATTTTGGGTTTTCCAAACCCCCAGATGCCGGAAATGGCCTTTCCCGGGCGTTTTAGGCATGCGTGTACCAAGCTTCAAACATGCGGCATTTCTTGATCACAAATTTTGTAAGCGGAAAAAATTTAGACATTTGTCGGAATCTGGTCCGATCGTTGCCCCATTGGAACTTTTAGCTATAGCGTACGATAATTTTTTTGGTTTGGCAAGCCCCCAGATGGCCGGAAAATGGCCTTTCGGGCGGTTCAGGCTGCATGTTACCAAGCTTCAAAAAGGGGCTTTATGATCACAAAATTTGAAATCGCTGGAAAATGTGTTGGCAAATTTTGTCGGGCTTCGGTCCTAATCTTGCCCCGACTTTGAATCATTGGCCAGACTGTTCAACAATACTGCTCCTTTACAACGTTTACAAGTGCGTGCGGAGCGCGCAATTTCCTGTATTTCCAGGTGCCATCGGAAGAAATCAGAATCCCAGCAAAAATTTAGGACATTTAGCCACTGTGCTTTACTGTCCAACCTTGATATGAATTTTCATGCCCGGAAGAGCTGGGAACTTCCGAGTAGTAATTCTCTGGAGAGATATGAGAGCTCCATGGAGAAACACGCGTTGAAAACCTAAGCATCTGATAGCCTAGGACTGCAGGGTCAAAATGGGCGTGGTTGAGAGGGGAAAAAACGGACAAGAGTCTCAGTAAAGGGTTTTGGTAATTCAAAGAGGTTGCTTGTAGTTTTTCAAGGTCAATGGAGAAATGTCTGATATTTTCAAACCTCACAAATGTTCGCTCTGGGCAATGAGGCAGACATTTCCTTTCCCATAGATCTTGCGAGAAGTCGGAGCGGGTAGAGAGCCACGGACTAGTTTCACCCCTAGTACCCCAGGCCGCCGGCACGCGAAGCACGAACTTTTTACACATTTTAGTGCCTTCGAGGCAAATTTGGCATAGTTACTGCATTTCTTGTCATAAAAATCAACAAGTAGCCGGTCTATATCAAACTGGTAGACATACTGACTACAAATATTTTTTTTTTAAAATCACAAATCTCAGTTTAGGTGGGTGGGGGCACACGGGGAGGGGGAAAGGTTTCCGAGGGGAGGCACGTGCCCCCCGCCCCCCCCCTCCCTTGGCGACGCCACTGGAAACACCCTTTCTAAGTATGGGTCGTGTTGACAGTTGAGTGGCTGTCTTTTTCCTTCACGTGAATGTATAGCTATGCCCATGTGCATATACTTAAAGCATAAGTCAACCCAACATTTGAAATTGCAAAAATTGGGGAAGATTGACCGACCAAAGTGCTTTACAACTCTCGTGGATGAGGGTGATCCCACCGAAATTTTTATTCTTTAAATTGGTATGCTCTGTGCTGAAATTAGCCTACTCAACTTACTGCATGTACATCACTACTACCATTTTTCAAAATGATACTTTTCATAATAGTTAATTAATTTTTACATATGCTTACCTCATCTGAAGAATGAGAATGAAACACAACATGCTGAGTAGGAACATGTTTTACTAACGACTGGTCTTCAGCCTTCGTAATCACGTGACAAGGCATAATAACCAGCGATAAATAACAAGGAAATAATACTGCCCCACTGTGTTTATATGCGTACCAGATATACACCGTAAGTGTACACTTGTTAATTTCCTTTTCATGGCCATCTAACTAGGTCATATTTAGTACTAGTGATAGGCTCTTACGTCCTGACAGCTCGTAAAACAATCGATTGATGTGATTTTGATGGGTTGCCTGGAGCCAAGATTACCAACGGCTATGATGGTACATACTGTGGCATATTAGACTATTAGTGTACATCGGCTACAGTGATTGTGCATTGGGGTGAGGAATGAGAAACAGTGAATATTTCAAAACCGATGCGACGGCGCAGTACATGCCTTCTGCTCACGAGTATCACTTTTACTCGGCCATCTATATCTAGCCTCCAGAATGCTTAATATGATTGATTGTCACTATCAACGGAGTTCCTAAAAATGTTGAAATATTAATTGAAACAAATCAGGCGATAGCATTAATCAGGCAATAGCAATTGAATGTTTTCTGAACACTCTGCAATATTGGGGGGCTAAACAAGCGTTTGCCCCCGCACTTTTCAAATGGGGGGCTGGCCCCCCCAAGCCCCACCGGTTCCGCCGCCGTGGTTGTAGGATGCTATATACCTCAACGACACTATTCATTCATTCATCATTTATTTATTTGACCTATCCCGGGGTTTACACTCTCCCCTTTAGGCATAGCGATGTCCTCCTGGTAGCCTCTACATTCTTGAAGACATGTAAAGTACGAGCCGTTGCAAGAGCAGAGGAGACTGATCGAAGGTCCTGACTGAAGACTTGAATGCTCAGCATCAAAAACTGGAAGTGTGAAGCTCAATCGATGGACCGCTATTCGTTTGGAGTTGGGATACGTCAAAGTTTCAAAACGTCGGATTCGTTGAGAACAAATGCTCCGGTTCGAGGGTTCTCGGAGGTGTAAACCACTTGGTTCATCTGAAACATAAGAATCCTGTACTAGTTGTTGGGCATCCTAGAGCTTGTTTGGCCCCCCAAAATGAGTTGACGACGAGAAACTATTGATCACGTAATCAAGGGACGGTTGGTGAGGTGGCGTAGCGGAGTGCCACCGATCTCTTCAAAACTGGTATCATGACAGAGACTGTTACAAACAAAGAGCATAGGATAAACCAGGTGAAGATAGTGTCGTTATAGCATGACGTCACTCGATAAATCATCGAAGTTCGATTTTAAGATGTATTGCCAATGACATTATCATAGTGCGAGTTAAATCGTAATCGATATCCAGTTAACGCCCACTGACGGTATAATAGTGACGATGAATCGTAATCGATACCAAAGTCACTGTCGTTGGCACACCTCACCACGAAAAATGTCAGACGATTTTCCCCTGGCGAGATGTCCCCCCCAAGACAATTCCCCCCTGGCTGGAGCGGGCATGGCTGATGGGTTTTGCGTCACTCAAAAGTAGAAATAATATTGTATACAGAGCGGTTAATGATCAAATCAAGGCGTTTTTCAACCTGGGGACGCGTCCCACCGGTGGAACATCTCGCAATTTCAGGTGGGACGTGAGCTTGTCCAAGTCCCATCAGAAAAAAAAGTAATGGCGATGATACATTTTTAAGGACATCAGAGGATTGAAGATACATGAACAGAGCCGTGTGCAGTGAATGTGTGATTAACAAAACACGACAATACTGCGCGCAGGGTACCTCGACAATATAGGTGGAGTTTCCGCCTCCGTCGTCCGTCAACGTGATGACAAGGGAGTAGCGGTTGGGTGTCCAAAAACAAAAAATTCTATTTTGCGAAAACAATTAAGAAAAATTCCCCAGAAGCTTCATACTCACGAGCTGCAATTAAAACCGGGCATTGTTTAGGATGTCGTCGGGCAGAATTTTTCGGTGTTCCAAATTGACAAAGGGTACGGTACGTGTGAGCGGGTCGAGTAATACTGACGCCCCAATTTTACTGAATTACTAAGTATGCACCAGATTGCATCTGAGGACGTCCAATGTTCAAAATTTTTCAAGGGGAGGGGACACCCAACTCCCCTTCGACCCCTCCGCCCATATCGGTATCCATTGCTAGATCCGGCGGCAAAACATAAGCTCTAACAAACACGCCCATTATCAACCCTTCGCCGCTGCCCCCTGGCGTGACGAGTGCCGTCGTGAAACTATAGGGACGTTCTCCTAACAAATAACCTAAACTGCACCATTTCAGTGTTTTATCATTTTTTCTTACTCATAACACGTATTATCTGATAATGGTGGGACGTGATACATTCATTAATGCCAATTTGTGGGGACTACAACCAAAAAAGGTTGAAAAAACCCCTGCTCTAAATACTAGTGAGGGAACAGATAGTTACTGTGTAAATATATTGAAAATATAATTCACGTCGCTACGTTTAAGAGAATGATGAGAATCGCTTGCTCAAAATTCGAAGACCTTCCGGCAGTGGGTTGCTACACCACAGAGAAGGAACTCCAAACTCCATTAACTTAAACTGTCCATATTATAAATGCTAATAATAAGCTGTCTGTTAATTCAACTTTACATGTAGACCTTCTCAGCCTTTCCTTTTTTTTCCTGTGAGTTTAGCGCCAGTATATATAAAGCGTCCCCTCTCCAGGTTTTCTTCTTCGCTGTATGAGTTCCACCGCCCTATATAGAGAACATTGCAAGCCCACCCTCCGTCCTTTTCTAGAAAATGTTCCTGGTAAAGCCCACTGCGGGTATCCATTGCATAATCAATCATTCACTTTGGGAATCAATCAATTCGAGCCAACAATTTTTTTACTACAATACCCACAGCTCAATGATAAAATAATTTATGACAGTTGATTTTTTGCAAGACATATCACTTAGTGCTAATGAACGCTCATCTAATTGTCCATTTTGAATTCTCAGGCTAAGCAATTTTCTCATTGCTTGGTTCAATTTTGTGGTTTCTTGTTCCCGTCTCTGGTAATAGGAAGATAGTTACGGTACTGCTTAATACGTGTGTTTCGCATTGCATGTATACTGCAGCTATTGTCGGCACAGGGGCGTAAAATACGTGGGGGGGGGGTGGTGGGGGTGTGACACCCCCTGGTGAAAATCAGAAGTCGGTCTCTGGGCGAACACAAAACGTAAGTCGGTCTCCGCTCGGTTAGGTAAAAATTGATTGCAATTATAGCCATGACCTACTATATAATAAAAATTCTGGAGTCAGTATTCGACTACCAGTTTGATATAAATCTGGCAAAACACAACAAAAAATTATCACAAGAAGCAGTAATTGTGCCAAATTCGCCTCGACTGCTGATAAAAAAGTGGAAAAATTCGCGCTTTCGCGCGTTGTAGAGTGGTGGATTTTGTTCCGTCGTTCCCGTCATCTCCGCATCACTCTATGGGAGTTTCTACCGCATGGCCTCTAAACTGTGAGGTGAAATACTGGAAATATACAAAACATTCTCACTGACCTTGAAAAACTACAGTCCAACTCTTTTTATTACTAAACCTTTAGCCTCCGGTTCCGTTTCCACTCTCCCCGACCACGCGCGATTGGGAAATGCAGTAGCTTAGGCTACCAGACGGCTTCAATTTTCAACGCATGTTTTCTCCAGGTAATGTAAGAACGTCCATATCAGGTTGGGAAGTAGAGCTGAGATAGCTGAATTGTCCCAAATTATGGTGGATCCTGTTTCCCAGAGCGAAAATTACGCGCTTCGCGCACACTGGTGAACAGTAGTGTGGAGCCAAAAAATTATTGAACATTCTGGCCAAAAAAGTCGGGGCATCAATAAAGACCGGGTCGGGACAAACTATTAAAAATTTTTAACGATTATAGAATTTGGGGATCACCCAAAAACATGACAGATTTGAATCTTTGGTACATGCAGCCTCAAACGCTCGGGAGCGGGGCATTTCCATTTACGGCCATCTGGGGGCTGCGCACAACCAAAAAATTTTTTTTGTCCGGCTTCCGCGCCAACCTATGGTTTGGCGCTACGCTCAGTATTCTCGTGCCCCACCCCACAAAAATGCTGGTGCCCACCTGTGCCTCCCCTAGTTTGAAACGTTGGGGGGTCAGGTGTGGGGAAAAATTGATTTAACATGATGGACATGTGTGCCAAGTTTCAGACCCATCGGACAATTATTTAAAATCGGTATCAGCTCGGGGCTATGCAAGACCATGATGTGAAGCTAAGTCTCCTCAGTCTTCCATGTACCAGTCATCATATGTGGAATTTAGGCCCAAGCACTTCGAAAAGTCACGTGATCATACAACTTCAGTATCAGCTTCAGCAATCTAGTAATCTAATATGAAACCAAATAAGAGGTGCCCAAGGTGATCATGTCGCTAGGTTACAGACCGTTGACACACATTATCTTTTAACACACAGTTACGTAGTCGGGACAAAAGGAAAAAAAATACGTGCAGAAGAATTGAATAATTTTTAATAGGTAATTCATGATAGAATATGTACTAGAAGATAGCACCAATTTGCGTCGAGGGGTTTCAGGGGTTCTAAAAATCTCCAAAGGGGAGGGGGAACGATTGGCCACCCAGTCGGGGAACCAGAGGTTACCCTCCCACTACCGCACGGCAGGCGCCTCTGGTACGAAACCGATAATAAGAATCGTTCCTCACGAAAAATCTTGTCGGGTCTCAAAAATGATTCACCACCCCTGAATGCATTCTTCCATGTATATACGCCCCCCTTGCGGCACGTCTTGTCTCCAACCTTGGTGTCAATCATTCGGGGTATGTGGTATGTACAGGCCGGAATAAGGGGTGTGTTCGGGGAGAGCGGGCGCGAAATCCTCCTTGGGTGAAAACCGAAGATGCTGATGGGAACAAATCATAACAAAAGTCGGGCTAGCGAGTGGTTCCGAATAGTACACTCGTGGTAGCAAACGACACCTGCGGAATTTCGTTCATAGGAGCAATCGTATTTTGTGGTTTGATACTTGTAGTCGTTGAGCTGTGGAATGGTGTAGTAATTCGGTCTAGTAGTGGCAGCAGGCCCAAACGCCTAGTACAGTCGGGCGGTGTGGCCTTAAGTATTTATTCGTATTCATCCTTGTGGAAATGTAGTTGATATGTGCTTCAAACGTTTGTTTGATCAGCGTGTTCGACTAAATACATTATGATGCCATGCGTTTTAATTTTTAGTCGGATTTATGTATGATAAAAATCGATTTTCGTTTTAAGCTGTTTTCAGTCTGAATAAAAACCAAAATTATAGTGTCCTGATCAACAGTTATGTTTGGCTATATTGTATTTGGATTTCTGTAATGTAGTCGTGAGTTTTGTTTAGTTATAATGTGCGTGAGGCCTTATATGGTCATAAATTATGCAACCTGTGTGTCAACTTACATTGCTCTAATATTGTGTTCCCAATGGTGGAATCCGCAAAAAACAATTACCTAATCTACTGTGCGTTCCGTATGGGTTTTGTTTGCTGAAAGGCAATTATGACTATGCTCAATAAATATAGCACGGAAGCGGGAATAATGTGTCAAGGAGTGAGATAACTGTTCCAAGCAAACCGCCACAGTGGTTGTTTATGGGCGCAGGTCGTCGATGCCCAACTTTTGGAAGAGCGGGGGTGGGCTTTACATAAGTATTAAGTCACCCTGACTCCAGTTTTCCACGCTGGCCGGATTTACGGCTGGGGGGACCAACTTGAGAAAAGGGCCCCGGGCATTTCTGGGGAAACAGGTGATGAAAGCAAAACGGGCACAAATCCCGTATAGACGAGATTTTTTGGGTAGGGATATCAATTTTTTTAACTATCCACCCTCTGTCCAAAACACAACCAATTCATCCATCATTCGGATGTCGAGAGATTTCGAATCCGAAAGAAGCCGCGCAGCACTTGCACACGTCGTGCCAGGCCAACCAAAGTGGAATACCACGGGGAAAGTTTATTCGAGAGAATAAAATGTCTTCTGTTTAGGAGAAGAATTTGAATAAATCCACGAGTATAATATTGTATTTTACCCACAATGCCACGTTTTCCCTCATATATGAAATTAGAGACATTTATTTCCCCCCCTTTGAAAGTTTATTCCAGTCTGCGTCTTCAATTTTCATCTGCATTTATTCAGGATCCCTGTTGTCCCAGCTACATGAAATCTTTGTTGTGATTGGTAGTGGTCAATGTAGATTTCGAGATCTTTGAATAAGATAGACTACTTCCGGTAGTAGCTTTTTGGGATTAGATTTCGTCCACAGTTTCGGACAGCGGTTCGTTGTGACGTAAACTGACGTTTGATAAAGAGTAGAGTGGAACATTGATGTAGTAGCATCGTGTCATGCTATGGAAAACAACACGTACCTGTAATATCGACCTAATGTTAAATTTTACCTCCAACAGAGAAGGGTAGTCATCAACTGGGGAACGACCGTTTTGTATCTAACAGTCTGCATACAATGTTTATTCATATCTGTATTAACAACCAATACTCCCGAACAGGAGAATTGCAGAATTCTCCCAAACAGGAGGAATTCTCCCGGAACTCTGACCAGGTCCGCTTATGGCGTTCCGATTGCGGGTTAGAACTATGTATATGTGGGGGCGCCGGCGTTATCCGCAAATCGGCCCGCCGGATGATGCAAGCTGAAATTGTGTTGCAACTTAGTACGAGGAACAACCTAGTACAAGAACCCTATTGTTTTTTATGTGGGTTGGGGTAATTCTCGAAAGAATAGCGGAAAGGTGGAAAAAATTTATATCTTGGCAAACTGTTGGATTGTGAACACGATTAAAACGAACCCACCGGGATGGTCGAGCTCAAACTTCGTTAATGGGTTTATCCCATGAATGAGTAATGAACCCATTTTTTGGGGCCATGTCAAAAGTTTATCTGAAGTCAAACAGAGGTCGAAGTAATAGGACCTATTGACAGAATGATTGGTCCGACAAGCTGGAACCGGTTTACAGTTCTATGGTTCAGTATATGAGGTCAACGGGGTGGTAAAATTAGTGGTTAAGGGATTAAGAGTCCGGAAAAACCTTGGTAACAGAAGAGTCCAGAATGCTTGTCCGATCAAGCCGAAAGTCGGTTATGCAAAATAAGGGGGCATATTCCGGTAATAAATGAGAAAAAGAAGTTGTTAAATACCAAAACAGATGAAAATTTTCTGGCAAATTTTAGCCAATTTTAGAAACTTGTAACTGGACCCAAATGGATGGTCCAAATCTGGTGTGCAGGTATCCATGATTAATCGGGGTTTTTTTGGAAGGGGGGGGGGGGGGGGGGGGGGGGGGGGGGAGAGGTCAGGGAATATGTCCTCTGAGGCCGTTGATCACAAGACAGTGAGGAATCGCTAGGCCTGTGGGCTTTTCTGGTTAATCGTAAGGTCATTAAGATCAGAGAGTTATTTTTTCGGATATTAGGAATCGTACTGAGGGAATCTTGGATTCCGCAATTTTTTGAAGAATCGAGGGGAATTCAGTCATACGGTTGCTCCTTTGACCGGTCGTTTTCTGTAGAGTGAAAGTAACACCCCCGGTTGCCGATTCAGGCATTTCGTTTTTTACCGCCAGCCGTTTCAGGCAGAATCGAGACACGCAGCCTCTGAGTTCGCTTGCCCAGAAGCGCCCACGTCGTGCAAAAATACTTTTGGGGGGGGTCCATCGCAGGTCAGGTGGTGTATGACATTTGAACGGCCGCCACCACGGGTTGGCGCGCAACATGCTCCAAATGATCGTCGGATAGCAGGAAAAAAAAGTCACTTCCCACTTTCGTTTGTCTTTATGGAAAAAGACAAGAAACCACCCAGTTGAGTTGATATGGTTTCTGGATACAATTCACTTCTTTAACACCTCAGATTCAGTTGATAGGCTACTGGATACATCGCTTCTCTACCCCCCCCCCCCCCCCCACCCCCCCCCCCCCCCCCCCCCCCCCACTCTTCTAATTTAGGCACACCAGCGGATTTACCAGGGGTTCCGAAATGAGGGTTTCAGATGGGCCAGGAAAATCTGGGGAATAAATTAGTGTGCCACCGACTTCTTTCGTGATCATCTAAAACTTTGGGGCGCGGACACTATTGAGTGCCAGTTTTATGGTTGTTCTCCGTTGCCAAACGGGGAGGAGCGCCAGATGGTCTTTTTCATACAAAATATTCCAATGAACTTAAATTTGAAATGGAACGGAAAAGGATTTTAACTCTAGCCAACAGTATGTTGATACGATAACATCCTATGAAAGGCAACAGAGCGGCATCATTGGTTGTCGCGAAGGCTTAGCGGAAAACTTCAAATTTATGGTCTAGCAGAGCAACGGTGAGCACAGTGGGCCATTTTTCGTGCATTTTTCGTGGGTATTGTTTATTCACCAACCCAGTTACCTGAGTGTTCAGTCCGCCTATAAACGTTTCATGGAAATGAGTCAGCACTAATAGTTAATAATGACATATTGTCGTCATTAGACGAGGGGCATGTTACTGCACTGGTTCTATAGAATCTAAGCGCCGCTTTTGACACGGTCAACCACAAGATTTTGCTCTTACCGTCTTCAGGGATGCATCGGTATAGGTACGGATATCAGCCATTCAATGGGGCAACTCGTATTTGTCTTCCAGGGCTACAGTTTGTCGTGTTATTAGAGAAGGCAACTCGATCGTGGTATTTGAATTATTCCGTGTTTCAACGCAAGGGGGTCAGGTCTGGACCACAGCGTTCTCGGATATACACTCACATGTCCGTGATATCATCCGCAAGTACAACGTAAAGTATCATGTGTATGAGAAAGGTGATACCCAAATCTATATGTCATTCAAACCTACCCAAGCTCTTTGCTGATTCAGCATACAAACCTTGAGGTATGCATGATGAATTCTTGCGTGGATCGGAGAGAAAGAAATCCCGGAAATTGAATGACGCCAACCAAAACTAATTATTTCTGTAGATCTCGTCAGAATCTGTCGAAATTTTGGTGCATTCACATCTAAAAATTTGCGTGACTCACTCTTTCCCCGGTTCAAAACAAGTCAGAGATCGAGGGTGTTTGGATTCATCAATGACAAAATGAGAGCTCACATATCAAACCATCGTTCGGGTCAATCGATCATGCACGTCCGTAAAACATCTGCAAAATTCGTAATCTGGAAATCGCGACGGCCGTGCGAGGAGCAAAATCGTCCAAGCGTTCGTCACTCGCCGCAGCGAGAATGGGAATGCTCTTCTCTGGGGTTACCACAGTTTCAACTTGATCGTCTACAGCGCCTCAAAAATACTGCAGCCCGAATGTGACATGTCGAACGAAAGAGATCAGTCCCATCTACCAGGGGCGGCCAGCCACAGGGGGGAAGGTGAGGGCGGCTCCCCCCACCTATGGGGTTGGGGCGGAAATAGTAAAATCGACAGAATGAGTTTAATGCTCACGGTTTTCCGTCGGGGTGGGGTGAAGTGTCAAAAATACGTTATCCAATCCAACTTAGGGATTTTTATTCGTTCTCAGCGAGGACTCAAATCGAGACTCAAAATGTTGCTGCAATATAGCGTTCGCAAAATGTAGCGTAGTTACTGTTTTGAGAACACTGGCGTCATATGAGGCCCACCGTTTGTTAATATTAGGTTGAAAGGACGCAATAGCAACTGATAGGTGAAGGACGCAATGTTAACTTGCAAAACTTCCGCAAAGCATTTTTTAGAGTGTGTACGGCCGAAGGAAGTCAAATGACAGTGTTTTTTTTCAGCTTATATTATAAAGTGGATATTCTGATTGAGACTGCTTCTAAATGCTTTTCCTAGAGTATTCTATTTGAATTACAGAGAAAAAGTAACAACAAACGGTCATTTTGCTTTAATTACCACCATCCGTAGCCTTAGTGATACTAACATGACATTTGTTTTCTAAAAAATGTAGCATTGCCTACCTGTACAGAAGTAGGTTACAGGTTCATCGGGTGCCATTTTTGTCAGGTGTATCGAATGAAATATGACCTGCCTGGAAAACATGTCATGCAGTAATGTTTGTCCAGAAATTTATGGATTTTTGTCAAAACTCGTGACGTAGATACATACAACGGTATTCAATGTGGACCATGTGCATCTAAGCAATATTATAACTCAAAAAAATCGCAAAGGGAGGGGGACCCCTCCACCATGTCAGACATCATGCACAAATCTTCCCCCACCCCTATCGTAAAACCCTGGCGCCGCCCCAGATAAACCTATCTTAAGGAGCTGCACGGTTCCATCTCTCACCGGATTACCTATAAACTGCGCTCATCACAGAATGGCATGAATCCCGAATATATTCCCAGCCTTCCTTCAAGCAATATACTTCGGTACGGTCGTCTCCGTTCCAGAACCACAGGCCTTCTAAGTTCCCCAGTACGAAGTAATCCTGGGTGAGAGGATCTTTTGAAAGTGGCAGCTCCTCGTCTCTGGAATGGATGCCGTTGGAAAAGAAAATTAGTCCAATGCAACTCTCTTGGCGTTATACCAGAAAATTGAAAAACTAATCTGATGTGTAAAGCCTTTTAGTAATGTCAGTTAATACCTTTTCTTCTATCTTCTTTATTCCGCCGCCCTTCCCAGCGCTTTGAAGCACCTGTATGGGGTGGAGATTGCGCATCACAAATCTCTTTTATTATTATAATGAACGTGCAAATGAAATGAATTTATTTAGCCACCGTTTGTTCAGCGTTTTATACTTCCAATCGAAGCGGCCACATGGTGCCGCGCAACCGCAGCGAAAGTTCAAAATCAGGACTTCTCAAAGCCCAAATGATGGATCTCCAGATGGGGTCATTTGTTCATGTGATAATTCAAAAAGAAACTAAGCATTAGTATGAATTCCATTCAGCCATGTTCTTGCGATTCCAAAGGTATTCAAGCGGAGCGCATATTGGTTGCGCGCCAGCGAGCAATTTTTCAGATCAATCAATATTAAATGACAAATGGTGATTTCCAGATGGCCATTTTCAATAAATAATTGAAAGTTAACTTTACAAATTAGAATGAAATTCACCTTAGCCTCTCCATGTTCAGCGAAATCGGGGCCTTAATTGCGGAGCGCCAAGTGTTCGCGAGCGTAGCAAATTTATTTTAAAGTGCAAGGTCTTTACGATGCAAATGGTGGAGTACAGTAGACATTTGTTAATATAAAAATAAAATAAGGACAATAAATAAAAACAAACTCCAAAAATGGACGGTGAATTTCACCGTAGCCGTGCTATGCAAAAAGTCAAATTGGTGTTTTTAGACGCCAATGGTGAGGGCCAAATGGCCATTTTTCATATTCATAAATTAAAACCAAAATGCAAACATAAAAAGAATAGCACTTTAGCAGTTCATGCATGCGATTTTAGATTTAGGTGAAGTGGGCAAGTGGCACAATGATTTGTCAAGAAGCGTAGCACAAAATTGTCAAAGAAGGGTAGTTGTGGGTCGCACAAATGTTAGTTCTAGATGAGTATCAATTTTCAAAAAAAAAAAAAAAAAAAATTCCTATAGCCCGGAAAAAATATATAGTGGCCACAATATTACTTGGAGCTGAAGTGATTTTGATTCTATTGATAGTGACACCTGAATACATGCATCGACTTTTTCCAGCTTTTATGAACTTTCGTTAATATTTTTCTTCCTAAAACATGGGTATGTATGGTGTGGCCGGATTGTTTCATCTCGGCGGGCCGATTTTGCACGCGGACTGTGATTGGGGAACCCCCGGGAATTAGCTCGCATTTTCTCGGCCGGTAGAAGACTTGAGCTGTAATGACCCTAGGGTTGGTCAGTTGGAGGCGCTATTGTATATTTGATATCAAAATATCGAGAACGTGACAGACAACATTTGAAGGCAATGTTATTGCTATATCGATATATGTTTAGGTTGAGGTGTGGGGGAAATCCCCAACGGATTATCAAAGAACAATTTACTATATAGTCTACTTTCGATTTCGAGAATACCTTTTTAATTCAATTAGACAAATTTTATGACACCTATGACAAAATGGCGGGGGGGGCGGGACGTCCGGGCCCAATGGGACACGACGCCCCTGTTCGTTGGGACCAGTTTTCAAATTAGAGCCTTATGCAAGGAAATAAGTCATCCTGACAACAGTTGTTCTAGTTTGTTTTGGGGTGTGTACTCTATCAGTCGAAAGTCCTTTTGTGTACGAATATTCCCTTATCACTCACAAATATGGTAAGGAATCCCGTACACATCATTGTATTGTACTTAGGATTGTTAGATAGTACGTCGAATGACACAGTGTGAGATCTGTGAGTGTTGAGTCTACCTTGCGTCTGTGTAACGTCCATTGCAGTGCAAAACTTAAAGAGGCGAGTACGTATCGGCTCGACAACGAAAAAAGGAAGGCGCGGTTTGTGTTACGTCACGACAAAACCGTCAAAGTTATAGAAATATAGGCATTGACGTACGTAGTGACGATACGGATAGAACTGAAGAGTAGTGAGAGAAATTCGTAACCCCGGGTCCACTTGTTCGTATATCAGTATATAGTCAGGATTTTTAATGGTGCGGACGGTACCCATGGGACGTGCGCATATTGCACATGCAGTCATAGTTCATGCATGTATATTACACATGTAAGTATCGTACCACTGCACTGCACCACGTAGTACTTGTAAATGCACAACTAGGGACATGTGTAGGCGGGTAAACCGACTACGTGTAGATCCCCACTTTGGCAATCATTGGGAGAATATAACACCCCCATAAGACACCCATTGTGGTCAGAAACCAAGACAAAACTTAATCCACCAAGTTTTGTTGTAATCCGATGGGTGTGATGACCACATGAATTATGCGATTGACACATGATGGCTTCGAAATGACTTCTCAGTTGTGATGGAACAAATGTTAGCCCCCATCCACCAGTTTGTTCAATATCTGACAAAGTTTGGCAAATAGCATATAAATTTTGCAAGTTTTACCTCCGATGACTAGAAATGACCTCCAAATTTTTATGGAGACTCAGACTATAGTTCGTTTCCCAACCAGTTTCGTTCAAATCTGACAAAGTTTGGAAAATGCATGTTCACAAATTTGACCTTGATGACCTTGAAAGGGCCTCCACTTTTTCCGCGATTAAATATAGTCCCTACCCACAAGTTTCGTTCAAATCCGACAAACTTGAAAATTTCGCGAAAATTCATGCAAATTAGCGGCCCCCAGCATTGCAGCATGCCCACTTCCGACTCATCCGAGATTTCACTAGGGCGGACAAGTGTACCAAGTTTTCGATCAATCGGGTAAAGCGTAAAAGAGTTATTGCGCTAACGGGAAATCTTCCAATCGTGGAAATTATGCAAATTAGCGGACCCCGTTCATGTGGCGAACTTTCGACTCATCCGAAAAAAAACAAAAAAAAAGAATTCACTGAGGCGGACATGTGTGCCAAGTTTCGGCTCCAACGGACAAGGTGTTGGAGAGTTATTGCGCTAACAAGAAACGCGGCGGCGGACGCGGACGCAGACGCGGACGCGGCGGCGGCGGCGGCGGAGACGGCGAAGCCAAAACCATAATATCCCCGAAGTGGGGATATAATTAGACGTGTGAACGAGGTATATGGTATAGGCAAATGATATTTTCGCTACGCTGTATTTCCCCTCTTCGATTTGACCAAATCAAATTTCAGAGCAGCAAAATTTCAGAGAGGCGTGGCCCCTTTCTTTCTTTGATTTCATTAGTCAATCACCTTGAATCCCCACTATCAAACGCAGAAGATTTTTTTTTTCACACACAGAAGCCGAAGACTATATTTTCCAAAATGTTTTCATCTTTTTTTTATTTTTGACTCTTTTTTCTTTCCTATACGGAAGAGGAATATTTATATTAAGAAACGAAGAATGTACTCGAAATCAACAATGGTCTAGTCTACTATTTACATACTAGTGAAAAAAACATACTAGTGAGAATTCCTTCCTGCAAATAATTGAAAACTGTTCATCTCGTAGTGAATATAGATAATAAATGACTGATAAGTGTCATTTTGAAGTTCTTCAACACATACAATAGTAATATGTTGTCAGGCTTGCGCTCATCTGTACATAGGAGAAATTCGAATCATGCACGTGTTGTGCTTGTTATCATTATGGGATATAGTCATTATCCGAGCCAGATACTGTCATGGTGTGCCCATATTTCCCACCTCTTATACAGAATAATCCATCTCGCAACAGACCTTCAGCTGAATAGCAAATTTTCCTACCTTAGCATTCGGCTGTGGGAACGCACATACTTCGGGGGGGGGGGGCAAGAATCACACAACACTTTTCCTCATCACAGAGAAATATGTGTCCAGCAGATTATCGTTATGAGTTTATCTGTCAGTCGGCCAATTCCCCCGAGCCTCGTCGCAACCACCGAAACCAGGTCTCATTTATACTCAGAATAAAGACCCTGAAACTCTGGCGACTAAGACCCACATGACACGCTACAAAGCACAGCCCAAATACACAAGCGTGGCTCACTCGCTCGCTGACGCTGTGCATTGTCCTCACATGACAGCCGACGAAGCCATACGGGGTCGTCCTGTGTTATTACGTGGCGTGCACACTAACAATGATAATAAAATTGCACTGGGACGATTTTACACCGTGGTATCACTAACACCCCAAAACCACTGTCTCCAGTCGAAACAGAAGATAGTACCAGGTTTTATACGGTCTACTAGTCGGAACCAAGTGATGCATAGGATTCGAAAGTATTTACTGGTAAGCCTCCCCCGTGTATCACTGAATCGAGGCCTATTCCTCATATTCAATATTACCTTCGAACAAATGAACTCGTGTTGTCGGCACGCCGTTATGACCCCCAAGCTGTTATCTGAGAATTTACAGTTGTGATCCTGCCCAGTCCGGACAGAAGCAATTAACATATGATTTGGTGGTCCTCATATACCCGTACCGTTACTTATCACTGCTTGAGTATAGCGCCATGGCCGGTGAGTAAGAGTTTTATTTATTTCGTTAGAATCTGTAAAACGTTGGTCGAAATTCCTTCCCATCGAGAGATTACATTATTATAATATCAGATTATATTCTGTTTACAGTTACTAACTCTGTCTACTCCAGCCTAAACTTCTGTCTGTGATCCTATGTTGGGGGAGACTTGGAGTGTTTCGAGATATTAGCAATAAGTCTCGTCCATCGGCGATTATGAGCAATCACGTTGAATTTAAATTTTCCGCACCTTCTCGACGAAGTGGTCGGGGGGGGGGGGGGGGACGTAGAATGGCGGGAGCAGGTTTGAATTGGTTACATCGCTGCCTATATCATCTGATCACTGGTCCTTTTAGGTTGCCTTTGATGCAATGAACTGCTATAAACACTCTCAAACTCACTGACGCAATACGCCGCACAACATTCTAACTGTGGAAGGGGGAGCAGTTCATCGCGAAAAAGTTCATACGAAACAAGACTGTTTCGTATTGAAAAAGTATTCCTCGATAGGTCCCCGGCGAGATTTCCAGCAAACTTGACTTGCTGTTTGAACAGCAAATAGCCATTACGAATTCCAAATGCATTGAACATGATTAGGGAACCGATGTGAAATAATGTTGAAGTGTTTTCGTTCTCCAGTGGGTCAGGTTGCAATAACAGTCAGCTGTGCAGAGTAACACAACAATCGAATACTTGCTCGATTTGCTGTGCGTCTTAAGTAAACGCAGTACTTTTGAACGCGGATGTAGGTTGCGGTAGCCTTTTGAAGTTTTCAGTATACGCGCTCTTCAGAGGGCGTAGTGCCTCAACGGAATACAAACGGCGAAACGACGCGTCGCACGTTGCATTGGAGAACGCCATGTTCACACGCGCAGAACCCTCCAGTTCGGCACGCGTGGTGTGTATTGCGTCTCCGTGGAAGTACGCACTGCACGCACTGCCAATCTTTTGTGTATGGTACGCAATGCAATTACTTCGATCGAACTAAAGCAATAGTTACTCTAGCTGCTTATTTACTGTTTAGAGATACAAGATATAGGTCTAGAGATATTGATATCTCTAATCGTTTGGGTAATTAAGGAATAAACACAACTGGAAGACTTTTACGGCGAATAAACAGTCGAGACTCTGAATTTAGGTAATTAACGGACGAGGCGCAGCCGACTCGTTATTGAGCTAAATTCAGAGTCGAGACTGTTTATGAACCAGTATTAAAAGTCGACCTGCTGTAGATTATTCCAATTCTACAACCGCATATCAAGAATACAGCCTGTTCAAGGATAATTTGTCATCGTTACTTGGTGAAATATGCTTCCTAACCTGCATTGGAACGTCCCAAGGGGGGGGGGGGGGGGGGGGTTATTACAGGCGGGGGCTTCTATCACAGATTATACAGTATGTATCCGGTATGTACCCTGCACCCGCTTTAATAGGTCTATATGACACGTCGCATGCTGTCAGTATATATATTGGCGTGCCCTAGGCCCTCTGTCATGGAAGCAGTCTGCAAACTGCTAACACGATCTGCCTCTGGTGAACCTCAGTCGAAAGTGTTCACACTTCTCAGGTTTTCGAAAACACTATTCCGGGAATCGGTGGAGCTGGTATAACCGGGTGCCGTGACGCCCACGGCAGGTCAGTCCGCCGGGAGTGCTACAGGGCGTCCTCTAGTTCGCTCGGCCTCCGGCACCTGTTTTCTTCCCCCTTTTGAGCTTGGTCGCAAATGCTTCTATACAAACGGTCTACGAACGACCTACGAAAAAAATTAGGCCTGGTCACGAATGCTTCTACAAACGGTCTACGACTAGTTTAGGATTTCCGTGTCCAGTTCTTACGGCTTTTTTTAGGCCTTCCGGCACGAAATGCAACTGTTCGTAGACCGAATTCTTACGAACACCGTAAGAATGACCTAACCGTACGGCAGCCGTAAAATGCCGTACGAAATATGTAGATCCCTCCGGTCCAACAGCGCATTTCGGTTCTCATTCTCCTCACCGGCTGCCGTAAGTTCACCCGCTAGAACTTCTATGATTCTTTCTTGAGAATAATTTTCTGCGTTTCCTAAGACGTTGTTTTTACCAATAGTTCGAACGGCGTTCTTATCAACGCCTCACAGCGGAGTGTGTGTGGTGTTGCGGTATCGTAGAACTCGTAACAGTACATTTATATGGCTTTCGCGAAATGTTAGGATCCAGGCCGTACTGTCGACTGTATTCGCCACCATATTCTCGATCCAGCTCCAAATAGTGTCTCATATCGCCCCATAATATTCCGCCTCGGTATTCATGGTCGCACCCATCCAACGACGTCGCCGTTCGCATCTGCATTCCAATAAAGTTGCAGCGACCCATATAGTATTCAGCTGAGCTGCAGAATGCGTAGTTGTTGTCTCCGGTCAATTGTTGTCCTCAAAATGGCGAACTATTCCAAAAATGTAACTACCACAAGGAAACGTTCGCGAGTGTATATCCCCTTTTCCGTACGAATGACATGCGTGTGCTGCGAGTTGCACGTAAGTTCGCCGTACGTTTTACTCTATACAAAAACCTCTTGAGACGGCCTAAGTTTCGTCCCAAGAAGATCTCACGTCATTTCCACGGCGTTCGTAAGAATTTTTTGGCCATCAGATGAAGATTTTAACCGTACTTTCTCACGAGCGCCTCATGGCGTTCTTGCGGCTGGCGTACGAACTCCTCAAGAGCGCCGTGAGAAATCCGAATATTCTTACGAACTCCACTGTTCGTACGCACTGTGATAGGTCGTACGCACTTTGTACCGTAGCATTAGTGGCCTATATCGGGTTGATATCCCCTACCATGGCGAGAGATAACATGAACATAACATTACGTCTACCCCGAGTGTTTAAACTACAATTTATAACTGAAGTCTTTTGTTTTCGTTTTGTTTTTCTCCCTTTTTCTATGATTTGACATAATCACGTGAAAGGAACAAGGATATAGAGATCAATATATACAATGAGTAGAGTGACAAGTGATATAACTGCCAATCATGGCAGCTAGCTACAATCCCCTTTTGTTCTTTTTTCTGCAGCTCGTGACTCTATTCTGGTGTTTTTTTTCTTGTCGTGATGGGGCGCGATGACCGTGTGGGCAACCCTGACGGGGGAGCCTTCGTCACCACGACGTAAATAGATCGAGCAACCCAACCAGAATCAACAGGATAGGCGTGGTGATGACGGAGGAAATCTGATGAATAATATGATGCATCAATCTTCCTTACTGGCAAGGATTTTCGGTTCGGCGCAAACTTCTCCAAGAAGCGGATTATCCAAATGTCGCTCATCCATAACAAACGAGAATTGCCTATCGCCACCACATACAATGTTATTTGTCCCGAGAATAAGCGGGGATTCCATTCTGAATATGTCCTTTTTAGATTTCAAAGCTGATATTGGGTTCCACAGAGGCAGACCAAAACTTGTTTTAAATGACGACAACCAACACTGAATAGGCAACAACAGCACATCTTGTCCGTATAAAAAAATACACCGCGAATGCAAACAATCTGCACCAGAATGCAACAATATGCCAATCATGGGATGCTCATGTTTATGGTCTTTTTCGCATAAACTTCCAGTGTTTCTCTTCTGAACAAACAAACGTTCCTTTTCATAAATATGGGCTTTTCATGTCCAGCCCGGAATATACTCATACGCAAATATGGAATCCCCAGCCTTATACAGCTCATCCAGTACAGACGGCCCGATCGCTGGCTAATATGTTTTTTCCGTCACCTTTGTAGTACTAGGAAATCACTGTCGCTTACGTTGTGTATCTGGTAATAATACCTGACTATTATGCCCCAAATACCCACCAAAAATAATCATGTTTTGACTTTTCCTATTCAAGAATTTTTACTCTTTAAACCTAATCAGTAGATGTACGAGGATTCTATCTGACAAGTGGCTAGGAATCTTGAGAAGATTTTTTCTTAGATTCACCCTGCCCATTCTGGCTTAAATCTGACGATTTTAGTGTGGACGTAGCAACTAGCAACAACGACATACCAGTAGTACACTTTGGGCGAAAGTTGAAACTGGCAATCCAAATCTTATAAAAAATGCAACTGAAGCATGTTTGGGATATTGTAACTGTCACAAACTTCTTCTCCATAAGGGTATATGCTAATGCAAAATCGTCAGATTCCAGATTTGGTCGAAACATCCGCCAAGGAAAGAAGAGAAACAACACAATAAGTTATTATATCATTTAATTTCAGGGAAGATCTATCGCATCGGGTTTAATCACGCGGACTCGGACTACTGGACCATATGACTCGATGACTCAGTCGGAATCCTGATCCATCCCTCCTATTTTTTTTTAATGCGCCCTCATATATACGATTCGTCCCAAGACTCCCAATATATCTTACCTTCCCGTTTTTTTTTCCTGACAATGCAGTTTATTTTTTCCTGCGTATTTACGACTGTCTGATTGTCATAAATCAGAATTACATTCTTCCAGCGAAAGTGACAATTGCTGCAGAAGAAGTTCACTCGTACATAATGTTGGCATTATGAACTCATGTGGGCATATATACCCATAAGAATTCGGAACACATGAAAAAATGTGACTCCTACAGATGGAACGTTATTTAATTTTCGTTTATCAATATACTAACAAGTACTTACCACCCTGAACACCACTATGCATCCTCCATCGAATTAAATGATCTGTGTCGGAGGAACTTTTTATAAGCCTACACTGTAAACAATTTACTTTAGAATTGCAGCAAAGTTGCCAGTTAATTCACTCTAATTCAAAACTGCTTCCATTCATTAAAAAACTAAACATGTACCGTGGCGTGAAAACCGCCGACGTGTATATCGCCCAGAACATCCTTTGTAGGCCCCTCGTTCAAAGGAAGCACATTAAATTATTCCCATTTGACCTCCAGTGAAATGCCCTATCTGTTGTTTCGGTCCAACTGTAATCCACATTCCCCAAGTTTTTGTTCAAATACAACAAAGTTAGAAACAATCGCATGATTCATGCAATAGACCCTCTGGCCCGTGGATTGACCTTATGTTGTTTCAGGACTATCACTTCCACATCTACCGAGTTCGTTCGAATTAAAAAAGTTAGAAAATGGCGAACAACCACACATTGACCCTGGTGACCTTGAAATCACGTCATGTTATTCGGGACCAACTTTTGTCCTCAAACCCACTAGTTTTGTGTGAATTTGTACGAAAACGTGGAGATAAAACTATGCTCGTACATGGAATATAATAAATACCAAATTCGTAAGGAAATCAATTAAATTTCGGTAACAAATAGTTAACAATAACTTAAGGTGAGTAAGATCACATGTAGAAGCACGATGCTCCCACAGAGGCTAGTAACCCTCAGTATTCCGCGATGGAAGGGCATTTTAAGAATCGCTGAATTACAATAATCTTCGCTCTGATTTTCAAGCATGAAGTGGCGGAAAAATTACAGGCATTTCAAATCCACAGTGATGGTCTTTAAATTTGTTTTGATCCACGGGGGTCATCATTGAAAATAATTATCCCCCTCATATTCCCCGAATTTCCTTTGTCCACTCGGTAGACTGAGTTCTAGACCCCGGACTGATAATCAACTTGTTATCCCTTTGTTCTCGGTTGCGGGGGGGGGGGGGGGGGGGATGCGCAGCATAAACGAAGGGCCAAAGGACTAGGCTACAGCCAGGCTGTTGATTGCCCGAATTTGCTTACATCATTCCCGAATTTCTGTTCAACTTCGCCTGAAATACACAAAATTGTGCGATCTTCCCGCGTGTTGATCTCTTTCTGTATTATGTAGTGTTTTCGCTAAAATTCGTGAGGTCCTTAATATTGCCCCAAGCCCCCAAAACCATATGGTTGCAATACGCCTTGGAATCTCATCTCTGAAGTGAGTTAGGTTCGGGTACCTGGCACTCCATTGCATACAGGCAATGCATTCGACGAGATTACGGCTTGTTGCAGTCGCATGCATTGTCCCTCACTCCCCTTAGGCTGAGGTGGTAGTTTGGGGGTTTCATCCATTAACGCCCGTATAACAGGAAATACTGCCCCTCCGGAAAAAATGGGTTCTTGTTCAATATAATACTGTTAATGCAACAATAGAGGGAGACATGTGAACACACACCAGAGTATACGATGAGAATTTCCTTTTATGTACACCGGCATAAATAAGTGTCTGTTCAAACAAATGTATGTTTTGGAGGGAATATTAGGCTATAATTTGAGTGTCCCTGACTGTACCAGTCTCCAGTGTTCCGTGAGTTGTATTATGGGGCCCCCCATATACAACGTGCCCCGGGCCCCACACGCTGAATCCGGCCCTGGAGACCCTGCTTGTATCTGTCATCAACGAATGGTCTTCTTCTCTGGACCAAAGAAAGCAAGTGGATGTATTTTTTGTTGATTTCGAGATGGCCTTTGGCACTGTTCCCCGACTTACTGAAATCTGAATTGGTCCTTGGGTGTCTCACTCCTGGTCTTCTGTTGGGTTTGATGCAATTTCTTGGAGACAGGTTGAGCAGTCTGTTTTTGTTACATTAATAATAGGGGGGCCTGCAGCAAGCCCGCCCCCCCCCCCCCACATACCGCGTGGCCCCCCCCCCTCCCACACGCAGTTAGCAGCTGATGAGCAGTTCAAGCAGCCATCATGTCTCTCCAGTCTCCATTCGTCACGTTTGTTCATAATGCCCAACAGTACATGTGACTGGGAATGAGTGCAGCGCCAGACGAGTTGGCATTTCTGTTTGAGTGGTGTGGAGATGGTAGTCGATTCCCATTAATTACCCTGTAATAATTTTGTTAAGAGCTGGAATGTCCTGCTTGGAATTTTGGCTGAGCCGTTCACACATGATCACTGATAACAGTGGCGTCGCTACGGGGGGCGTGGGGCGCGCCCCCAAGAAAGTCGGTCTCTCCCATGCGTCCCCCCCCCCCACTGAGAATTCGATTTCTGTTGTTTTTTCATATGTGAGAAAATCACAAATCCGCTTACAATACGAGTCATGTTGCGTATGTGACCCGAAGAGGGTAAATTTTGCTACGCGAGAATAAGGTATCTGTTTCTGTCCGCGGTGTCCTCAGAAGTAATAACTGCGCAAACGATAAACTGCCTAACATTTCGGTATATCATTTAATCCAGGACGTGCAGATTCCAACTTCGTGCAGGGTTGTATATGTTTGTCGAATATACAGGCACTGAGTATAGTAGGGCATTGGGATTAAAAAAATTCAAGCAAAATATCGACCAACGAATGGTGGAAAACTGACTAGTTGATTAGGGAAAAAGACCGGAAGTTTGTCCCGAAAACCTGAATTCGAAACCCAGCAGCTTGATTTTTCAGCGCTCTGCGCGCAGTCGTCGCTTCCTCTTTATATACGCATCAACTGCGGCGAAACTCCTAAAATCGGGGAGTAATGGGCTTGTCCCCATACGCCGATATGTATACGACATGATCATGCTACTGCGTTAACTGTACTGAATAACAACTTCTTATTTCGACCGGTAGATTGTATTTAGAACTATAAGGGTTGCACTGACCTCCAATCGCGCCGTGTTTATCAATTATTTCCGGTGAAACAGCCGGTAGTTTATACACGTTCTCCATAAACAAAAAAAAATGAGTAACGTAATCGGGCGCGACGTGACTTACGTTTGTGAAATCGCGATAAAAAAAAAAACGTATCGAATAATTCTTGGACCCAACTCAATAAGAGGATGATAGGCACGAATTTGAGAAAGGGGAAGACTGGAATTAGGCCCGGATCCTGAGATGAAAACACTGCGCCTCCCAGCTCCCAAAATACGTTTTGACAAAGTGGTATCGCAAACTTGAACCGAGGAACGGATCGTGGTATGTTAATAGGCCCCGCAACCCACCACCGGCCCAGCATGGCCCTCCTTTTGCGCGGTCCCTGGTTTCAGTGTGCTATTTTGCACCAGATTGAATTAACGACGACCATGCGGAAAGTGCCAAACTGTTCCCGGAGTTACTAAGTCATGCAGGTAAACGCAAATACTGTTTCCGGAGCGGACTGTGTTCAGGTGTGGCTATATTGACCCAGTTTTCATCAAACGCCCGCCTGAACTGCAAATTTCAGAGGAATGGCTTGTACTAAGACCTAGTGAAAACACAAGATGATTTTTGGGGAACGGGACAGGTGGGTTTCGGTGTGCTCTATATCGCACCAAATTGCAGCTAACATGTGCAGCTGCCTGGAAATTAAAATTTGTTCCACAAGACACTATGAGTTACTCATGAAGTTGAACAAACGAAAGTGAAAGAGTTACATCAAATATTTAGCCTACTGAGTGCACATTTTTTCATTGATTGCCCCCAAAATGCGGCAGAACTTACGCGCTTTTCCCCGCGCGCAACAGTAGTGGTGTCGTCTTCACTGACTTACTGAACGTGAATTCCAAGAACTTTACTCTTGCAAACTTTTTGAGATTGGGTCAACTTCATGTTTCGGTCCACTATTTCAATGAATAAAAGCCTGTGGGCGATGCACTGCAAAAAAAAATCAAGCTCCTTAAAAAGGTCATGAAGTTCCATTTCCTGGCCATCTGGGGGGCTAATTTCTTAAATTTTCCGCCTACGATTCGCGTCAACCGCTGGTGGCGCTTCGCTATATGGTGACATGGCACCCCCTAGAGAAATGGTCTCAGTCTGCATCCGGGATGAGTTGTACGCGGCATAGTGCAAATAGCCAGTTCGTAGTTGTAAGTGCGCAGGCTCACCACTGAACACTGAACATTTCGGGGTATGGACGAGATTCCCCCGTAGCAATATCGTTACGGGCGTATTTTTAAACGTACCACTATTTGAAAACGCAATTATCTCCACTTCGGGATAAATGTTCGGCCCGTCGTCTCCGCCGCCGGGCCGCCACCGCCACCGCCACCGCCAGAAGATTTTTCCGCGTGACGCAAAACTCTCTGATGCAATCATGGGCGCAACGGTGAGGGAAGGGGGGGAACATGTCCCCCCCACTTTCAAAGTGGGGGCCTATCCATCGTTGTCCCCCCCCACTTTTCCGGACCGTAATAAGAATAATAGCCATGCCCGATTTTGTATCACTCTAAACTGATTCAATTTTTTGTCTAACCAAAAACATAATCGCGTTGGAAATTGCTCTTAAGCACAAATCTCCAGGTGCGGACCCGGTTAAAAAGATCTGGCCCCGACTAGGGCCGAAGTGGAAGGATTAACCCTGGGGCTTCATGCCGGGTTCTCGAATTTTGAATCGAATGTCCAAAGTGTTTCGCGCGCAATGGCGTTTTTCTTCCAGGCGTTGTAGCTAAATATGCGATGTAATGCTTCGAATAATTTCGTTCACTCCATTAATTTAAGAAGCCTTGTGGGGAAGACTGCCCCCGCCCCCAATTTTTCTGAGATGAAAAATTAGGGCGGAAAATTCGTGGAAAATTTGGGAAGGGAAAAAGCAAGTGAAAAAATGCCTGAATTTGGGCGTCTTTTCGATAACATGCCCTGAAAACATGCAATTTTTTTTTTTCGCGCGCTTCGCGCGCCGGTAGTTTCCAATGACCGACTTGGAAAGATTCGGGTACATGTTTATGATCCCAAGTGGAGTGGCGCGTACGCCAACGGTTTCACTTCGATCCACAAGGGATGACCAGAGACCGTTCAGTAGACCCCTGGATCCCACGCAAACAAAGCCAGAGTAGAAAAGGTAATAATTTTTTCTTTTTGTATGTCTTTTATTCAGATCACACATATAGATGGGTGCTATTGAGCCTGGCAAAGTGACGGGTCCGTCGATCTGGGGGTTATGAAAATCTAAAATTTTCTCTTTACCGCTCGCGCCCAAACCGATGGTGGCGCTCGCCTTGATGGTCATTGGCATTGGATGTGTCCCCCCCCCCCCACTTTCGAAAACGCTTCCGACGCCCCTGAATGCAAATGGTTTTGATTGACACGAACTTTGCACACATGTTCACCCTCCGAAATCTCGAATGAGTTCGAATGTGGGCGTCGTGGCACCAATCTGGCGGTGGCCATCTTGGATTTTCAGCGAAACCTGAATTGATAGTGTCTGATGGCAGTCAGTTTGAATTTTGACGAAACTGAGTTTTCTGTTGATTTGCGCGTTTTGAAGCATGATGCGATCGTTTAAAAAGAACACTTTTGTTCTGGCCCAATACAACTCCCCCCGGCGGCCCTTTTGAATATTTGCGAAAATCATTTTTCCGCAGAATTGACCTTGTGTTTTTTCTTAACTCTGCACACATATTGCGTGATAAATTTCGAATGGTGAAACATGGCGTTACCCGACCGCTCTGACGCGGCCATTTTGGATGTTTTGCGAAACTGAGTTTTCGCTTATTTTTGCGTTTTGAAGCATGGGGATCATTTTAAGAGCAACTTTTGTTTTCGCCCCATACGACCCCACCCTTGGCCATTTTGAATTTTTGCGAAAATGATTTTTACTGGCAATTTGACAATTGCATAATTTTTGAGCATGATGGTGTGCATTGGAACCAACCTCCCACATTCCTGGGTCATAAATCCCCTTCTGATATAAACAAGCGAACAATGTTCACCCTCTGATTGATCGAAAGTAGGGATATACACGTTGGTTTACCCGCGGCGATGTCCTAGTTCCATCCCATGTTTTCGGATGTTATTCTTGATGATTATGGGGGGGGGGGGGGATATCTATTATCTAGTGTAGGCAAGAATTGTGTAATATTTGGAAGGAGTTTCGAAGATCTTTCTGCTTCCCTGTACGTTCAACGTCGAACTGCGTCGTTCCCTCATGACAATGATTACAATACATGATCATCTCATTACTCCGAAGTGGCTCATTAGAATTAGTTGTGCTGGATTTCCAGGCAAGTAGTTTCATATAGGTCTATAGCAAACATTATATCGGCCAATATGTGGTGGAAATGTTAAGAGTCATTCTAGTCATCTGCAGATGAGCTACTTTGCATATGTGGCGATTCGGGAGATGGTGAGGGGATATGTGTGTGGGCCCATGTGGATGTTGTGTGGTCCCTTAACTCAAGTCGCGTACAGAATGTTGTATATATTGTATTGTATGTATTGTATCGAATTGTATTTCGTTGTCACTTCGGTAAATTGTGTAAGACTCACATAATTGTATAATGAGGTGGAAATAAACTTGAACTTGGATCGTGGGGCATTCATCAGGGGAGATAGTGGGTGAATTAGATCTTTATGATGATGGAGTCGACTCGCCAGAGTGGACGCGGGCGACTTCATTGGGGAATCAAAAGTCAAAACATAGACCGCTCGTTGTTGCGCTTTGAAATTGAAGACCGATCCGGCCAGCAACCCGATGGGACGTGGATCTGTGACAGCGTGTGTGGAAAGGTTAAAGCCTGAAGGGACAACTGCAGGCTAGCAAACAACAGAGGTGTATATTGTGGGAATGTAAAACTGGGTATCTATAGGTCCAAACCCCATTCAATACGCTATTCACAGTCAATGGCGTAGCCAGCGGGGGGCCAGGGGGGCCATTGCCCCCCAATCGGATTCTGAAAAAAACCTATTACGTAATTTGCTCAGCATAAACACTTTAGCAAGCAGAAAACTGAAGCCTGTGCCAGTGTGCAATCAAATGAACATTCCACATTTGTTATTAATTGAGCAATCGTTTGTTACACATGTCCCAGATTCCTAGTTAAATTCCAGATTCCAGCTGAGCCAGCCTCGAGGATATAGAGCTTGATGACTACGATCCAAACTCACCGAATTATCGCTGCAATGTAGAGTAACAGTCAAAAGTATGCAACACATGAGCACCCAGGACACCTAAACGGCTACTACTGATGAAATGCAGTCTAGTAGCTATCTCCAGGCTAACGAAAGGCTGCCACAACCAGTCACAAAGTCCGATTGGTGCCATACCCACGTGGTAGCCCAACCCAGTGAACCAGTCCAAAGCCCTAAAACAAAATCCGCCCTCAGTCTTGGCGCTGGGCATTGATCATTGCACGGGACACCCCCCCCCACCCACACACCATCCCCTCAGGCACGGGGATTTAATTGCACACTTGCTCCCCGTCTGGCATCAAAACTAATGCACACGTACGAGATACAAGGGTTTTTGCTATTAGTCCTTGCCCCACAAATTCGAGGAATCGAATTTCAAGGCCCCGGACTGCCTCCCATAACAATCAACTAACCTGCTCACCGTCCAGTGCAACACTAGATGGTAACCCAGCGCCAACCGTTCCTATACGTCTGACGGAATGCACCCCCGGAAATTGTTGAAATAAAGATGTTAAATGGCCGCGGTGCGTGTTGGTGGATCTTAGGTTGATTTTAATAATCATGGATTTTAAGGGCCAAATTGTGGACTTTCGCCAGCTGGGGGATCGATGACCCCATGGCTAAGGTCCTGAGTTGGCCCACTTTAATGTTCTGTGAATTTTCAAGTTGCAGTTACCTTAATTTTTTGTCTTATATCTATATTAGAATGGTGGTGTATGCCTCTAACTGCCCGAAATGCGCGGGAAGTGTCGTTTCCTGCAATCTGGGGCAGCTGTTGAAGCAAAACAATTTCTGGTACGCTTCCGGCCAAACCTTGGTGGCGCTCCGCTCAGATAGTCATCCACATGGCCACCCCCAATCAAAAATTCCTCGCTACGCCAGTGATGTTCCTATTAGTACCGCTATTGGCCTTCAAAGTTTGGGCCATTGCCGAGCAGAGAAAATTGGGGGACTCCCAATGCGCAATACCACATGACGTCACACATGGAAAACTTAGGAAATTATGTTATGTAGTTGATTGTTTCATTTGTGAATAAGTCAACATTAGCAGAAGTTCTGTGGTCTTCTATCACTAAAGTAACCATCAACACCTAACAAACCCACTACAGCGATCCTCCATGGGACTATATGCTTTTCGAAGTGAAATTAATGGTTGAATTTCAATAGAAAACAAAGAATGTTGCAGAGTTGTCAAGTATACATCATGTATAGGCATGATGGGATGCATTTCGATATTGCGCAATAAACATGATTAACATACACAAACTTCAAATGACTATCACTCCGTAACGGATGAATTTCCGGTTTGGACTGACTCATTCAGTTTCTATCCAGCTATTGAATTAGCTACTTTATAAAACAGTAGCGGCGGAAGCCTACAATTAGGGGTGACGCAGACCGAAACTTCCCTGCTGAACTTGATGTGTGGTTACTATCTAAGCGGAGCGCCTCCATTGTTTGGCGCGGAGCGTACAAGGAATTTTGGGTTTTACAAACCTCTCAGATTGACCGGAAACACACTTCCCGACGTTGTTGAGCTATAGGTACCACCCAGTTCTCAAACTGGTCATATCTGCAAAATGGTAGTTATTAATGGATTAGAAGAAGTAATAATGCAATTCAGATGGGTTTGGAGAACAGCAAATTCCCGCTGAGGGAGATCTCGGGGAAAGGGATGTCACACACCACACTTCTCGGATCATTTACGGGGACTTTCCCAGTGCCATGATCGAGATTGAGTAATTTATGATGCTCACCCATGTAGCCCCTTTTCTCTTTTTTTCTTTCGGGCCCCCAATGCCATCCCGCTGTTGTCGCCGTGGTTACTGTAGCGGACTTGTTATCTGTTAGGGGGTTGGGTCGACTCCCTAGGTGGGACGAGCCAAACACTGGAAAGATTAACATGTTTTTCAACACGTTGTTTCCTCGCATTCTACAATGGTTGACCAACTAAGTGAAAAAATTATACGTACGTTTAGAGACACCAAAATTGGTGTCCTTTGAAACGTACGTAAGACCTTTCCACTTGGTGATGAAGTGGTTGTAACACGAGTGAACAAGGTTTAAGAGATATTGTATTTGTTGTATCGCAACATACGGTAATGTCAAATTTATATCATTTTACAGTATGCATATTGCGTTCGATAACATGAATCATGTTATTTTGGTGTTTTTTTTATGAAACGTACGTACACCTAAAGCCATACTACTGCAAGATAGTAACTGATAAAGTCATTCACACACATGTCATTTTGGGTATTCCTTCATGTTCATCATAAAGCTGCACAAAATTCAGCATCAATTTTTTTCTATGGTTAATCTAAGGACTTTTTTTAAATGTCCACTTTGTTGGCCGAGTATTGTCTGGCCGTTGTACCGTGATACGCGGTGGTTACTTCCCCATCTTGAATAATCTTAGTAGGCCCTAGTCAAGAGACTAGCATTACAGTCCACGGTCACCCTTGTATTTTGCCAAAAAAATTAATTTGCTGACTCTGTTCCCTTCTTGTTCTAGTTTTTTTTTCACATTTCTCTAAATCGAGTAAATATTTCCCATTCGATACAAACTCCGCTACAACTGCTGCGAATATCGCAGACCAGGCGGCAACCGTTTCGGTACGGCAACTTTGATGAACATAGAAAGGATACGGTTTTCACAGTTTATTTATGGCTATTATTATCTATTATCTATATTCCATCATGTTCCGCATATCGATCATGCTAGTTCATTGTCGATGTTTGGTGGGTTAATTTTAATTTCATTTGGTCAAAACTTCAGGGGGGACGGAACCCCCCACTCTGATTTTTTTTTTTGGGGGCTGTGGGGGGCGTTCCCCCCGACTCCCCTCCCCCCCCCCCCTCCCTTTGCGCCCCTATGGTATAAAACATAGTATATAAATATCCCTCGTTGTCTTCATCACAAAGCATAGAAGTGAAAGGACGTGGACAAGAAACCGGCCTTGATCCACTCCTCAAAGAATAATATATTATATGAGTTTAGCCCTACCTAGTTAGGCTACCATCCCAGTAACTTAACAGTATAAGTAACACTATTAGAACATTAACAACATGGAAGTGCGCTACACCCCCCTCCCACCCTTACATAACAACCCAGTACCCACCCCTCCCCCTTATCATAGGATCCCCCCACATCCAGGACATCTTTTGTAAAGCGCAAACTGTTCATGTTAATAGTAGTAGCTTTTCAAACAAGAATGCACCTCTGCGTAGTGATTCCTTGCCCTTTTTTCGCGTGGCCTCACCATGATGATTCAGCTATATCAAACCCTGCAAGATGTGTGTTGCCACATCAACCACAATTGACCACACGACCCCAATCCTCCTGCAATATTCACTAACCCAAGAGATGATGTTGATTTTGACCAAGGTCCAAAAGTCATCTGAGGGCAATTGAAGTAAAATACTGCAAATAACTGAGTTATGTATTGTACTTGAAGAGAGAAGGTAAAGTTACGATTCACATAACCAGCTCAGGTCAAAGTTTTCCATTCAGTGTTGAAAGTAACCAAGCGAAGCGACCTGTAACCACTGAGTCGGCAGACTGCAGCAAGGCTACATGATGAGGATACTTTAGCGAAATAAATCACTCCTAAGTACTGGTGTGGTCAAAGCAGATAGACTGAATGACGTGCAGTTTTTGGAATCGGACGACCAACATCAATCAACATCATCGACAATTGTAAAAAAAAAAAAAAAAAAAAATTTTGGAAGTAATATGTGTGGGGAAAGAGAAGTGCTTTCTGCTACAGTCCTATAGATTGTCCAATTTCCTCCCTCCACTACCCGGACAAGGTGAGTCAGTGTAGGTACTTCAGTGTCCAATAGCAGGTGTCTCACATGTTTGGTCATTGTACCATATGTCATTAATTTCTAATGTGACTAAGGGGTAAGTCCTTGCCAGTATCTTTCAATTCGTACGGCAGAGTAGTCTGTGGTCTTTAAAGTGACTGTGGGTGTATCACTTTTCATTATTTTTTTCAGGCGCAAAAGGACTGCGGTTGCATCATGTTGTGTTGTCACGGTGTGGCCACCGTTAGTGTCAATGACTCACCTTGTCTGGGTACAAGGTGTGGGTCATGCAGAATTGACAAGTGCAGAACTGTTTGAATACTTTTATCAATAGCTATTTTACCAGTCCATCAAATGTCTTATTGCCATTTTTAAGGTCAAACCTTTTCACGAGGCTTCAACTCACATATTCCCTCCCACATTGGTGGAGTATATGGCCCAACCATGCAGCACCTTCCCATACCAAACATATCTGGCTGCATGATAATAATACAAATAATTAATCGAACAGACAGATCTTCTTGGCAATTTTCTAATGTGGGCTCTTTTAATGTTTGATCCAGTAAGACTTCTGCCAATTGTTTAAAATATGATTACCCCGGCAACCGCTTTTCCCAAATAGTCAAATTATGTGACTGTTAACACCAGATAGATAGGCACTGGTGAAGAAGAGAGATATTTTTATAGACTCAAACCCCTACCCATTTCTCCCTGGGGGTAACAGGGTAATGCCCTCACTTTTTGCTCAATAGCAAAAAATGCCACAATGTTGTGCCCTTCCCACTTCAGAAGTGTCCTGACCCGTCTTGCTTCTTTCTCCCAACTCACTCCCCGCCCTCTCACTGCTTTTACACACATCACAGTTAATCCTCTCATTATGGCTTGTCTATAAATAGGTAATAAACAGGTCATCAATGCCCAATATCTAGTCCTGCCTGTCAAGTAATTTACATCGGAAGTGTGCTTAGATGAGAATTGTTAACTTTTAAATGTAAACCGATCAGATCCATCAGTAGACTGGTGCATACGAGATTAATTGAATCCACACTTCTCAGTCCTCTGAGCATTGCCAGTGCCAGGTACCATTCCACACTGGAATGTCTGACAGGCAGTCCAAAGTTGATTTGTGTGTTTACTGGCTCACAATCTCACACCACAACTTAAGAGATTAATCCTTTTTGGGATTGGCCGGACCAATGTTGACGAGTCCAAACAAAGGGCTATTTATAGTAACACACACAAGCAGGGCAGTATTGAAGAGGATTGTGCCCAGCCATATGTGTTTCGAATTGATTCAGGACATTTCCTGGTGTGCATTTTCTGCTGTAATAACTAGGCAAATGAGAATTTGACGAGCATATCACCGTTTTTCAATTCAATTACTGTCAGCACAAACTTGGCATTCCCCCCTCGAGGAATATAATATAGGCCTATGAAAAACTATCAGTTTGTCCCCCCCCCCCCTCCCTCGCACCCACCCATTGATATCATGTTACGATCTAGTTTGTACCACCCCTGAGACAGTGCCACCGAGATTACATTAAATGTAACACTAAATAAGAGAAGTACGCAATAGAGGGCGGTTCTGCCTTGTCAATTAGTATTTGTCAATAATGTATGATGCATGCTTCAATAAGATACACTTTACAATTTCATAACTGGCCTATGAAACCTGGGGGGGGGGGGGTGCGTGCAAGACCAAATGCCACTCCCCCGTACACAACACCCGCTACTGATCAGAGGTCCATATAGGGCTGGTCACATGGTTCTAGTCCATACGTATCAGGATAATGATAAAAGGGACAACTCACGATTTGTACTGTCTTCCCTGGGCGAAATATTTGGTGCTAGTCCCTTACTCAGACAATCCGGAATAACAATAAAATGACATTGAAGAATTTTGTTACTGTCCTTCACTGCGGGAAATATTTGTTTGTTGCTTAATATGCTTTGTTCTCATCTGATACAATGAAGCGTTGCCAAGATAAAGGATTGTCCTATGGTGTACTGGAATGACCTTGACTTGATACCAAGAACAATAGTGAATCTTCATCATGTATACAACCACATACTTATTTGAACTTTATAGATACTGGCATTCATTAGAGATATCATGCTTGACGAAGCATATTCAAATCAACTTTATCCACATTTCAGTTTGTAGCTGTCTTGCACATTCCATTGAGATAGCTTGTGATAAGTATCATAGTATGTAGTGTTATTGACTTTTTTGTGTGTCTCAACTAGAACGTTCCGGCCATACACAAACAAGCATGGCAAATCACCAGGTTAAAAGGTCCAATTGGGGAGGTCAAAGTCAAATGAGGTCAAGTCGGTCACCAGATGTATTTCACTCATACGAACGACCACTTCCATTACGACCGTCCTCCAAAATGTTTCGTTGCCGATATATATCGACAATTTTAGCTGTCGTGACCTTCCAAATTCTTTGAGATAGCTTGTGATAAGAGTGCGTGGTATGGTGAGTGTCATTGGACTTTTTTGTTTTGTTCTTAAACAATACGCTTCCGGCCAACACAAAAAGCGGGCAAATCACAGGTCAAGAGGGTCAATGCGGTCACAAGGTCAAAGGCAATGAGGTCCAAAGTCGGTCACCAGATTTAATTCCCCCCACGAACAACTTCCTTACGATAGTCCTCCAAAATGTTTCGTTGGCCGAATAATGACGATTCCCTATGGTGACCTCGAATGACCTTGACCTGACACCAAAAACACTATAAGGTTCAATCCTCACCATACAGCTACCCCACATACCCATTTGGAACTTGATAGATACTCCGTTCGTTAGCTATCGTGCTGACAAGCTTTTTTTTTGAACTTTGCCCTCTCCTCACCTCGTGACCTTGAATGGAATTTGAACGGGCACCCAAAACATAGGGGTCATCCTCCGCCATATGTGCACCCCACATACCTAATTTGAACTGGAACCAGTTTGCGTACGTTAGATATCGGGCTGACAAGGGTGTCACCACACACACACACACGACGCACAACACACACACACACCCACATACGCACAAACTTGATTACATAGATGCCTCTTGCCGCTGGCAGGAATCAAAAAGTGGTACACGGCTCTTTCTGAATGACCTACAGAATTACAGAATTTTAATTCATTTGGTAATTGTTCCAGATAAGAATTGACTAATAGGAAGTATGTTTATATCGTGAAGTTCTAATATGGTCTTTCTAAAAGTATGACATCATTTAGTATTGCATGATGGGATTTTTTCGATCTAGCCAATACACAAGGCACCAACTTCACAGAACTGTATCCGTAACATAAGCGTATGAACTTGGGTTTGGACTGAGCATTCAGTTTATATTTCCTTGCAATTGTCCATCACTATCCAGTACAAGATCGTATCATGGTGCTGGGGACGGATGTCACTATTCCTCAATTCATCACGACAGCTCTGCAGGCCTAGCCGTACATGTATGCTAGCCGTTTGAACCGAATTCTGTCACCATGATGACTTGCAATTTCGATTACAACAACCTCGCTAGAACAAGTTAGGCCTAACGTAAGGCTGGATAGGCTAGGCAGGCTGTGGCCTAGCTTCGGCCTGCTAAGCAGACGATATAGAGTAGAGGGGGCTGCGCTCTTTATGTATATATACCACGGTCGAATTATCACACATATCGTTCTTCAGACCTTCGTTTGACAAATCCCAAAAAATTGGGATTTTGCTCATTACGATTCAGTTGACGTAATGTCAGTCAGCATTAGCACACGGAGGTTGATATGGATGGGAGCGACTTCTGATAGTATTCCCGAAAATCGCACCATAATTTAGTCATGAATATTTACTGAAGACTTCAATAACCTTTTACACACACCGAAAGTGAAAAAAAAAAAGCCAAAAAAAAAAAAAGAACATAAAAAGAATTTATCTAAGAATGTGCTTTGAAGCCCTAAATGCGAAGCCACTGTTTCGGCTATGCGCAGGCGTAATTGCGGCTTGTTTGGTACGCCGCAGAGGTTCATAAGAAATATGAATCCCTTCATGGGCAAATAGAAATAATTCCATCTAACTCATGCCAAAACTTAGTTGGGAGGATTGTCTAACAATTCCAACATCACTACCAATGAGCAATTTTCGCAGCAGATATGGCCGTTTTCCCCCTAATTAGTGAGAGAGAGAATGTCTGATTGCGCAATCAACGTTGACGTCGCCCGCCCACTAGTACCCGCCCACTTAGTACCTTGACCATGATACAGCTCGACAGCGAGCAGAACGAAGTCGCACAGGCGTTTGTTTAGGCAAATCACCGATTGGTTAAAGGCCACCGGGTGTTGGGCCGGGGAGGGACGTTCGGGGACGACACAATAATTAACCGAAGGGAGGCAGATAGTTTTATCAACAAAACCAAACCAAACGAAAAACAGGAGTTTATGCCAGCAATCTGGGTAACAGTTGGTCTGCAATTGAGGAAATGAGGCTGATACGAGGTGAACGAAGTCAAACTCTGTTTTTAACAGGCTAGGCCTAGCTCGGCTAACATTTCTAACAAAGTCCCCAATGCAATTTGGTGGTTCACATGTGCTAGCCTACTATGACGGCGGCGGACCTCGGCCTATGTTACTGTACTTTGCAGGCCGTAAACTTGCAAAGTATTCTATTGCCGGCCTCTTGTTATGTTTATTACGGCCTGCCTGCAGGCTTATCGTTAATGGATTTGATGTTACTGTGTCAGTGGCTCGTGCGTGTGTACGCACAGTGGCCTAACTTAATGTTATTGTAAGTGGTTACTTGCATGCTGAAGGGCTTCCTGAGATTTTGCAATTGCAGTCTAATTACGGCCTACTCCACACATTTTACTGAAGGTGTGTGCCAGGGTGCATTCGGAGTCTACCCGATGTTCCCAGGTCGATGGTTCCGCAGGGTCCGATGTTCCCCGTTTTTGTTATATTTTTAATGATCCATGAATTTACGAGGTTCGTGTTCCCAGTGTTTGATGTTCCAGAGGTTCAATATTCCCAGGGTGTCAATGTTCCCAGGGTGGCTGTTCCACGTTTTTGTTATATTTTAATACCCATGAATTTACGAGGTTCGATTTTCCCATGTTTCGATGTTTCTCGCAGGGTTCAATAGTTCATTGTTGTTTCGTTTTTTTATGATCCGTGAATTTGCGTTTCCCTCTGCAGAGAATCTCATTTTGATATTGAGTACCCTCATATTAACCAGGAATTTTCACCACTGGAAGCACACAGCACCCCTCCCGCCGTCCCCCTCCCTAAGACTACTCTTACCTAGCCTGTGCAAGTGTAACACTCTGAAGAATGACAAAAGACATACGAACCAAACGATGACCTATACAATGTAGCAACACAACACGTGTCGTTCCTAAACCAAGAGTGGCGCCAGCGTGGGTGGGGGCGGGGCCGTGCTCCCCTCCCCCCCCGCCCCTCGGGGAATTTTTCCACTCTCGTCGGGGAGCCCGGTGGGTAGGCTAAAATGTACACACCCCGACTAGTGCCATTGCCCCGACAGGTAATAAATATTTCCACTCTTCTTTACAGTGAAAATTCCTATATTAAGTTTTAAAATTTTCGGCGCGCTTTGGCGCGCCTAATTGCTTTTTTCATATTGCTAGGTTCCTCGCTCGAGTTTAAGATCAGCGTATCAATCCTCCCTATCTCCTACGACTGCATGGCATATCATGGGATATATAGACAGAATACACAAGCTTATGGATAATATCTTCGAAATTTTCCCACAAAAAATCAATGTTTCAATCTGCTGGGAGGATGATCGTTCTGCCATCTACCACGTTTTTGCCTTTGTGTTAGTGGGTGCTCCTCACGATGCAAATACCCCAGTCTCGCAGTGCCCAGGCATGTCCTGCAGCTGTGCAGTCTCACGAATATCAACCCTATTCTACTAAGAGCACTTGATTGCATGGGATGCCACTGAGAGTAACATGCCTCTCCATAATGTGTAGTTCATTTTTTTCTTTCACTTTTCTTGAAAAAAGTTTCAAAATGAAAACATAAAAATGCGGTTTCCGACCTAGGGTAAGGTGAGGCTCGTCGGGACTCAGACCCCCCATCGGGAACTCGCCCCCCGTCAAGTGTGTTTTATGATATTACCACCCCAGAAATCAATACGACTATGCAACCGCATCATCAAACCCTGGCACATCGAACCCTGTGAACATCGAACCCTGGGAACATCGAACCACGGGAACATCGAACCCTGGGAACACGAACCTTGAACCCAGGGGACATCGAACCCTGGAGACATTGGACCCTGGGAACATTGAAACTTGGGAACATCTAACCCTGGACATGGAACCCTGAGAACATTGGTATAGCCTCGTGCATTCCATGTAAATCACCCGCCAAAGTTACGCCAAGGCTAAAGTATTCATACCCGGGGGAAACAAAAAAATGTCCGCAAATACCCGACACATGGTGTATACTATTCAGCCTAACGTACAAACATATGGCCCCAGCCTGTGTCGTGGTGTTCTCGGATATTTCTTTTCACTTGCTACGCCAAGCATGGTCATTTCGCTGCCGCCCCGCGATAATTTTGGCTCTACGCAAAGATCTTCACTGTGTATGCATGTGATGGGGTGTGTCAGGGCCTTAGCCAGAGGGGCGTCTCAACCGTCTTGAGACGGCCAAGACAACTGAATTGGGACCGGCCCGATTTTTCTGTGAGACGGCCTTAAGACAGCCACCAAGATTTTTTTTTTCCCCTCAGGTCCAGCATTGACATAGTGGCCATTTTTTGCACGCAATTGGGCATAATCTGACATGCCAAGTTGCTTTCTCGACTCCACCAAAACTCGCGTCTTTCGGTCTCAATCCACGCTCCGCACTGGTGCCGCGCTATTTTTTCATGTGCATTTGTGCTATATTGATTTTCATCGTTCACAAGTGAGACACCCTATTCCGAATTCATGGCTGAGGCCCTGGGTGTGTGGCATTTTTTTGCACTGATGCAAAATAATAATGGATGATTCACCTCTTCATTGGGCTGACTGGAAAGAAACGGTACACGAACCTACATGTAGGCCTAGCCTATTTGGAAACTGGAAAGTTTGGTACACAATGTCAAGAGAGACCAATGAACATTTGTGCTTTAGTTTAAATAATGAAGGCCTTCCCAAGGCCTATGTTAATTATATCCGCACTTAGATATATTATGTTTTGACTTCGCCGTGTCTGCACACTGCTTCTGCTCTGCAACGTCCGCCATCGGAAGACTTTGGTTTAGAGCAATGAGTCTTTAACGCTTCATTCGATAGATCTGAAACTTGTTACACAATGTTTGCCGGGCAGGTCTCGGATGAGTTTGAAATTGGGCTTCGTGCCATGATTGCTGCCAAAAGTTTGTCCAAATGACACAAATTTGAGGGTAGTGACTTTTGGATGTCTCACATCCCCCCCCCCGAACAAAACATGGCATGATTTTCAGGGCACATAGGTCAAAATTTGTGGAATGTTTTCTTATCTTTCTTACTTCGTTGGATGTTCACGGAACTTGGTGGGTGTGGACTTTATTTGGTCCAAAAAAAAAACATGGTCACAAATTCAAGGTCACCAGGTCACCAAGTTTGCAAATGTTGTGGATTTTCCAAACTTTGCCACATTCCAACAAAACTTGGTGAATGTGGTTAGTTTCAGAATACATAAAGGTCACTTAATTTGGTCATAGATGTCATCCTTTTGATATGAATCCTTAATAACCCTCATCCCCTCCATTGTTTGAAAGTGGGGATATACATGTTGGTGGTTACCAGCAAGGCGGTGTCTAGTTCCCCAATGTTGGACCTTGGTGTGCATATGGTGTGGTCTGGAATTTGGGATCAACAGTGGATATTCTTACCCACAGGGTATTTTAAACCTTAAACAACGGGATTCCTCCAATTACCTACCTTGGTATAACCTTACATGTGGTGATTGCCATCCATGACCAAAAGTACTTCATGGAGTGGGTGGCGGGGTATTCAAGAGTTGAAGTTGGTGGTCATCTAGTTGTCATAATTTTTTAGTCACAAAAGGGTAATTTATTAATGAATATTGATTTGTGTGGTTTGGCCTCAGTACCAATGGTGCTCTAGTTGAGGCTTGCTAGATTCCATGGTTCTTGGTGGAATGGCCCACCTTACTGCTCCCAAGATATTTAAAGTTTAGAGTGGTCTCTGTAGGTCACATATATTGGTCAAATTTGTATAATTCATGTAGATTTCAAATTGGTCAGTCAGATTGTCACTTTTGATGTAAGCCACTTTATAAACCCTGTGATGAACAAACAAGATATGATATGAATGAAAAACTTGACAAATTTGTTACAAGGGTATAAAAATAACTTCATTTCTATGATATGAAATTCTTCCAGTGAATAAATCTTTAGCAATTTTTCTGGTAGTCTGCTTCCAGACTCATTTCTATCAGGACTACCTGCACACTATATTTGTAAATTCTGGGTGTCCTATGGTATTTGCGGGCATCCAAATTTGTAAAGAGAATGTTTTAAGCCTAAAGGATCGGCCACTTGACCATTGTACTTTGTATTTGTACGTATATAGAACTACATGGACTGCCAGGTCGGAAAACATTGTTTGCACAAAGGGGGATTGCCTGATTTTCGTCTCTTGATTACTTTGTCTTTTGAGTATTGTGTGTGGGTGGTGGGTCCCGCTTTATCGTTAGCAGGAGTTCTCCAAAAAGGGTACAGTAGGACCGATTTTGAGAAACTTTTGTATGTAGTGTCAGAGTTGAGTGAACACGATCTGATGCGATTTTTTGGCCAAAGTCACTAGTAAGTAGGGTGATTAGCCTATTTATGAAATTATGTTCAAGCTCGTTGAGCAAGAGTCAGATGAACTGTGGTGCCATGGTGATTTGGTTGGATATAGGTACAGAGATATTGAGATAGATGAACTGATTAGATTCTGGTAAAATATGCTGCTTAAGTAATCAAAATGCATGGTTTATGCAACGTTTTATTAAGTTGGTCAGAATTCACGATAATTGGTGAATATGGCCTGCCCCCAGTCCCAAAACTTTTCAACAAAAAGTTCGGTTCACTGACACTGGAGGTCATTCAACGAGCGTTCCAATTCAACTTCCCCCCGGCGGTGAGGTGTGCGGGCTGTTGCTGGTCGAACACAACATGACAAATTTTCCAAAAAAATAGATCATCAAAATAATGAATTCTGACGATGAGGAAGTTTTTGCGCTGTATTCAGTGGTTTGTGAATTATCAAAGGAAATGGGAAAGGCGGTGGTAACCTAAGGCCTTTAAATATCTCAGAACATGTGAGTGGCATATGTTCACTCTTTGGCGACCTGATATGCGTAGAGTGTAAAATGACGAAATTCATTCCCGCCACTTTAGATTGAGCCCCGAAGATTATGTCCTACGTATAGCCCCGTTGAAAAGTCCACCAAGGGACACACATGTTCCCTGTGTCCCCAGCTGAAGGCTGTCGGCTTAACACTGCGTAACTAGCCAGTGGAAAGTTCGCAGCTGAGTTGTCAACAGAATAGTTACTGTTGGGGAATCCACAGTAAACGATAATTCTTCCAAACCTGCAAGGCATTGGACAGCTCTCAAAGGATGTCTACTTTCGTACCTACAGCTGACGAATTTTGCGCCATGCTATGCAGAGAAGAGAAAGCTTTTCCGCTGAGCCGCCATTATTAGTGCTATATTCATAACGTATAATGTGCTTATCGTCCCATAGCGTAGCAAAAGAATACGTCCCACTTTATATAGCCAATGGCACGTATGCAGGTTCAGCCACTTAGTTGTTTTTGCTCTCAAGCTGCTGGCCGATAATATATAAAATAGGCTAATTCAGTTCTACTAAAAACCACGGTGCCTAAATTTCAATTTCTATGTTGAACAAGTTGTATGAATTGGCCAAAATAATCATTTTTTCTTCAGCCCCAAAGTTAAGTTTTGTTTGTTAATTCCTTCTTGGCCTTCCATGAAAGCAATGCGTTGCGCAGTCACCGCCGTAAAAGCTAAATCTGATTCATCTCAAATGGACGGACACGTTTTAGCGCGCGTCAAGCAAAACAGACTGGAAACGAGCCTGCCGGCGAGACAGGCGTGCACGACGTCAGTGACCTTGGCCGGCGTATGCCAGCGTACAGAGAATTTCCGTTCGTTGTAATAGCCGGCGGTGAAGTATGCAATGGGCTTTACTCTCTAGACTGGTGAAATTGATGTTCAAGAAAAAAAATGATGTTGCGGACGGGACAGTCCCCAACATTGCGGACGGGACAAGTAGTTTCCTGGAGGTCCCCTTATCCAAAATCAAGAGCAATAATGACTGACAGGGTCTAAGTAGAGGGTGCTCAACTTCACTATAAATAATGTGATAATATTAAACCTTTCTACAATGGTACATAAACTGTAAAGTACCAGTGTCATACACTGTCAATGGAATGTCCCCGTCCGCAACAAATGCCTCGTCCGCAACACATGTCCGTCCGCACCAACATTTTAATTAGTTAACAACTCGGGCTTAAGAAAGGTAACAGTAGAAAAACGTGGCACAGGAGGGTGTTCATATAATTAGTGAATGAAGAATTCCAGAAAACACCACAAAACTGATGAATTAGGGTGGTTACATTAAAAAAGTTGTTGCGGACGGGACATTTTAGTTTTTATTAACCGATAAGTAGTGTTAATTAGCAGTGCTGGAATATAGGAGAGGAATGATAAAAATGTCAAGTCTCACCATGTCTGAAAGGAATGAGTTATGTGAAAGTGAAGAGCAAATAAGGTCCCTGCAATGCCAACTGCTTCCATAAAAATTCCCGTCACAACCAGAATGTCCTGTCTGCAACATTTTGATGAATAATTATAGGTTAAATTAATGTAGAGGCGAAAAAGGAAAAACAACGGAGAGTTTTGGTAAATTGTAGTAAGCAAGAGAATCCTAAAAAGAAATAAAATAATGGACTGCAGGTATTGATGAGTTATTGGAAAAAAATTGAAATTTGTTTGGTCGGATGGACATTTTCACTTCTACAATTAATAGTACTAATTACTAGCCCTACAGATACATTGAAGTTGATTAATTAGGTATTGGATTACCTACTAAGTATGTCCTGACAAGTTGTATATCATTCCTCTCTTTCCCACTGTGTTACTAGGAAGTGAGTACGTCGCCACAGTATCCCAGGTTTCGTGTACTCTGTGATGTTAATTAATTATTCCTGGAACTTTTTTCTGAGAAAATAAAGTTAGAACTTGAAAATATGATTTGTACACTTGAAATTTAGCACTCACAGGTGGTAATTTGTTTTTTGATTTTGCCCATTCTTGTCGATGCACTGTGGACATGTCCCCATGATTTGCAAAAATTGCATATTAAGTGTGGCCAGCTACATGTATTGGTCCTGGATTATTTGAAATGAGAAAATGGGTCACTTTGACGTGGAGGCTGGTGGGTAATTTGCTAATATGGGTCACTTTGTACGTTGAGCTATGGTGGTATTTTGCATAATTGCAGTTTTAGTGCACAGTCCACACAAACTGATACTCCGCGGGTAGCATGTCAACAATCAGTCTTCGGGATTCAAAATTCTCACTGATTAGTGATGTTTCAGTTGAATGATAACTCAAAAACTGAATGCAACACACGGAATGCCATGTAATTGTTTGCATGAGTGCTTGATAGAAGAAACCACTGATCGCACAACCAGAACAAGACACTGGGGGCATCGCCTCGGTCTACAGAGTGGGGCTACGAATCTATCTATTTGATTTTGAAGTCCCGCATATATTGGGATTGTGAGTGCACTCTATATATTGCCACTCCGCAGTGCAAAGTTGCATAGGCATCAAACGATGCATGGTAGAGCGCATTCTTCACTTGCAGATTCATAGCAAATCATGGACTTGGAAACCATAGGAGAGCCGTTGACGGGAAGCACAATCCATGGAAAGGACGACCGCGCCCTTTCTCCCTAATAAAAGATTCCCAAGACAGAGAAGGCTCCGAGAGCCACCTCCCTTAATTCGGTTCCCGAGGAAGAGGGGACCCCGTGTTGCCACTCCGAGCAATGAAGTCGTAGACAAGCTGATAGTCACCCAGATCAGGTGGTCTTTACCCAAGGAGGAGATCCCGAGAAGAAATGGCACGTCCATTCATCGGCTCCCCGAATTCACCTGTCAGCTGGAATGGAAGTACCAGAAGCTGATTGTGTTACGGTGACCTGACCGACGATGACGAAATACTGGTGTTGGTGCGGGGCGGCCTGTACGGGTTGACGTCTTCAAATGCTGACATGCCTCGTCGGGCTAATGGGAAGGTTCAGTATTCATTTTGTTCAGTGACAACAAATTCCGGGATCAGAATCATTAGAATAGGCTTTCACAGCCAACTGTGATTAGGTTAATCAAACAATGTTCTCAGTGATTCTCTCACACTGTAACAAGGGAACAATGGTGTACTGAAGATATCATCAGTTATTTTTGGCACAAACCGCTACTGTAATTGTAAAGTCTGCTGAACAGTGGCCGGGAGGGTCTCACAAATTATGGATTGAACTGGAGACTGGTGCTGAGAAAGAGTAAGCTGGTTCTAGGGATAGGTATTAGAGGGGTGAATGAAACTACAAAACAGTTCATGTGCATAAGAGGATCAACTAAAACACAACATAGAGTTGGCCAGAAGAAATTTTACTCTGAGGTTATGGTATGCATCAGCAAGAAGCTGCAAAACTAGCATTGATTTGCTCAAATCCATGGTAACACCAAGCTCATGCTGAAGAGTGAACTTTCAACTCTCGCATAATCATCATAACCAGAATTGGATGGCAAATTAACATTACAGATAGATGTGCAAGTCCACTCACAAGGGATTGTCACATTTGTCAGGAAGAGAGACAGAGGACTGTACGTCCTGTTCGGCCAGGCTGTTCAATCATGTTCGGGGCAGCATCCTCTCTCCCACCCCCACCCCCCACCCACCAAAAAAAACCATCTCAGCAGATGTCCAATAATGCCAATTTAACAGCTCAATGTTGACCTACTTGTACATGTGTAGGAATGAAATGACGAGGACATAGTAACCAATGACAGACTTTAGTTTTGAAGAAAGATAGAGTGAAGAAAGAGAAAGGCATAAAATGGTGACTTGGTAGTCACTGGCAAACCACCAGCTCGAAGTAGCTTTGTAAACATGTTTGCTTTGAATTGGGTTGACAACTTGGTAAATTATTTTCTTCCTATTTCTAGAAGACACTTGCAAAGTGATGAGAGGAACGTGGTTCTACCAGCGCAACAGGCAACCCCTGGATGTGGGGCTAGCTGAGCAGATTGAGCAGGAACACATGGTCAAGTTTAAAGGTGAAAAGGTGGAGACGATAGGCACGGTCAGTTCAAAAACGCGTAAGTTTCAGCTGCGACTCTCATCTTAGAGCTCAGGTACTCCATATGAATGGAGTGTGGTGTTCCTGGAAGGATGTTGTATGGCAGCTGTTGGTGTATTTTGCATTTGTCTGAATCAAAGCTCAGGAAAGACTTACTGTGGTGTGTGGTAAGTCATGCTTGCCCGTTGCCAGGATTCCTCTGAGGCGATTTTATTTATAATACGTGGTATGGGGTCGGTTTGTGACCTAGCTGCTGAGAGTGTAGCCTAAACCTCAGCACAGAATAGGATAAAATGGAAAAAAAGATAAATCTTGGATGGTTTGGTGTAGGCTTTGTGCCATACTGCGGGCCCTCTATTTTGCGGGTTTTATAAGTTTGTTTGAATTACATGAACCTTGGTTGGTGTGGACTTTTTGGATGTTTCCGGAAAACAAGGCAATGATTCCAAGATCGCGAGAGGTCAAATTACAAAAAAAAATTACATGAAACTTGGTGGGTGTGGACTTGTTTTTAGCACGAACCAGCTATGCTGGTTGAGCTATTGTGATGCCCATTGTCAATCTATCTATCTATCTATCCTCCTATCTATCCAGTCTGTAAAACTTTGGGATTTTGGGCCACCAAATGTTCGTGTTTTGATGAATCTCGACCAGACTTGGTCACATTGTTTATGACTGAAGGGTCATCTTTGACCACCTAAGGTCAGGTCGAATGGCATTGAAGGGGCACAATGGGCCAAGTGGAAAACTGCAAAACGCTACTTCTACAATTTTTCGTGCACAGTTGTGATGTTCGGTCCAAATGATGTGGTCTTCAGCGTACCTTCCGGGTTGGGGTTGCAGGAAAATTTTGGTCCCAATGGTCCCCCTTGGCCGAGGGCCATTTCATGAAATTCCACACAATGGTACTTGGAGCATCTCCTCCAACAAGCTTCAATCTATTTTCTTCGAAGTTACAAGTATGTTCCTTGGGTAGAGGGCCATTGGGGGTGTTCAGGCCCAGGGCCCAGTTGGGCCAAAAGGCCCATTATGTGAAATAACGACAAAATCTGTATCTGTCTTACAAATTTAGTTAAAAGTGCTGATGTTGGTCATAATGATGGTCTAATAGACATGGCAACCCAGTTTGCACATAGTTATGCAGGATATAAGATAGTGACTGATTAGATTTTCAGCGTAAAAATATGGTATTAAGGGGGTTCTAATTAGCATAATTTATGCAAATTTCAAAAGTGTGTCGGATTTTCACGAAACTTGGTGAATATGGTCTACCTTCAGTCCCAGAACGTTTTAACAAGGATTCTGGGGTCATGGAGGGTCATTCAACATCCTAATTGCATTAATTTATGCGAAATCTTAGTGCTTGGATTCCATGAAACCTGGTGTGTATGGTTTTTACCTTGAAGTTCCATTTTTTTATCATGGCTCAGGGTCACTGGAGGTATTCAATTCATAGTTTTTAGGCCCAAATTTTAGTCACATTCACAAAAACTCACTCCTTAGTTAGACATTGTCAATAATCAAGTCCTTCGAATTTGAAATTGGTCACTGATTAGTAGGCTGTTCTGTTAATGCTAATACTGAAATGAAATCTTGAAGCGACACAGGGAATGCCTCGTAATTGTATGCATGGTGAATAATAGAAGTAAACACTGATGTGCAAACAGGCAAGACACTGGGGGTGATAGCCTTGTACTTGCATGGTGGATGCCCGATAGTGAGTGGATTGGTACTAGATTCAGGCACCAAATCTGTTGATATTTCTCAACTCCGAGTAGTGGAGCCTTAGAAAACAGGAAATAATAATATCTCAAAACGGAAGATCAATCTTATCAGGTCAATTAAGTCCATCGTCTCCTGAGGGAAAAGGTTGAGTGTACACTGTGAGAGGAAGAAATGCTGGAGAATCCCATATTGTATTTTGGGGGCATTCAACTGACAGAGTCGTAAATTGAGGTTATTCAGTCAGAAAGACTGGATGAGAACTCGAGTGAGTAGGTCTGTAAGAGTAAATGAATAGCCTGGTAGATGTACACCTAGAAACACTTCGACCCTTCATTCATATGAACCCTAGCCTGCTGTAGTGTAGAGCAAAACCTTATCACAGAATGTGATAAAGGGAAAAACGTTGTCTCTCTCTCAACCCGAGTGGTTGGCACATTTGGTAGAGTATCAACCACTCACCCAGTAGACCGGGGTTCGATTCCCGTCGGGTCATACCAATACTTTAAAAATAGTACCTGTTGCCTCTCGCTGGATGCTCAGCACAAAGGATTGGGGCATAGGGACAAACGATGGGTAGGCAATTGCATGTTGCCATCTTCGTGTGATAGTCCCCACCCCCATGTTAAGGTACCGCCAAAGAGGGTTCCCTTAATTTTGTGTACCTGGTTTCGCAGCTGACAATAAGGTTCAGTATCAGGTCTGCATCCTTGCTTGGCCTTTAATATGTTCGATCCTATGCAAGTACACCATAAGAAAAAAGAAAAAAACAACCGTCTGCCAGCATGTATATCAAGCTTGAAATTGGTGGTGATGAGCCAATGCTACCCGCTGGCAGATTATATTTTTCAGGTTTTTTGCCTAATATCACAAAGCCAATTACTGGACTGACCACTGATGAGCCTGGTGTTCATTGATTTCACACTGGTTACAAAGAGATACAAAGGCATTCTTGAGTTTACAGTGGAACTAGCATTCGTTTTCTCACAAAAGCCTGTGGTTGTTGTGTTATTAGTTTGTTACAGGGGGGTACGGTCTACAAGTTTCTGGCCTATTTATTTCTGTCTTCACAGAGGAAGAAAACAAAAGCCTATTATAGTTGCACAAATCAATATTAAAATAGTGTAATAGATGATAAATGAATAATGAAAAAAATAACAAGGCTCTCTTTTTTTTTATAAATCCCGTGGAAACATATATCTCTTGTCGATTTGGGTTCAAGATAATTCTCCACTTGAAAAAAAGGGGCCCCTATAAAATTAAGGTGGAGTGGCTGCAAAAACTCCAATCCTTGAACTCAGTCACATAGCTTTGGAGGGCCGGAATGAGCTCTTGTTTCCTCCCTTGCATGGTTTGTCCATTTCTCAGTCTGATCTCAGTCTGATACCTACGGGCTTGTTGTTATTTCAAGCGGCGATCCCCATCACCTGAACGTCGGCAATCATCACAAGACTTGTATCTCCAGGCGATCTTTACCTCATTGGAATACCACATGCCACCGGATAAAGCAACGGACGCATTGCATTTCCATAGGGCGTTCCAAAAGGTGTGAGTCAGCGTGATTCGTGCTGGTATGAACAACGTTAGTTGCATTTTAGTAATATAGCTCATTTGTGGGTAGCGTTCCCCTGTGTCCGTATCAACATGCTGGGATCGCATGATAGGAGCATCCAAAAGTGGGAATTTGATTGCATAATTAATTATAAAACTTAACATGTATTCTTCTAGATCATTGCACATTATGTCCAACTGATGAATTTCACTATGGAATGAAAATTCCACCTCCACTCATGAGCTCTCCCTTGCAATCATTTCCATCAAGACATGTATATAACTCAATGCAGCAATGGTAATAGGACGTTCTGGCAACACTGTATTCACAATTCAGAGAAAACACAACAAAAATTGGCAATATGCAAATGGCAAAAATTGAATCTTTGGAAACTTTAAAAGTAATTTCTATCACTTTGCTTTGATAAGTAATTGTGCCCTTTGTTTTACCATGGTGATGTCACTTGATACTATTGTCCCATAGATTAGGTTAAAATGCAATTTAAACCCGAAAAAGTTACTGTGTGGGTTTCTCTCCTAAGTGATTGCCCCCCTCTGCAAGAAGTTCTGATATAGACTCTGGTGTGTGTGTTTGAGTTTTCTTCTATCAGAGTTTTACTGATTCTGTCAGCAATAACGTTTTCTTGATTTCCTTGCCCCAGTTCTACCTACATTACCTGTATGGAACTGAAAGGGCACATACTGATACTTGTTTAGCTTGTGCTACTCGCCTGCATATTTTTGCTGCTTAGTAAAGCCTATGGCAGGTTGGGAACATTGTCCATAATATTCTGCGATGGCCCCCAGGCCACATGGGGGATTCATACTACCTGGAGGTCAGGGTTCAAATGTTACCTTCCCAGTGGGCGTTCAGCACCATGGATTGGAGCAGGGACAAAATGTGGGGTACAAAAATCGCAAACGGCTGTCCTGCATGTTACACCTCTTCCTTAGTATTCAAGGTACTGCCGAGACGCATTAACTTGGTCTGAAGGATCCGCAGCTGTCAAAAATGTGCGGTATCCAAGTCTGCACACTTGCCGGGCCTCAAATAGATAAGGCCTCTTGTTCAGCAAGTACGTTGAAAACAAAAACCAATGATAAATGAAGCGAAAAAAGAAAAAAAAAGAATGTGTATTCAACCAATAGAACTGAGAGGGGGGGGGGATTTCTGTGAAGGGGGAGTTGTCTAGAGTCAATTTACCACTTCAGAAAATTTTGAACAACCCTCATATCAGAGAGTAGAACATTTCAGGTTCAGTTTACTGTATTCCGAACTGAATTTACTGAATTCAAACACATTTGCAATGTAAGTGACAACAACTTGGGTGGGGTGAGGGGGGGGGGGTGGTTGGGGTCTTAGAGGTAGGATCCCATAAGGATTGAATATGGTCATCACTATCGCTTTATTTTGGGAGTTCTATTCTTTTCCTATTTATAACACAGCTTCCACTATGGTTACCGGCTGTACGTGGATACCCAGTCATGGCGACCCTGGAGGACAAACCACCCCCCGTGTCACACCTCGTTGTTCGTGGTCCACGGGGGTTTGTTCAGATCTGATAAAAGAGCATCATCAAGACCTGTGCCGAGTGAGTTTGGTTCGGGAATGGATCGTTTACTTATAAAATTAAAAACTTCTCTATCCCCAATAGGATTTGGCATTGCTGGACTCGATAGTATAGCCTAGTACCGTATTCATAGAAGGCCACTATTGCGAATAGAACAAATGGCATGTACAGTATGCTTATTGGAAAACACAATCGGGTGTCTCAAGACTAGCACATGTCAAAATGATAGGGGATATGTCCATGTCCATGTTGTACCAGCAAAATTAATCAGAGCAGGGAAATGTCTCGAACAAACATAACTGATAGACTGATAACATTTTTGTCACCAACCTCTGTTATAGACCTTCGTCAGTTTCTTTTCTCACTGTTCTGCTATCAAAGACACCAAATTTTGCTGAAGAACTTTTTTTGGCCAATTTTAGACAGGTATTCCTTCAGCTTGTGGGCACATAACTCAACTAGGTCCTATTGTAGTTGGGTAGAGCTCATACGTGGGAAGCATGTTACTCATGATTGGTAAAGGTCCTACTTTTCTGGTCGAGTCAAGGTCATCTGAGGTCAACCGATGTCAAAGTTATGAATCCTCATATACAAGATAACCAAAAGAAGAAGAGGGTACATGGTGCATGCATGTCGCAAGGGTAAATTGGCACACTCAGGACTAGCACATTTATAGATGATTGGATCTGTCCATGTACATGTTGTACCAACAAAATTAATCTGTGTGAAAAGTCCTAACATAACTGATAGAATACAAACTTTGACTTTCAAAATCACAATTTTGTAAAGAACTTTTTTTGGCGAAATTTTGACAGTTATTCATGTCATCTTGTTGGCTCGATAACTTGACCAGCCTTTTGTAAGTGGATATAGGTCATACTGGGGAGCATGTTTCCCATGACGTGTAGTGTGTACATATATAGATCCTCATTTTTTGGTTCGAGTTAGGGGGCATCTGAGGACTACAGATGTCAACGTTATGGACTCTCATAACATATAACCACAGACACATAAGGGTACATGTCCACAAAGGGTTAAATTGGATAGATTCCCATGTCCACTCAGGAGATAAAAAACTACAATCCAACAATGAAGTGCTTGTTTTGATATGGATGCCTGACTCATTGTACATTCATGTGTGTTTTATCGCTTCGTTATCACACATCATTAATCATGTAAAAAGTTTCCAGGTAATAAACAAGGCTTTCAGCGAGATTACATATACATGTTGGAGACAGGTATCGAAACACTTGGCTTGGATTTGGCAGTTCAAAATATGCTGATTTTGTACTAATTATTCGAATAGTGTCTTACTGGAAAAGACTTTATTTGTTTTACATTACAACTTGCTGAGTATGTTTCTCTGTAATCGACGGGACGACAACTGTGGATGCTGGCAGGGAATAGGTGAGCCATGTGGACATTCCTTAATAGCTTTTTCACTTTTTCAGCTCACCAAAGGTAAACTAAGGTTGTCAGAAACATTTTCCTGAGCTTCAAGCATGGTTGTGTGCACCGGGCTGAATTCCTCCCCGTGGAGTGGAGGTCTCCGCTGAACCTGGATCGCGGGATCGTGGCTGCGATCCCCCGGGATAGATTAAGGGCTTAGGAACGCACTGACAGTTCTGTCTGACATACTGTACTAATATAGTCCTCTCTATCGGGTCTGAATTAGTACAACTGGGAGAGTGATTTTCTTGCCAGTGTCTGATAGATAGATAGATAGATAGATAGATAGATAGATAGACGACAGACAGACAGACAGACAGACAGACAGACAGACAGACAGACAGACAGACAGACAGACAGACTGATTTGTTGGATGGTTGGATGGGTGGGTGGGTGGGTGGGTAGGTAGATTTTATTAAATCCAGCAAGGGAAATTACATGCTTGTAGATTGAAAAGGTAACAATGATAGGAGGATACAAACATTAAGACGTATGTAGAAACACATAAAACAGTAAATTACTAAGACAGTAAACAAACAGAGGAAACAAGGATAGGATATTGGAACCACACTGCCATGCCTCACTGGCAAAAAACAGGTACATGAAACCGTTTGGGCGCGAAGGCAACAATGGGACACAGCGGGGAGGAAAATGGACACGAGGGAAGTTTTGTTAAAAATTCTTAAAGCCTGACCCACAAATGAGGACTGATAAAGGTTCATGTATGTACGAGGAGGCCTCATCCTACCACTGCATGGATAATCGAACCATTAAGCTTACTGACAACATAGGGTGGCTATCATCTCTCAACACTGCATTTACCTTTTCATAGACTGTTCCCATAGTAGGAAAAGACACACCAAGTATACGGCAGAGATCTCTTCACAACATCTAGTCAAGTATAAATTGTTGAAGATTTGGTAGTATTGCCACTCCACGATGTATGAATAGAGTAAGACCAAACAGAGACAAAATGTCCGGCTAAGGTGGAAGGAGCTTAAATTTAGTAAACAATACTTCTGGGTTTCAACCTTTTCGCACAATAATCAATATGGGCATCCCATATTAGTTGATAGTCGAACATTACACCAAGGTATTTATACTGATTCACCTTTTCCACCGTCTAATCATTATTAACCATGGTGCGGGAACGGTCCTATTGAGCGTATACTGTATACCAGGCAGTATTACAAAGTGAAAAGGAAAGGAGCCAGAACCGTACCCTGTGGACTCCGGTGCTACATTGATGTAAACCTCAGAGTGACAGTCTGGTTGTAACCGATACATCGGTGTACGGTTGGTGAGATAGTGTAGGATTCCACTTCACCGGAGCACACGGGAGAACACCTGCTTTGAGGACGAGATATCTGCCAAAAATATGGCGGGTTGTATTGTGTAAAGGCAGATGAGAAAATAAAAAAACGATATACGGGCTGCACACATACAAATCTAGATTTTCGAGATGAGAATAAGCTTGCCCAATGTTATGATATAGCATCTGCAGTACTACAATCTTTTCAATAGGCAAACTGGAAATCATCGATAAAATTCCACGGCCCTCCTTTAAGTATTGTAATATGAAACATCCACATGTCTTCATAGCGATAGACGTCAGTGCCACTGGTCATAGATCGTTTTAATGAGTTGTAATGACTGGTTTCTGGGGACTGGGAATAATGCACAATGGTTCCATGAATGAGGGATAGTTGAGTTCAAATAAACATGTAAAAAAACATGAGGGCATAGTGTGATTTGACACATGAAAGTGAAGTATTACATTGAGGGCAAAATAATCCCCAAATTGGGAAAAATCCTCTGTGAAAACAGATTCACGTTAACTATCAATAGTACATACTAGCTGAAGAGATTCTGATTTCATGCTTAATACTGATCGAAAGTCCACACGATTTGTGTGACAACCACATAAGCTGCTACAATGCTGTCTCTGGGAAAGTGCTTGGCTTGCAACAATTTTCAAATTGAATAATTTAGTCTGTTTGTTTAGAAGAGAGGCATAGGTGAGCCGCAAGTTTGCAAAAAACATTGCTGTGGCATTTATGGCGCATAGCACAGCATATTAGTTTCGTAGAGCTCTGTACCCATACCACATGTAAGGGTGGGTAATTGTCAGGTAGTGGAAATAGGTTGCCGCTGCGTTGGCTACCAGGGGTGTAGGAGTTGTTTGCGACTTTTGCAACCTGGGTGATGCAGGGAAAGTTTCCATCAGGTTACCAGTGACCTGGGGATTAGCCGTGTGATAGAGTGCTACCGTGATACAAGGCTCAATAAACTCAATCTTGATCTTAAAAACGCAAAAATCTGACCAAACGCTCTGGTATCCATTTCATGAATCATCGAACCACTCAATGGCCGGTGGGGGGGGATGCAGAAAATTGTGGAATTTTGTTATGAAATTTGTTTCATTTGCTCAGTCCCCTTCCAGATCATCAAGTGCTTGCTTGGCGAACTGAACCGCCTGTATGCCTTATTCTGTGAGGAGGAACGAGGCTTTGAACCTAACGGGGAAAGGTGTCCATATCGGACACTCCCTCGGATGGGTAATCACGTACGGACATACTGACTGGATGGAACCAATTCATCTCCTATGACAGTATCTGTCACATGAGAGGGGGGCTCACCCCGACCTAGATTCTGTCAGAGAGGAGCAAAAAGGTCTAGCAGCAGAACTACAGGAGGCCAGGAGAAAGTTATGTGAAATTGAATCATATTAAAAATAGACAAAAGTCTATACAGTTATTTAACCTCCATATGAGAGGACACATGGTGCCCTGGTGTTAAATTAAATGTAGCATTTTCAATGTCAGAGCAATGGCTCTTATTGTGTATTTTGAGATGATTTTCATTCTAGGATTCCTGTGTATAACATTATACAAGGCTGGAGGTTCAGTAAAGAAAAACCTAAGTAGTTAGATGTATCCAATACTAACTTATACCTCATTCCTCAAGGATTGATCCTATATATAATATATATATAACATATATATATATATATAATATATATATTATATATATATATATATATATATAATATATATATATATCAAATCACGCAAAAAAACTCAGTTACAAAAGATTCTTACTTTTTCCATCGATGGACATTATTAAGGATTATCTCATTACTAAAAATATCGGTTATGAAGAGTATAAAAGTTGAACGTAGCGCAACTCTTTCACACTTCCTTACAAGAAGGATTAGCAACTGGACACGTAATTCGGCTAGTTTCCCTTGAGAAGGAACTGATTAGTGCTTAACAAAAGACTCTGAGAGCAAAATTAAATAAGAAGGAACTACTTCAATCAAAAAAAAAACTCAGTTATCAGTATACTGTTTCACCAAGCTGCCTTTCCAAGCTCTCACGAATGAAACCCACATCAGATATATAATCTTCCATTCATTTACAGTGTAGACTGAAATCGAGCGTTTAAGCTTCCGGGTGATTATCCCCAAATAAGAAAATACAAAATCTTGTATAGGTCTGAGAGATCGCGAAATAGCAAAGGATTCTATTGAGTTCCTTTTCTTGATAGCGTTAAAACATACATAGACCTATATATATATATATATATGCCCAGGCATATAGCACTCTTCGTGAATACTATCACCCTTATATTAAATATAGATATATTATTATATATTCTATATATATAGATTATATGATATTAAACTGTATCGAAGGGCAAACTCTGAGGCTCGGAATACAACATAAGTTATGTCCTGTGGAGAATGGAAACCTGTATCTATGGTCCGAACCCATTTCAATACAATGTGCTTATGTGGAGTTAGTGGCCCTCAAAGTGGTCCATCATGCAGAGACTTGGGCAGAATCCCAATTGTGCAATACTGCCTACGTCCACACTTGGACAACCCGGGAAGTTAGTCATGTATTTCATTGTGTTGCATTTTGTTTGAATAGGCCAACTATTTAGCTCTGTTTCTTTGTCTTTCTCTCTCTTCACCGAAGTAACCCTCAACATCCTACCGACCCACTACAGCACTGCCTCTACCCTTCCCAATAGACGGAATGCCCTTCCGAGTGAAAATAATGTGTGAAGTCTTCAATTAGAAACAAAGATTGTTGCAGGTTGTGCAAGTATGGACATCATTTATTATTGCTTATAGGAATGCTTTTTCGATCTCAAGCAATACCCATGCACAAGCTTCAAGGGTCGTAACTCGTAACGGAAAATCGTATGAGTTGCGGGGTTTGGATTGAATCTTTTTTCTCCAGCTAATATATAGCCTCTTTATTTCATTTCCGGCAGTTGTCCCTCAGACACGGCCCCATCAGTGATCCGTTAGTCCAGTGAAAAAAATTTGTGACTGTGTGATTAATAGCCTCATACTTTCTCATCTCCAGAGTTGCTGGCTCTAGAAGAACAGCTCCTAGCCACTAATCAAGTTGCTGTTGCCATAGTACTTTGACCTAAACCTTTTCAAGGTCAACTGACCAGTTTTTTATATACTATCAGAGAGGTCAATTGGTACACATGGGGTGCCCATTGGTCATGTACAGATTTCCGTCAAACTATTAGAGGTGCAAAGGGGCCAAGTCAAAACCCTCCCAAAGTTAGAGGTTCCGGCATGTTGCCTTGTTGAGTGATCATTTACATCTTTCGGAATTTGAGGGATGTATGATTCCTTCAGGGAAGTTTACTTGCAGGGAAAAGAATTAGTATTGTCACTATTTTAGCGCAATGCAAAAATTACCCTCTGTAAGGTGTATATAGAAAAGAGTGACCATTTGTGCATTGTATGTCAAATTGTTGTTTCTATGTTCCTGTGGAAGTGTGGAGTTGGAAGCATGATGGTCAGGCAGAAACGGTCAATAGTTTCATTCGGGGCCAGTTTTGGAAAGATCACAGGTCTGCTTGGCCCGTCGGTAGTATAAATCTTGGTGCCCACTTTGCGATCTAGAGAGTCGGCAAAAGTTGCGAGCAGCGACCCACTCATGAGTTGCGATAACATAGTGTGCGATTCATGGCCTATGCAGAGTTTTTGCCGCTAATTGCAAAGTCTTGACAAAAACAGACGCGTGTAAAACATAACTCTAATTAAATAGAATTGTCCAATTGGAGTCTGCCAGCTGATCGTAAACGGACCAAACTCCATAACAACATCCAAGGTGGCACTCTGAGGTGGCATGTGTTGCAGTCTTGTGGGATGCACAGAAATACTGCCTTGCTTTGCATGGGACATGGCGATAATTTTGGGATCATTGCAAAAATAACCCCCCCCCCCATGCACTTTCACAAGGAACGCCAGCAAATGCAGTGTTCCGCAATGTTGCGTACAGTGAAAATGCAGAATCGGGACCTGCCTCAGGATGAAGCAGTATGTGACTTAAAATTCCATTCAACCTTTATTCAATGTCCTCCTTCCCAGCCACGAAGCTACCCATACTGTAGTATTCTGTTGTATTGACTGGTATAAAAACTACAATTGGAAAAACAAGCTCTGCAGAAGGATATCATTAGGTCAAACTTCATAATTTCGTGGATGGGTCCCTGTGGCAAGAACATTGTTTCGGCGGAAAGGCTTTTTCGAAAATTTGCGAATTGTTCACCATTTTCTCCGAAATAGAAAATTATTTGAGTGCTGGAATTTTGATTGAAGTTCTTCTTGTAAATGAGGTATCGAACAATGGCACCATTTCCATATAATTGATACCTTTTTTTTCTCGAATATTTCAAAGGCTGAAGGGACTCTAATAGACATCTAGTCAATTTATTGGGTTGTTGTCCCACAGGTGGAGAATCTTTTCTGTGTAGGTTCACCGTTGGGGGTCTTCTGGCCCTGAGAGGAGTGCGACCATCAGGGAAGGGCTCGATACACCACCTGCTTCCAAAGAGAGCCTGCCAGAGATTTTTCAATATCTATTATCCCTCTGACCTGTGGTGAGTGACCTACAAATCTTCTTAGATAAATCTTAATGTAGAATATTTGTTGTATAATAGTTCATATAATTCTTTTAGGAATGACTAGATTTACTGGACTTATTGATTTTGAATTCTAATGTTCCAGAAGCCAACTGAGGCTCATCAAGGAACCCTGACCGTTATTGACATGGATGAGCTCTTTCCTCCCGACTAGTGCTCAGATGATATTGAGGCAGGGTTTGTAACCAATCCCAACCTGCTTCTGAGACTATCATTTTACGTTCCCACCGATAGGATGATCTGTGAATTCCAGGACCCGACCACATTCTGGGAACCTCAACGTGACTGCTCATAGCCGACCAACGAGACCTATTGTAAATATCCCGTAACGAACCCCAGTTACCCCAGGAAGTCCACTGCATTACAGCGGAACCATGATGTGAAGACCAAGACCTTGCCCATCGCAACTACACGTACAGGCACCTCAAAAAAGTCTGGTGACCGCTCTATTTGGAACCAGGAATAATTGCTTGCAAATTGTCACTGATAACACTCTACCATTCCTCCACCTGTGGATAGATGATTGCCAATAATTCTGGGCACTAACCGAGAGGAGCAAATCATCTGCAAGGTCCATTTACACCTCCACGTCAGGATTCTTCTTAGGTTTCTGGATTGGTTAGCCAAAACGAGTTCATATCAGACTGTCAAGCTTTGCAATACTCCTTGCAGGCCTACAGGATCGAGCCCCTGATAGTCCGGCACTACTGCACCATCCAGCCGCTGCAGTTGGAACCGCTTTGAGAGCAATCACAGGCCCTGTACCACACGGTGAAGGCTGTTCCCTATCAGCAGCGACCAAGAGAGTGGGGAGGAGATGAAGGGGCAGAAGGCGCTGCTTCAAGTCCAGATAGGGAGAGACAGGAGGAGGAAGAGGCGGTGGCTGGATCACCGCAAAATGAGGAGAGGAGGAAATCGTCAGGTGAGCTGATATTCTCATGAGACTTCAGTTATTACTTGTCTTGTGAAGGAATAGGTGGTCTGGTGTTTGTCAAAGGTTCATCTACCTACCTAGCTAGTTTCTGTGTTTACAAATAACCTTAGATACAATTTCAGAATTCGACCAAAATGGATCATATCCATTTGAAGGCATAATTCACTTTTATGTCATAATAAGTGAGTGAGAGGTATAACAGAATGAAACTGCTTGTCTCGATGTCGTGCTCCAGAAGTGGTCTTTGGCCAGATGTTCACTTCAAATAGTTTGTAAGTCAGAGGAATCTATGCAGTCATGACAGTTGTGTGTGTGGTGACGCCTAGCCTCGTTAACACGATAACTCAACCCCGCTTGGATGATCAAGTTCATACTTTGTATATGGGTTCCCCATAATAGGTAAATGATCCCTTTAGTTTTGGAGTCAGGTCAAAGGTCATCTGAGGTCAAGAGAGGTCAATGTCTGAAAAATCTTGTTAACACTATGAGTCCAGCAATGCCTGGGCTCCACCAGGTTGAAATGCCAGGATGCAGCTATCGTATGCAGGAGTACAGGAACCATATTGTTGTGGGTGTGAATCGGGGATTAGATTTGGGGAAAATTGGGAATTGTGAAAAATTGATAATTTGGAAAATTTTAGCTTGTTAACACGGTAACTTGACCCCACTTGGATGGATCAGTTCATACTTGGTATATGGGTTCCCCTATTTTTGCAAAAATTCGAAATGGTGCGGGGTGGGCCGAGGTGGGTCGTATGAGGCAAAACAAAACTTGGTCTCAAAAATTGTTTTGTTTCGAAATGTGCAAATCAGCAAAAAACTCATTTCGCAAAAAAAGATTTTCATCAGATGATCATGTGTGCAAGTTGCATATGGATCCAATAAGGCACTAGGGAGTTATTGTACAAACACTATCAATTCAGCTCTGCTGAAAATCCAAGATGGCCGCCGACAGAGTGGTGCAGTGATGCCCACATTCAAACTCATCCGAGATTCCATAAGGGCAGACATGTGTGCAAAGTTTTGTGTCAATCGGACATTGTCTTAGAGAGTTATTGCGTTAACACGAAAAGTTTCCGGCGGCAGCGGCGGAGACGATGCTGCCAAGACCATAATATCCCGAAGTGGGGATATAATATGTCATGCTTGCTAATGCTTACAGTCAATTGCACAATTGATTGTAAACTCTGACAACATCCACAAAATTCAGCAAGCAGTGACTGCGAGCGGTGACCAAAAGCATTGCGGCTTTGAACTAGGTTCTAGGTTCCTTGGTATAGGTGATGTCCAGGCTTTGACCATCTCCTCTAGTCCTTAGAGACTGGGAGACTCACATCCATTGGATGAGGAGACATTAATAGTGGTCATGGGAGAAGTAGGGAACTTCAAACAACATAATCCTTCTTTGTCATTCTCTGGAACATCAAGGAGACAAGTTTCTCAATGATAATCCTGAAATGGCTTCCTGAACCCATAGATATAAAACAAGGTGTTTGTTTCCATAGGTGGTCTGTGGGGTATGTGGTCGTGGTCTGAGGCCAAGGAATCAAAATCCAATGAAGGCAAGGCGACCACCTCAAGGTTCAGCCTCCGGAGTCGCTGGTACTCGGGGAGATTGTAGATCCCGGACCAGATGTTCTGAAGGAACTCCAGGATGAGGTCGCTGCAGCGGAATCCGTCCCAAGCTGGAGCTTGATTGACTTCAGTAGTGACGAAAAAGTTGGTGAGTGATCACGATCCGTTGCTTATCTTTTTGGTATGGGGAGAGAATGTAGAGCACAATAGTGCAGTATTTTGAGTTCTTGATTAACAACTTCTTTCTCTGTCTTGGGAAGGTATCAGTCAGAACGGCTTTTCCACAATGGAATGGTTCAGCAAAAATAGCGAATTGGGTCCCCTACCATTTTGGCAGGGTGTTCAATCTGTGATGATAAGGCACTAAGTCTTGTTCAGTCCACACCAAAAAAAAGGCTTCGAGGGCGTTCAGGAAGTTATAGTCAAATGTCATTATCGTCAATTTTGGTTGATTGATTTGAATGGCCAGGTGCCTATTCTATAAGTTAGATTGAATGATTGTCAAGTAGTCAGTATCATTATTGAACAATGTCACATATAGGGATTTCCAATTTTTTTTTTTTTGTTAGATGTCAAAGGTCATCAAGGTATCACTGATAATTATGCACATTTTCCACACTTGACTGCTGCAAATTGATAGGTGACTCCTGCGCCATTGGCACTCTTGATTCCAGTGCGAGCATGTTCACCTACGGCCCTGGTAGCCAAATCCAGCCAGAGGGTGACTTTGCTAGGCCACAGAGTTCTCAACAAGCTGAGGCCCCTGTTACATTGGTATTAAATCTAGTTCATCTCGCCCTACAGGAAGGTGGTGATTGCCCATCCCGCCCCCAGGCTGAAGAAGGTTGGCCATGCTTGATTAGTGTCATTTGATATAATTTTTCCTGATAAGTCCAAATATGTGATTATTTCCCCAGAAGGATGACCGTATCGACTTTGATTGAATTGAAGGGAGCAGCTAGGGCAGCCTATACTATGCAGCACTCACGTCGCACACGTCCTATGGTCGTCACTGGACACTGTGCTTTCGTCATGACGCAGCTCTTCCCCGGCTATCTCGAGAATAAGTAGAGGTCCGACGTATACCAATGAGTTAGGAGCAGGTTTCATGCAAATGTGTGCAATATACCATTCCAAGACCCAGGGAGAAATTCCACCCAAAATGTGAAGTGTTCAACTGTATTGTACTCTGGTCGAAGTTTTGATGGAAGCAGTACCTAGTTCTTTCATTTTCCATAGTATTTCCTGCCTGACTCATTAGAGACAGGACTTTAGTAGTATTCCTCAAAAGAGTAGGACACTCAAAGTGAGGAATTTGGCTGATTTCCCTCTCCACATAAGCCTGTAATTTTTAGCTCACTGCAGCCAATATGGCTGGGTGAGCTATTTTTATGTCATGCCTTATTTATCATGTCTATTCATCTGTCTGCAATCGATTCATTTACACTCCCATCTATTATTTTTGGGATATAATGATGAAACTTGAGTTGGTCACGTGGATCGCTGAGTTAAGGGACATTTCTGGGGTTTTCAAAGTTAAGGTCAAAGGTTCTGTAGGGGTCTAGTATTTGATTACTTTTGTGAAATTATGCCAAATGCCATTCCTTTACCTACAGTTTAACATGCATATGTAGTGTCAATTATATTCTAAATGACATGAAAACAACCGAAATAACTGAATTCAAGGGAGCAGTTTTGACAAGCATAATATGGTATGTGAACAAACATGTACCTTCCTTGTATAGCATAAAAAAATAACAATTTTTTGGTCAAAACGACGTCATCTTTGATGAGGAACCCCATGAATACATCATAAACACATCATAAACATCATAAACATCATGAACATGAATTAGCCAATCAGAAGACAGGTTTCTGTCAATACAAATCTATTATGTCAATGATCCCTTAACATACCTTAAATAGAAGCTCTCATTGATTTGTGTTAGCTTCGCTCTGGTTTCACCTCTGGTAAAAGCAACAGGAAGTGACCAGTATTATTCTGTTAGAATGGAACCATTTAACTTAGTACTTCAATGAATTTGTCACCCCACCATCAATGTTGGGGAGCAGGAGAACTTGCAGACATTGTTTGTGAGTTCAAGAGTTGTCATGTTGCACTGGGTGATCTGTTTCAACTAGGATACTGCTATGTTTGGAGTACAGGAATAGAAAATAACAGTGAAGTAGCCTCTTATGAATCAAGCTGGCTGAAGGCTCACTGCAGTGTATTATTCAATTTTGGTAATGATTTCATTCTCAGCAGGCATGGCTCTTACTGGTAACACATCGTATTCCAAGACCGTGGAAATGAAATTTTTCATGAAGCTCAACTGATGCAGGTCTGGGAAAAACTTGATATCTTAACATTCTTGCATGGTAATGAACAAGCAAAACAAAAGTAGAATATCAACCTGCCAAGTATTATGTTATTATATCGTGAATTTTGCTATAAGAGCAAATAAATATGATCATGAAAATCCTATATATGTCAAGGAAATACAAAATGTGCAAGGATTTTTAAATCAGTTTACATATAGCAAGAACTGCATTTTGGGTGGAATTCTCTGTTTTGAAATATTGTACATTTTAGCTACATAGCTACAGATGATGTAAAAATAAAACAATATTTTATTGCAGATTTACTAGATTTTATGATGACTTTTGTCTTGCTGAATGTGCTTGTAGTCTTGCATCAGTTTACAACGAGAAAACAATATTGACCAAAGATGCATTATTTTTAAACATAGACATATTATGAATTCTGCATATGTTGTTGCGCCTTACATAAGAGTGATCACAATGGAAATTGTACTATAGGAAGTGTTAACATCAGTGTTATGTCACAAGCTTCCAGGGTTATACACAAGTTAAGAGTCATTATCTCGCAACGCCTAGCGATTAATAGACGGTGTTGTTATAGACATAAAAGAAAAAACGTTCAGAGGGTATATTGAGATAATGAAAAACATTTACATACATTGTGACAAAGTACCACTTCAATATGAAGTCCACAGGATGTTTTTTTGTCATGTGCCTATCATGCGAACATAACCTGCCCTCTTTGGTATTGATATAAAGCTCTTCTTTCGCCAGAATGAAATTACGCCATGACCATGTTCTGAAATGAAATGGTTGCAACTTGGAGTTGGGTCAATGCATGGGCTGCAATCGTACATATGGAAGTGTCTCCTTAGTGTAAAACAAAAGGGGGAAGGGGAAAGTGTTGCATCCCGTAACCCGACGACATATTAGCTTCAGTTTTAATGGGTTGATTCTCTTGTACCCAATACTGAGATCTGATTGGCTATTATCAGATAATGTGATCATATCTGACAACTGACAGACTTGAGAGACTGATGGATAGTTTTGTGACATTAGTAGGCAAGCCCACTATGAGAGAAGCATGCAGCACTCTCCTGTTTGCTCACAATCAACATTCTGATGAGAGAGTGGCCAATGATTAGGCACAGAGAAGAACATGTCCTAATAAAGTGGTTTGCTAATTATTGCTTGGCACAGTTGGTTCCCTGTTAGAATGAATACAGTATGCAAATGAGTAAATACAGATGTAGATAGAGAAGCAAGTGAGAATAGTCTGAACAAGAGCTTTTTTTAAATGGGCAGGGTACTTCCTATATTTTGTTTCTGATATACCCAAAAATGTGTGTGACTTATGTCTAGGTTTCAACGATACTTTGTTCCTGCATTTTGGTCATTATTTCCTTTTTCTTATTTTTTCATAACAATCAGTCCATATTAACATGTCGAGGTGTGTGGTGGTCACCCTAAAAATGTCTGGTGCAGGAGAAGATTGGTGGAGTCGTGTGGTGATCAGTGAGGAATGATTGCATGATAGTAATCAGGGGGATGCCAGTGTTGCCTGTTTCTTGACTAAATTCCCGAATTTGGTCATGAACAACGACTTTCCTAGAGTACAAATACCTAGGTCGGTATTGGCTTCCAGGTGGTGCTCTTGTGTGGGTCTCTGGAATTCAATTCCACAGCACATTGTAAGGACCTACATGTAGTGGACCACATATTGAAATGTTAATGTTGATTATGAATGATTGTAAAGCGCTTGAAGCCGTTTATGATGACTGAGCGCTATTATTTAAATATTGTATTCTATTCTATTTCACCAAAAGAAGAAAAATTCCCATGGTAATATAGCCGGAAGAGATGTCCAATAGTCGGATTTCTTTAGCATTTACAGCCCACGATGTTCTTAAGGGATTTAAATTATCCCAACATATTTCTGTCTAGCATCCCTTAACAGAACTTGAAAAACCTGGCAGCATGCGAATAATTACAATGAGAGTGAACAATTTTGTAAAAACAATACAATACAAGGGCATATTGGGGTGAGTAAATGCGTCCCACAACGACAGATGAAATAGTACAATGAGCTGAACAATGTACACAATGAAATAAAAGAGCCTTGATGGGGTGAGTAAATGCGTCACACAACGACAGCTAAAATAGTACAATGAGCTAAACAATGTTACAACAATGCAATACAAGAGCATTGATGGGTGCGTTAAAGATTTCACACAACGAAGATAAAAGAGTACAATGAGCTGAACACTTAAAACAATACAATACAAGAGCATTGATGGGGTGAGTAAATGCGTCACACAACGACAGCTAAAATAGTACAATGAGCTAAACAGGTTACAACAAGCAATACAAGAGCATGATGGGGTGAGTACATATGATCACACAACGAAAGAAAAATAGTACAAATGATGAGCTAAAAAATGTACAACAATGCAATACAAGGAGCATGATGGGTGGTAAAGGCATCACACAACGAAGAGATAAGATAGTACCACTGAGCTAAACAATGTACAACGATGCAATACAAGAGCATTAATGGGGTGAGTCAATGGCATCACACAACGAAAGATAAAATAGTACAATGAGCCTTAACAATGTACAACGATGCAATACAAGAGCATTGAAGGGGTGAGTTAAAGGAAATGCCTCACCACACGAAATAGGAAAATTGTACAAGAGCTAAAGAATGTACAACAATGCAATACAAGAGCATAGATGGGGTGAGTAAATGCGTCACACAACGGAAAGATATATAAAATAAGTACACTGAGCTAAACATGTAAAAACAATGCAGACAAGAGGCATGATGGGGTGAGTAAATGCATCCAAACGAAAGATAAAATAGTACAATGAGCTAAACAATGTACGACACTGAAATACAAGGCATGATGGGGTGAGTAAATGACATAACACAACGCGCAAGTGAAATAGTACAAGAGCTAACAATTTACGACACTGCAATACAAAAACATTTGTTGGGTGAGATAAATGCAGCACACAGAACGATAAAATAGTACAAGAGCTAAACAATGTACACAATGCAATGCAAGAGCATTGATGGGGTGAGTAATGCATCACATAGAAAGAGACACATTGTATAATCAACAAAAAAGTAAATGATGCTAAACAATGTACAACAATGCAATACAAGAGCATTGATGGGTGTGCGTAATGCATCCATGGAAAGAGGACACATTGTATAACAAAAAGAGTACAATGATAACATGTTACACGATGTAATCAAGAGCAATGATGGGGTGAATAGATGCAGCACACAGACAAGGGACAACAATGTATAAAAAAAATTAGTACAATGAGCTTAAACAATGTTACAAACCATGCAATACAAGAGCAATGATGGGGTGAATAAATGCATCACACAGAAAGAGACACAATGTATAGAAAATAAAATAGTTAATGAGCGAAACAATGACAACAATGCAATACAGGCATTGGGGGGTGAATGAAATGCATCACACAGAAAGAAAAATGTTCTAAAAAATAACCTCAATTGAGCTAAAACAATTTAATGATGCACTTACAAGGGCATCCAGAGTACAATGTTGTGGACGAAGTACTGCTGAAAATTGGAATTCCACTGGATTTAAATAAAAATTATTGTGCTGTCGTGCGAACATCAACCTGGCCACGTCAGCCGTGCTCTCTAAATATCTTCTTTCTGCAAAGGGAAATATCATGCATTTTATCAAATGAAATGGTGCAACTGCAAGTAGGTCCACATTGCTTTTGGGGGTGGGCTGACTAAAATTGTAACTGGGGAACTGGTGTCATAATAGTGAAAACAAAAGGGAAAAGTGTTGCATCCCATAACCTGACAACACTTCGCTCTAGTTTCTGAATGAGGTTGATGTCTCTGTACCCATCTGAGATCTGCTGGCTATCAGATATGTGATCATCCCTGACAAATGACGACTGAGAGACTGATGGACGTTTTTGTTACATTGGTAGCCACAGCCCAATAGAGAAGCATGCCAGCACTTCCTTGTTGCTCACAATCAACATTCTGATGAGAGAGTGGCCAATGAGTAGGCCACAGAGAAGAAACATGTCTAATAAAGTTGTTTGCCTAATTATTTGCTTTGGCCACAGTGTGGTTACTGTTTATAATACAGTACAATGAGTAATACAGATGGAGATAGAGGAAGCGTGAGAACTATTCTAGAACAAGAGCTTAAATGGGCACGGGACTTCTATATTTTTGTTGCGATATACCCAAAAGTGTGTGACATTTCTCGGCTTTTCCAACGATTAACTTTGTGCCCTGCAATTTTTTCATCATTTCCTTTTTCTTATTTTTCATAAACCGTATCAGTCATATGAACATGTCAGAAGGTGGTTTGGTGGTCATCCTAAAAATGTCTGGTGCAGGAGGTCGTGGGTGGATCAGTGAGGAATTGATTGCATTGATAGTAATCAGGGGGATGCCGTTGCCTGTTCTTACCTAAATTCCCAGGAATTGGTCATGGAACAAAAAGACTTTTCCTAGCAGTACAAATACTATGGTGTATTGGCTTCCAGGTGGTTGCTCTTGTGCTGTGGTATCTGGAATCATGCACAGCACATTGGTAACGTGACCTAAATGTAGTTGGACACATTGAATTGTAATGTGATTATGAATGTTTGTAAAGCGCTCAGAAGCAGTTGAGACGACTGAGCGCTATATAAATATTGTATCTATTCATTTCACCAAAAGAAGAGAAAAATTCCATGTAAATAGGCTGAAGATGTCCCAATTAGTCGGATTCTTGCATAAATCCCAAGATGTTCTTAGGGATTTACATTATCCCAACATATTTCTGTCTAGCATCCCTTAACAGAAGTTGAAATAAAACTGGCAGCATGAGAATATACAATGAGGGTTGGGTGAACAATGTACAACAATACAATACAAGGGCATTGATGGGGTTGCGGTGAGTAAAAATGCGTATAACAACGACCAGATACAATAGTAACAATGAGCTGAACAAGGTACAAAAAAAATGCAATAAAAAGAGCATTGATGGGGTGAGTAAATGATCACACACGACAGATTAAATAGTACAATGAGCTAAAAACAATGTACAACAATGCAAAACAAGAGCATGATGGGGTGAGTAACTACGTCACCACAACGAAAGATGAGAATAGTACAATGAGCCTGAACAATGTACAACAAGGAAATACAAGAGCATGAGGGGGTAGTAAATGGTCGGTCCACACAACGAAAGATAAAATAGTACACTGAGCTAAACAAGGTACAAAACAAAGCAATACAGAGGGCATGGATGGGTGGGTAAATGCATCACACAACGAAAGATAAAATAGTACAATGAGCTTAAACAATTGTACGACATGCAATACAAAGAGCAGTGAGGGGTTTTTTTTGAGTAAAGTGCATCACACAAGAAAGATGACCATATACAATGAGCTAACAATTGTACAACAATGCAATACAGAGCATCGATGGGGTGAGTAAATGCGTCACACAACGAAAGATTTTTAAAAAGTAGCACTGACCTAAAAACAACTTGGTACAACGATGCAATACAAGAGCATTGATAGGGTGGGAGTTTAAATGCATCACACAACGAGAGATAAAATAGTACAATGAGCTAAACAATGTGTAACGACACTGCAATACAAGAGCATTGATGGGGTGAGTTAGAGTAAAGCATCAACAACGAAAAGATGAAATAGACAATGAGCTAAACAATGTATGACACTGCAATACAGAAACATTTTTTGGGTGAGTAAAGGTGCATCACACAGACAGATAAATAGTAAATGAGCTAAACAATGTACCAACAATGCAATTTACAAGAGCATGATGGGAGTGACGTAAAAGTTGCACACATAGGAAAGGACACATTGGTAAAAAAATAAGCCTACAATTGAGCTACACATATACAACAATTTGCAATACAAGAGCATGATGGGGGAGTAAATGCATCAACAAGAAAGAATACATGTATAAAAAAAATAGTACATGAGTAAACAATGACAACGGAGTAATACAAGAGCAATGATGGGGTGAATAAATGCATCACACAGAAAGAGACACATGTATAAAAAAATACGGACAATTGAGCTAAGCAATGTTCAACAATTGCAATTACAAGAGCCATGTGGGGTGAATAAATGCATCACACAGAAAGATGTATATAAAAAAAAAAATAGTACAATGAGCTAAACAATGTACAACAATGCAATACAAGGGCATTAATGGGTGTGAATAAATTGCATCAAACCAGAAAGAGACACAATGTTATAAATATAAAAAATAATGCAATGAGGCTAAACAATGTAAGGATGCCAATACAAGGAATATGTACATATCGTTAGTGCCGATAAGTACTGCTTCGGAGGGAATTCCAATGGGATTTAAATAAAAATTAGTGGCCCTCGTGCAGAAACATCAACCTGGCCACTTCAGCCGTTGCTCTATAAATACTTCTTCTGCCAAAATGAAATTACATCCAGTGACTTTCTCAAATGAAATGGTGCAACTGCGAGTAGGGTCAAGTGATGCCCGGCGATGGACCTTGTAATGTGGAACTGTGCATTAACCACATAGTGAAAACCACAAAGGGGAAAACGTGTTGCCATCCCATAACCTGACACACTATTCGCTCTAGTTCTGAATGAGGTTGATTGTCTCTTGTAACCCAAGAAATGAGATTGAATGGCTAGCATATAATGTGATCATCCCTGAAACGACGGCACTTGAGAGACTATGGATAGTTTGTGACTCGTAGCCACGCCCACGATGAGAGGCATGCAGCACTCTCCTGTTGCTACACAACAACATTCTGTGAGAGAGTGGATAATGATTAGGAACAGAGGAAGAACATGTCCTGATTAAAATTGTTATAATGCTGCTGGAATACAATGAATTGTAACTCCAATAGGACAAAGAAATCCAATGCTGTGAATGTGAACAGGATTAGAATGTGTTTAGATGGAGAGTGAAGTGAGTTTTCACTGATAGGTAGCTGTACAATGGTCATGTGAGGCGTCCTATTTATCACTTTAGACTGAGAAATCAAAACACTTAGATTTTGGCCCATACAAATTTGAAGTTCAATGTGCTATTGCAAGTTATGATCGCAGGGGGAACACATAATACAGAGCAAATATTGTACTTGTTGAAAGCTCTATGACAAACATGTTTTGGTTCTGAAAGTTCAGTAGTTCCTCCGTGCATTTCAGTATCATTGTGCCAAAAAGCAGCCTTCACATTGTGCCCCATGTGACGTCAGCAGTTTTCTTCGGGAGTAATGAAATATATCAACAAGATAGCATCTCCTTGATATGACCTCCTCACCAGTGTGGGAAGAGGACAATTGGACTTTACAAAGATATTCATCTCTTAGTAATTGCAAACTTTTACCAGTGCATGAGCACCTAGTTTTGCTTCCAATAAATACAATATGAAATGTCTGTGGCTTAATATTTTTTTGTATGCAATGACATTCATCATTTAGTATTCATGTCAGTACTTTACAAAATGCCCTTGCCATTGCTCTTCTTTATGTGAAATGACTTTTAAGAAGAAATTATAAACGTCTGTGTGGGAACTATAAATCACATAACACCAACGAGGGCTTCTCCAAGCTTATGAGTCTCAAATCCCCCTACGTTTGACCTGCAGAACAATGTTTCTGAACTATCGTCATATTTGATCCAGCATTGTATTAATTGGTTATGGTTCTTGGGTTACAAACTCAACACAGGAAGCGATTGACTGAAGAAAGCTCTTGTGTGGTCACAGTTCCCGTATCGAGAGACAGACCCGGAATCGTGATTGAAAAGAATCACGCTACCAGAACGTTCAGGGGTACACTTCGATACAGCGATTGCAAATTTCAACTCTACAGATTAGCTTCCCCTCTGAAATAATGCTAATCGCAATAATGACCAAACGTTCAATTCGAAATAAGACCAATTGAAATTGGGACACACAAAAAGTTGGTCCAAATGTTCATGTTAGAATGTCGACCCAGTTTGGTATCAAAATTCTTCAAATTCAAACAGGATCTCTCGAATAGCTTGGTGGTACTATGTTCACAGTTTAGTTGAAAGCTAGGAGTTTGATTCACAAATTCTCACATTATTGTAAACGTGGACCCAGCGTTCGATGGATAACAAGTATGGTATATCGTCACTGATAAGTCAATTCAAGTCTTTTTTTTTTTTTTTTTTTTTTAGCTGCGGGGAGCAGCTCTACCATGTCTCTCCGTTACTTTCGTTCGTTAGTTCGTCCCTTATGCTCGTCACGTTCATTCGAAACTTCCAAACCATACATGCAATCAGGTTGAAAATTGGTAGGTGGATGAAGCTGCTAATGGCTAGCCTTAGCTACATTTATGTTCGCGTAGTGTTATTAGATTTAATTAAATCCAATTAATTACCCCAACTTTAATTTGAGCTCTCTGACTGCCAGACAAAATTTTGTTCACATTACTCCATCCTCTGCTGAGCAGTGTTTTACCTTATCTGTCAGAAGGTCCAGGGCACAATAAAACCTATTGATGTCTTTCATTACATCTCGCCCTAGTTTACATTAGTCCCTGCCTCTCAATGATGACCTATTTTTGTGGGAAGTGTGTTTCCATGTTCACTGCCACAGGCGTAGGAATGAAGTTGTGGTGCATACTTGTTGCTGGGCACTGATGGAATATTCGGCAATGTGGTTAGAAATGAGACTCCCAAGTTCATTCATGGTTATGACAGATGTCAGTAGAGGTCAGTTAAATGTGAACAAAATAATGAATGTGAAACGGCGAAAAACATGCAGTCGTATTCGCCACGGGAATTTTGCCCTTCGCGGCTACCCAAGTGACGTTCGACTGAACTTGTTTAAACCACAGGACCCGATTCTACTCGGCCCAGTTTTCGCGGGGTGTTATGAGACAATTGTTGCATCCCAAGTAATACAACAAAGGTGTGGGACAAGACCAGTCCATAGATTTTTTTACCTATTATAATTTAACAGTGTATCATATGCAAATAGAAAATGCAAAATCAGTTTTGTGGCACATTGATTTGTCAGTGTGGATGTCAGCAACGGGCAGCATTGATTATTCGATTTGAGACGTTAACCATCTTAAATGGCAGAATGGGTTCAGGAAACCTCGCATGAACAGCGGTGTGCTTACGGCAAAACGAAAAAGAGGCGAGAGACAGGGCGGAGAGTAATCTCCTGGCACCTTTCTGAGAAAATACGTTCTAAATGCATGAAAAGATCAGGAAGGCTATTTACTCATTTGTCATTTGTGATATGCAGCGTTTCAGACGCTCCGAGACGAGGACCCTATGTAGTAGTAACATTGAAGAGAAAGAAGCAATTGAATGGACAAAAATTTGATTCAGTTCCATCGAAGTCAGTGGAAGACGCCTCAAGATTTCCTCATAGGCGACTCGGGCAGCCATTCAAGTTAGGAGCGTCCTTTCAACTTTATTTTTTTCTCATCAACACTGAGGTCTTTCGGAAGTCGAGCATCTTACGGACGCCAGGAAAGTAACAAAATATCAAAGTTGAATCAGGACGTCGAAAACAGAATCAGCCCATCAAAGATAGAACCAGCCACGCGAAAAAAGATTCAACCCATCAGTGGAAAAAAATAGCAAGGACCTGTTAGGGCGAATAAGAGAATGACCGCAATTAACAATATATCGCGACGCCGTGACGGTCGACATCATCGTACCGGTACCCATAGTATTGTATTAATGTGAAATCGGGAATACGGTATTCCTATATTGGCGGTATCGCCGGTATTTCCAAGTGACACGTTATTTTTTAAAATCTTAACAATATCTATTCGGCGACGCTCTCTTTGCCCACGTAACCATAATGTCTGAATTGTGCTAACAATTGAGTTTAATTGGGCTAGTAACCGTGATTCGAAAGTCTCGCCAAATTTTAAAACATGCAGGATCAGGCGCCGAGGCGGTACCGAGAGATTGTTGGGGCGGGGGGGGGGGGGGAGGTCGGGTCGGAAACCCAAGGTAAGTGTTTCTTCATAATGGCTTGCCACCCCCCATATTGGCAAATAAGTATGGGCCTCTAGACACATGCTGCTGCAATTTGCTAAATAACAGCTTGCAAAAAAACCTACTGAACTGCGGAAAATTAGTTTCTGATCCCTGGACGAAGTCGAACCAGCGCTGCATACGAGGCCACGGCCGAGCCGCACCCGGCGAGGAGGGGGGGGGGGGGGGGGGGGGGGGGGGGGGGAGGGTCAGTGTGAGTGAGCATTCACTCGTGGCCGCGCCGTTGCAGGATTCACTGCTTTGTACACAAAGCTATATGCATATGCCTATGTGTGCACTGTGAGTGCAGTGCATACAGCACTGTTAAGTAATTGTTTATGGCCAGCTCGCTCGCTAGGCGGCCGGCACTCTTGCACTGCGCTGGGGACTTGCATACGCACGGCGGGCTCGGTAGTGCGAGTCCGCCACCGACATTTTACGGCAGGGTTCTTTTGGGTGGTTCATGACCGAACTGTGTTAAGTTGTCGCAATAATTCAAAACGAAATTCAAGAAGCATCATCGTGATGTGTTTATTTTTATTCAATAGCCAAAAAAATATTATCCGGCCTCGGCCCAAAACCGAGGCCGGAAGCTCCGAGGCCGAGGCCGATGCCGAGGCCGAGGCTGCAGCCTTCGAGGCCGAGGCCGCCAAAAACTGGCCTCGGGGCCGAGGCCGGCCTCGAGTCCTCCAACATGGTATGTAGTAACGCCCAGCTTGTAAACACGGTAACTAGACCCCAACTTGATGATTGAAAAGCTCATATCTTGTACTATTGGTTTGGGTTCAGGTCTTCTGAGGGTCTCCAGAGGTCAGTCTGGAAAAGTCGCTGAACACGATGAGTCCAGAAGGGTTGGTCTGATCAGGTTGAAATTCGGTGAGTAGCTTTCTTATGGGGAGTACATGAACCTCATTGTTTTTGGTTTAGGTCGAAAATTCGTGAAGAGTCGATATTTTGCCCAATTTTGCTTGTAAACATGATAAACTCGACTTCACTACTTGGAGGATGAAGCCCATACTGGTATGTGTGTGCAACATGGTGACCAACCTAGGTGTTTTTTGGGGTCGGGCGGAGGTCATCTGAGATCACGTTAGCTCAAAGCTGAAACATCTTGAAATTAGTGTGTGTAGCTTTATTATCAAGAATAAGGAACTTGTTGCTGGTTGGGGAAAAATGGAAAATTTGTCAGAGTTATGTTACCCATACATAAGGCTGGTCAACTTCCCATTTGTCCTTGTGTCTATAGGTTGTCAAAACGAGTCAAGGAATCACTAAGCCTTCTGGCTTTCTGGTTGTGTTAAAAAATTAGGGATCATCCCCCCCCCCCCACCCCCTCCGTGGGCACGCCACTGTACAGGTTATGATGGGCTGAACGGCTAGTGGTCTGATTCCATTATTGATGCTTTTGTTACAGGCCGCCCGCGCACCAGACGTGCGCTGGAGTGTGTCAACTCAAGGGAGCACGGCAATAAAAATGAAATCCTGTTGAGTCACGGAGCTTCATATGACATATAGTACTGATTCTTGTTTGATTATGGATTCCGCTTTTCATTAGGGTGATTTTCTTTGAAGGCTTGATTCTATTTTCGATGGATTGATTCTTTCCTCGTTGGGTTGATTACATTTCCGATGGGTTAATTCCAACTTCGATTATTTTTTTACGTTCGCGCTCCGTAGATACTCCACTCGAACAGAATTCAAGAATGATGTGTTACGGTTGACATAACGACTTTTAATCGGCTACAAAATTGCAGAGCGAAAATACTAAATAAGTAGTGCACACGGTTACATATCGCGAAGAGTGCTCGACCGCAGTGCGGGAGCCTTAGATATCACATCACTTCGTACTAATCGTGACAGAGTGCTCAATACAAAATTGCAGAACGAGATAAGTGGTACCCACGTATCATGATTTGATGTTTTTTGTAATCTATACGGCAGTAATACCATAGAGTGATAGCACCCCTCTATTTTTGAGAACGGCTTCCTCATATCGATCGTCTGCTTCTATAGCAGGCTATAAGGCCACCCAACCGTACAAAACAGACAGCAGCCTTCAAGATCAGGTCCTACCTGCCTCGAAATAAACACTGAACTAAACTAAATCCTTGCTGACGGATACGGTAATTTTCCTTACCCTCATCTCGGCAACCACAGAATAAAACAAAAACAGAATGCGTGATGACTTACAGAAATGAGGTCGACATACGAAAACTAACATAAACCTTGGTGAAAGAATAACTTGGATAACGAGACCATCACGAGACAATCCCGTTGCCCCGATCATTTCTGAACTTTCGGTCTTATTCTGTGTGATTGTGATGTATTAGTTCTTCAGTACCGAGTGAAGAGATCGATAGCCATTTTAATTTCAACATGATAAGTAGTCGTATCATGTTGTTAATTGTTATATAGTAAATACACATATCGTGTATATCAGGCACTGCAAAGATTGTGCCTCTTATCATTCTACGAGAAATTGGTTTGGGCGTATTAATATTGAAATCGGTTGTAAGGCAGTCATTCTAGCCTTGGTGTCCGTGGGCATAGTAACAAACAATGGCACACCCATTTCAGTTCGGATTCATTATCGCCTACGCTTGTTTCTCTTTGATCATCAGCGGTGTTTGAAGTTAATATTTTCATTTTTCATGTTTTCAACATGAATAGATTGATTGGAAAATGACAAAAATCACTATCCTAAGAGTGGGTCGTTGTATGTATGTATGTAATGTCTGTATTCTGTATGTCATTTCGTATGTATGTCTTATGTCTGTATGTGGGTGTGGTGTGTGTGTGTATGTGGCGTCGCGTGCGTTTGCGCGTGGGTGTGTGTGTGTGTGTAGGTAGTAGGTAGGTAGTATTAGGTAGGTAGGTAGGTTTGTGAACCGATAACGTCTTTAAGTTTTACACTGAATTGTCGCAATTTATCGCATCCGAGTAATTTATCGGACGATAATTAAATTTTCAATTTTACGGGGTTTTTTTTCACGAGTGTGAACATCGCCTCAACGGTCATTAAAGGGACCTACTTAACTGTTTTATGTGAACAGTTTGCGGAATGCCCCCCTCCCCCTCCCTACATATGGAATTTGATACATGGCAAATGTTATCATTGAGTAGTGACTCTTCACACTTCTTGCATGTATGATTTAACATTTACGATTGTGTTGCTGTTCAAGTTGATGTTAGGTTCTTTTCATTGCTGCACGGATATCATCTTCAGTTTAAAAAGGAGGTGCATAAGAAGAGGAGACAATCGTCAATCGTGCAGAAATTGTTATTTTGAGAGAAAATGAGCTCATCGGCAGGATATCTCGAGTGGGTGGCACAATTGATAGAGCGACGGCCTTCCACCCTGGAGGTTTTTTTGCGTGTGTTCCCCCACCCCTACATGATGTGCCGCCGAAGAGGCAATGCTTTATTCTTTGTACTTGGTTGGCTAGTCAGGTATATATGAAAAATCTGTGAACTTTATCATCATGTTAGTAAAGGTGTTCAATGACACATCTGAAAAATTGTCACCTCAACTCCCCCGCCGAGGAGAACCCTCCGCGTCCTTTTGAAAGTAGGGCTACCTGAACCACTACCAGTAAACCGAAATCCTACTGGAATCGTTAACCTTCCTCCTCCGTCGATCGTTGAAGGTGCAAACTCAGGGGTTTTTTCCCCTAACACTGAATCGATTGCAGAGATTAGTTTGCAACAACCTTACTCCTGGCGTGACTGATCCGTCAAATCACTTTGTCCGCCTATATCAGCCCCTGGTTAGTCACAGTGGAATATCCTGTGTAATGAGAGATACCCATATCAGTTCATCATAATTCGCGGCACTGTTTGAAAACATGCTTCACCAATAATTAACATCGGAATTCATAGGCCGAGTCTTCTCTGGAGTCTACTCCTCATGAGTACCATTTCTTGTATGTTATTCAATACCGCACGGAATTAGGTTTGGCAACTGCAATCCCCATCGCAATTGCAACTTGTGAAATGGATCGGCTCTCGGAAGGCCATGGGGTCAAGCCGTTAAAACTACTCATACCCATGGAGCCTAACTCTCCACCCATGACCTACAAAAACATGACGCGGTTTGTGTATTGTGAACTACGCATCCTTACCCCTTCTCCATCGACGATGCAGCACTTCAATATGGAACCGAGTGTCTAGCATTTTACATTGTATACCTTTCAAACCATGACGACCGGGAAAGGAGACGGATGGGAAGTAAGGGACTGCTGGAAAAAGGGGCCTAAAGCATTAGTATTCACAGATAGAGTAAGCATTTCCCGTGGATCACGAACCCCGTTTGTTTAGTAGAATCAATTGCACAGAGCTATATTACCCCGTTATCGACCGTCTACCAGTTAGCCACAGGGCTGACTCAAGCAGTGGGCCCTGAGCGGTAGCGTCGTGTGTCACGGGCGTGAGTATGCAGGTCTTTGAGAGCTCTAGGTGTAAGAGGACCCTTCTGTGTGGTGGCCAGACTCTCTTCACAGGTTATGAGCACAGCGACGAGGTCGCCATGTCTTCCAACGCCGCCGCGCTTACGCCGTCATCCAGTGGGACGCCGCGAGAACCAAGCTCGGAGGTAGACCCTTCCGCGTCAGGGGCCCGCGCTCGGACTCATCGGAGAACGATGTGGCTGGGATCGCGGATCAGCGCGAAATAGATTTTTTTTGTGTGAATCCCATCGTATCGCTCTGCCGAGGCAGAGAAGGGAAGAGGATCTGACCGTCGGATCAAACATGTTCTCTCGATGTACCAGCCCAAAGACCAGGACGGGCACCGGCGCTGGTCTTCGGGTGTACAGGAGTAGGCCTGTTAGATAAAGGGCGTTGGACTTTGTTCACCTCGTACCCGCCTACATTCCTGTATGTGCAGGATGGGACCCTTAACCAATCGGTGATTTACCTAAACAAACGCACTGTGCGAATCGGTCTGCTCGCCAGCCGAGCTTGAATCATGGGCGGATAGGGGGCGGTGCGACGTCAACGTTGATTGCGCTAATTCGTGACATTGCTGGTTTACTGAATTACGGGAAGCGGCCATGCCTGCTGGGAAATTACTCTTTGATCTGTTTTGGAATTGTTGGGACTGACCTCAACATAGTTTTGGCATTGTTTTTTGGATTTCGTTCAGATGGATATTCTTTTTCCATTACCCATTTGAAAGGGATTCTTATGGTTTCCAATTCATCGCGGCGATACCAAACGAGCCGCAATAACGCCTGCGCATAGACCCGAACAGTGGCTTCCAGACAATTTTAGGCTTCAATTGCATCTTCGATAAATTCTCATATCCGAGTGTTGTAAAAGGTTAATGAAAGTTTCTGTAAATATCATGACCAAATATGGGGCGATTTTTTCGAACAAAATCCAAATTTTAGCTTCAAACAATGCGTGGTTGAGCTTTTGTGATGCCCACGGCCTCTCTCTCTCTTCATCTATCTATCCTATTAGTATCTATTATCTATCTATTATTATCATCTATCTATCTATCTATCTATCTATCCAGCTGTAAACTTTTTGCTTTGGGACCACAAAATTTCGTGCTTTGAGGAATCTCACAGATGGTTACAATGCTTATTGATATGGGTCATCGTTGGAAAACCTAAAGGTCACGGAGCTATAAGTAGAAAAACTGCAAAACGCTACCTAGTCTCCTAACAACTCGGTGCAACAGTGCTGTAGTTTGGTCATCCGATGTCTAACAACAGCCGTTACTTCGGGGTGTTCATGAATTATTTGATTCCAAGGTCCCTCACCAGGAAAGATCAGCGGCAGAGGTCGAGAATGTCGACCATGCTGGCCACGCATGCCGAGGAACATACTCCGAAAGCTGGCCGAGGAGTCGGAGACATGATGGCCGTCGCAGCGCCGCGGTAACACGCCGGAAGAGGGGACACAAGAACAGGACATCACCGAGGTACTGGATCCGACTGAAAGATCTGAGCGAGGCTGCCGACAAGGTAGAATTTAACAATAGAGTCCTACCCCTCTAGCAAGAAGCCATGACGCCGGACCGAAGCGGTTAAATGAAGCTCGTGCAGATAGTTTCCCTCCAAATATACCGGTCGTTCTCCCCCCCCCCCCCCTCCCGCCGAGGAAGGATACTGTATGAATGGTTTCCATCCTGTATATTCCGTCGGGCGGACTAGAGCTTTGTTGAAAACGGTTGCGAGTCCAGGATGGGGCGCCATTGGTTCCTCTCAATCGAGACCAGGCAGACCGCGGTTGGGAGAGGTTGTAAGCGTTATCGGCAGCAGAATTTTCGGTGGCCCCTTAGTAGCAAGGCATGAGTCTTCTTCACTCCATCGAGCGCTTGCTGTTGGTTCTTTGGCACCTGGGTTTCGGAGAAGGGGTCGGATGTGAACTCCATGCGACCCCGGATCGATTTCTCCCCCAGGCCCTGTCGCTAACCTGCGATCCCCTCCCCCCCCCCCCCCCCCCCAACAGGAGGCCCACACACATACTCACTACGTTAGGCATACCCTACATGATCCTAGGTGATATGAACACACTTACCCAAACGGCGACAAGAAGGATTAAAATCGACCGAATCATCGTGAATCCAGAGGATACACTCCCAAAATTGCTCTTCAACTGACCTAATGAACTGGAAAATCGCGAATAGGCAACTCAATAGACCCCTCCTCGCTATCATACCCGTAAGTAGTCACGAAGATAGGATGGTTTGTTCTCTGCTCTGGCTATGGGTGACCACCACATCACATCACATTATTCTGGGCCAAAATCACCTGAAAAACGCGATAATGCAATGACACGCAGAAGGGGCATATATAAGAGCCTTTCGGCGAATGCCGTTTGAGCGCACCTCAAATGTCAGCAGCTGTCACGGTGGGTCCTGGATTGAAGTGATTTTTTCTGAAATAGTTTAGTTGGCCACCCTCATGACACATTGAAGGAGGAAACGTTTGGTAAGGAATTTATTCTGAAGATATGTGCTTAATTTCTGCGCTAATATTCCCCTGGCTAGGAGGATTCTCAGCTGGTAAAGACATGCACAACCAGCCTATACCCTTATATTGGAACGAATAGGTTCTATCCTCTGCTTCAGCAAGTAGTACTATAAAAATAAAAAAAAAAGAAGAAAAAACTAGGTTGTAAGTTCCCCCCACAATGAATACTTTTATTGACTACTTTATTTCTTGGGGGTCTGAATCCTCTTTTTTGGGGGTCAAGGTGTACTCAGGTCACAGGTCAGCTGCGGTCCCCAGAATTAGTTTGAACTATTGTAATGTGATAATGTCCTCTAATGCGCGAAACCGGAATGAATTTCCTCCAAATCGTTCGCATTTTTAGATCAAGGGGTCATTCGAAATCGCTAACTGAAATTTTTGTCATTTGGTTCTTCAGGAATCGATTCTTCTCCATGACCGTCCTTTTACCACCGAACCGATGCGGGGGATCGGATAAATCACGGATGGTAATCCTAACTGATTGTGAAGCACTGACAGCTACGCATACCACCGGTTTTTATCCGATTCCCCTCCGTCAGGGAAGGCACGCTTCAGTAATCAAGATGACACCATACCAACTTACTTACTACAGATTACGCATAATGCTACCCAGCAAACGTTCTCCGTCCACTAACACAGGTCCAAACTCAAAAGAGTTCATGATCATTTCGTCTCCCAATGGGATCAGGATTCACGCAATCGTAACAAAAATTTAGAAGGGATAAGAGAGTGCATCGTGGGTTACCGTCACTTTTCAAGGTTTGGCCCTTGCGACGCTTGAGGTGATTTGGACAGGAGGCGCATGGAAGTCTTGGTCACTGGGGTTTTGCGCCTCTTCCGAAAAACATTGTAATCAGGCGCGTACAGGAGATTTTCGGGGGGGGGGGGGGTGATGGTCGCAACCCCGAAGGGAAGTGTGACCTCATAAAATGCCTCACCCGCCGGTTGGCCAGTAAGTACAATTTTATGGGCCCCTAGACACCGCTGCCTCCAACATTTGTAAAAACAGCTGCAAAAACCCTACTGAACTGCAAAAAATCAGTTTTTGTGTTAAACAGTTATGACCACAAAGTGTTGGAATGCATTGAAGAATCCACGAAAAAATAATCTCCATTTCCAGCGTTACCAGGACATATAAACTACAGTAATTTCTGTCTGTGCATACTTTTGTCAGCATGTTCTCCGTGAGGTGATTTTTGCGTGCGTTAGAGGGAGGGTAGAGGGTGGGGGGGGCGGGGGGTGGTTATTTCTGTGGTTCTATTGTTGTGCTTGCTTTGGTTGTCACAGTATCTAGACGGTGGTCTACCTTTACAAGCTTCTGCCTTTGTATAGCGCCTCCTCCCGTAATTACGCATATTTATTGTATGGCGTACGTTTGGGAAATATATAAATGAACTGAAACTGAATCTACTAGCAGAACATATCCCCCAGGTAACTTTAATATAGTGTCCAACTTGACATTGCTATAGACTTAATTTTTTTTTCGGGGCAGATAAATAGAGGGCGTTTCGAGCCCAAAAAACAACAAAAAAAAAAAACAAAAAAAAAATCCTTAAACAGTGAGGCCGCACTACTGATATCACATCGAGATGGATGTTCACGCAACTAAATGTCGGTGTACCGAGCAACAGAATGGCCTCTGAAGGCCAACAGCCCATTGACTTACTGCAAGACACCAATTTAGCAAATATGTGTGCTGGAATCATGTGGTAAGTTGGAAATTCACAGAGAGCAAGATCGCTTATAATGTCTTCTCAAAACATGTCATTTTCATGGGAGATAATTGATATTCCGTTATGAAGCAGTCATTAAAAAATGTTTTTCCCCCCATACAAATTTTACATTGACTTTTCGCGGCAATAAACACAGCTCCCATGATGCAGTGACACGACAGTATTTGCGATCTGGTTTAGTGAATGCTTCAATTATGACCGGCAAATCAATGGTTCAAGACAAAGGTCCCCCTTTCAAAAGTATTATTATTTGTGTAGCAGCGTACACATGTTTCAGGCTGGTAGTTACTAAATTACATTTACTCACCCCGTTCATAGTTCCATGTGCTATATCGTTTTTGCAGCTCATTATCCGCTTCGATGCGAGGAGCGTCATGGTATCGAGGCTATGCGGAGACGGAACTTATCCAGCCACGAGTGGTGAGAAATACTACCTTCAAGGGGTAAGACCGTCTGGTAACCCACAACAACTTGGCGGCGAAATAACGGCGATGTTGCATAATGCCACAATAAAAAATAGTCCCAGCGCAATTCGATATCGATGCGGGATTACTGTCACAATGGTATACCCAATGCAAACTTGTTAGTCCCCCAAAATGACTTCATTTCCGCAATGGAGAAGTAGAACTACGGATATTGAAATGATGCTGTAATGTGATATATCCCCCGCAACACGGTAAGTGTTCGGGGATATTATGGTTTGGCCGTGTGCCCGCCGGCTGCGACCGCCGCCGCCGCCGCGCCGAAACTTAGGCGTAGCGCTCTCATTCTTTACCACAGTGATCGATTGACCAAAATTGGTACACATGTCAGTATGCGTAAATCTCGGATAAGTTCGAAAATGGGCTATTCGTATATTTGTTGCCCCTCTATTTGCAGGTTTCCCACAAAATTTTCAAGTTCGTGGCGATTCACGAAACGTGGTGGTGTGGTAGTTGTTGGAGGCCGAAAAAACATGGTGACAATTTCAAGGTCATCCGAGGTCAAGTTGCATTTTTTTTGGCCAGTAGGCCTAATTTTAGCAGAAGGTATGTGATATTTCAAACTTTCTTGGATTTCATGAAATTGGTGACTAGGGCCAACTATCACTGCCGATGAATTTTCCTAATGTGGCCGAGGCACGGAGGTCTCTTGCATGACTAATTTGCATAATAGTTGGCCGAATAAGCAATAAGGCCAAATTATAACTTCGTTGGATCTCACGAAACTTGGTGAGTAGGACCTTCTAACAGATCCCGATAAATTATTCAATTGCCATTGAAATCACTGAAGGTCATTATGTGTGCTTATTTTACATATTCGTTATCATGATTAGAATAATAATGCAATTATTTTCCAACTTTTAGGGATTTGGACAAAACTTTGTGACTAGGACCTACTACCGTCATGATTAAATTTATTCAATAGCATCAAGATCAATGAGGGTAAATGTGTGGTACTAATTTGAAGATTAGTTGTCCTGATTAGTAAAAAGGATGAGTTAATACTTTGTTGCAATAACATGGACATGTTAATTGGAATGCAATATGCGACTAGGAGTGGATGCAAATTTTTTTTTCCCAACTTCCCACCCCCCACCCCCCAATGGAGTGTAAACAATTTTCATTAAAAACCGCCAGTCATTGAAGGTCCTTGAAGGTCACTAGGGTCAAAAACTGATTATAGTACTTTCTGGCCAATAGCACTGGGTGTGTTCATCAGAATGCAAAATGCTCCTAGGAGTGGATGTATCACATGGAAGTAACAATTCTCATAAAACTGTCATCTGCTACCCAGTAACTTTAATATATGTCCAACTTACATTCTATAGACCTGATCCGCAAATTAATAGAGGGCGTTTTCGAGCAACTCCATTAAAAAGTTAGGCTCGCACTATTGCGATATCACATCGAGATGACATGGCACGCAACTAAAGTCGGTGTTACTCGAGCAAACAGAATGGCCCTATGAAAGGCAAACAAGGCCCATTGACTTACTGTAAGGGGGCCGCACGTCCAATTTTATCAAAATATTTCTGGCTGGAATCATTGGGTAAGTTGGAAGTTCACAGAGAGCAAGGTCTTTATAGTGTCTACAACATATGTCAATTTCATACGATAATGATATTCAGTTATGAAGCAGTCATAAAAATATGTTTTCCCGTACCAAAGTTTACATGGAACTTTTCGGGCAATATTACCATCCTTCCATGAGCAGTGCACGACAGTATTTGCGGATATGGTTTATGAAGCCTTAATTATTGACCGGCAAATCAATGGTTCAAGACACTGGGTGTGTTCATCAGATGCAAAATGCTACTAGGAGTGGATGTATCACATGGAGAGTAAACAATTCTCATAACAAAGTCATATCCTAAAGGCATTCGGTCATTAGGGGTCAAAAAACTGTTTTTTGGCTTAATCGGAGAATTGATATCTGGAAGGCTGGATGGTTCACCATTGTGATATAATTGTTGACCTGCATGTGTGTGCCATCTGACCTGAATTTGAACTATGTCGGGGTGGTCAGGGGGGTGGAAGGTCGAATCTTGAATAAATGTGGCCTTATTTAAGGAGTTACGGACAAAAAAAAATAGAAACTTGTAATTTTTGGATATGTGATTGAGCTTTATGTGCCTTTATGGAGAGAAACAAAACTCCCGGCTTCGATGGACACTTATTTGGTAGTTACAAGGGGTCAAAGTGCAATTTTATACCTTTTAGCAATAACATTGGACATGTGCATTGAATGCCATTATGTTCTAGGAGTGGATGCATCACATGGAGTACAATTTTCATAGAAAACGCCTGTCATGGAGGTCATTGAAGGTCACTTAGGGGTCCAAAAAAATGATTTTAGGGACTGTTTCGGGAAATAGCGCTGGGTTTGTTCATCAGAATGCCAAATGCTCCTAGGAGTGGATGTATCACATGGGAGTAACAATTCTCATAAAAACTGTCATATCAGGAAAGGGCATTTGGGGTCACTTAGGGGTCAAAAATGTTTTTGGCTAAATCGGAGAATTGAATATCTGCGAGGCTGGATGGTTCACATTGTTATGATATAATACTGTGACCTGCCTGTTGTGACCTCTGACCGGAATTGACCTCTGTAGGGTGGTAATGTGGGTGAAGGTCGAATCTTGAATAAATGTGCTTATATAAGGGTTACGAGGCAAAAATAGAAACTGGTTATTGTTGGATAGTGATGGCTTGTGTGCTATATGGAGGAAAACAACTCCGCTTCGATCGGACACTTCTGGTAGGTACAAGGGGTCAAAGTCAATTTTTATACTTTTTCGCAAGAACATTGGCATGTTCATTGAAGCAATATGCTTCTAGGAGTGGAGCTCACATGGGTGTAACAATTTTCAGAGACACGCCTGGTCATTGGAGGTCATTTAAAGTCACTTAGGGGGCAAAAAATGATGTTAGTACTTTTTGGCAATAGCACGGGTGTGTTCATCAGAAGCAAAATGCTCCTAGAGGGGATGTATACATGGAGAGAACCAATTTTCATAAAAAACTGCATTCATTAAAGGTATTTCGGGTCACTTCAGGGTCAAAAACTGTTTTTTGGCTATAATAGGAGAATGAATTATCTGCGAAGGGCTGGATGGTTCACCATTGTGATATAATGGTTGAACTGCATGTGTGTGACCTTGGACCTGAATTTGACCTCTGTGGGTTGGCATGTGGTAAAGGTCGAATCTTGAATAAATGTGCTTATTAGGGACGCACTTGTCCGAGCTGTAGCGGGTGCCTCATACAATTAACAAGTGCATTATGGAATGACCATTACCAGTAAAACGTTGTCGCTTCACAAGTCTATAAGTCTCTTTCCACGAATATTGTCCGGTTTTCATGTTCACCAAATTTCTGAATAAGAGATGCGGGGATATGTACGTCTGGCGTTTACCCGCCCGACATTTTTCTTGTTTATTACTAAAATTGACAACTTTGTGCTATTTACAGATATTCAATTGTAATCTAAAATATCCCTCTGCGGATAATGAACAATTAAATAAACCAGGGAATGACATAGACCTATTTACCTGATTTTCTTGATTTCAATCCGATGGCTGGTTCTCAATACAATGCTGCGAGCATGAGGGTCTGTTAAATTGTTCCACCACCAACACACATTCCTTGTCCGCATAGCTTTTCGAGAGGATACTGCAATTAAATCTCCAATGAAATTAATGAGTAAAAGGTCTCGAATGCGCATCAAAGTTCATTTATTTAGGATGGTTGAGCATTGTCCCAAATTCATTTGTATTCTAAACAGAGGTATGACACACGCTGTGTTAGAAAGAACCCATCTTAAAGTTGTTGTGAAGCTTCACAAAAACACTTGCGAATGGACCGGTACTGTGCTACTGTACTCCCTATACTCGTAAACTACCCTCAATTTGCGTACCTGTCCTATACCTAGCCACACTAATCGTAGCCTAAGCTGGGAGCCTAACTCCGAAAATCGGCAATGTGTTCAGTCTCTGGGACTGTTTTCCATCGTTCTTCTCAGGCAAATCGACAATTGTTCAGTAGAAATGGAGTATCTTATTGTACTGTTATATTACTTCTGAGAGAAAAGGTCCGAATTTAGTGGCAGGTCCGACTCAGATTCAAAATGCGCAAATTGAGGTGGGGTTAACATAAAATTGACTGATTTGGTTATTCTTCACATAGTGTTAGGAATTTTCACCAGATTTGCCCCGTTCAGGTGTCATTTTGAAGGGAGTGAGGAGGTGAGTCCAATGGTTGTATTATATCAGGAGCGCGGGAAGTCCCATTACAAAGAAAGTATTGCAGTCAGAGTGGCTAGGTGCGCAAATTGAGGATGACCAGGCTACCTATCGGGATCTCACGGAGTGCTGGAGAGCAAATACACTATATAACCATAATATCATAGTGGAAAAGCGCGGCCATTAGGGCTGAGTAAAGAGGCACAAAGAAGAAAAAATCAAAGCGGCTTGTATAAGACTACCGACTGCCTCAAATGCGGACTGTTTAGGATGCTGTTCTCGTCTACCTTGACAACTTCAAGCTGGGGGAAAAACAATTTTCGGTTATCGTTTTCTACAATGATCTCACCACTGTCCCAGGGACATCACAAGTCACTACAAGAGAAGCCACAACCTGTGAGTGCGTGAACCTCAATGTTATCTATTTCAAAGAATATATGCAATCAATTGGCGTATGTGTGCTGCGGGCCGCTGTTTGTGTGTTGAGTGTGTCGTGTATGTGTGTGTGGATGTGTGTGGGGACACTGCTTGCACGCGATATTCGACCAACGTGAAGCGTGTATCAGTTCCACATTGGAGATGCGGTTGCACATATTCTTGTTTTCGGCGTTAGGGTCAAGGTCATTCAAGGACGTGGGAGGGAAAACTCTTAAAAGTTTGTCAGCATGAGAGTGAAGTACCGATCTATGCAATTAGGATGGGTGTTACACATATGGTGAGGGAACCGGTGTTTTTTGTTGGGTCAAAGTCTCATGGCACTTCACGACAATCTTAGATATCTCGGCACGGACGAAGTAGTCTTAGAGGAACGGCGTTGTGGAAGTTTTGTGTCTGTGCGGACTGAATCTGATGACCAACTTGCACCTAATTTGACTTTTATACCTAATTGGACCTTTGACCTACCTCCGCGACACAGGCGTACTGCGGTTACAATGAGGGCTGGATTGTGTTGATGACCAGATTCGACCTGTTGAAGCAAATCACAAACTCAATCCTAATGTACGACGACCTCTACATCAAGTTCTGAATGACCTTGTGGAACACTCAAAACACTGGTCACGAAATGATAAAATTTAACGTTTTGAACAACGTGATATTGAGGAAGGGCAAAACCCATAATGGCCTAAACAAATGGGCAATCCCCAAGCACAAGAGACTAAAGAAAGAGGGAGAGATCCAGCTTGTTGATTTACTCTTGAACCGCTGGAGGGTAAAATCGGGAGGAAATACATCCCGGGAGCTATCCAGGCGCGCGAAGCGCGAGGAAAAAAGGAGCGTGCATAGGTTTCGTGCGAGACGTGGAAGATGCCACCGAAACGGGTGGCTGGAAGAGAAGAGCGAGTATGGCGAAGAACCTCGAGTAAAGGAGGAACAGAATCCCCAAGTCAGAAGAACACTGACCATATAAAAGTAACGGTAAAAGAGGCAGAGAGATGATACAGATCTGAGATGGGAGAGAGAATGAAGTGAGGAGGTAAGATGATCATCGTTGATGAGACGAATGGCTTTCTCTGGATACGATCAGGGACACTGAGAGAGGATGGCGAAGCCCCACCACGAAATATGGCAACCATATTCCATTAAGGGAGCGAATTTGGGCTTGTAAAAGCAGAAGTAGCTGGTGTGAGGAAGTTATTTTCCTGGCACGGACATAAGGAGCCCAACTTTATAGAAGCATTAGTAGCGCTAGATTGATATGAGAGTTCCAGGACAGGGTGGTGATGAGATTCCATACCAAGGGTATTAAGAGAAGTAGACTAGGGAGGATCTGGTCAGCCATGAAAATGCGATGAATCAGGGAACACGGCGACAAGGAAAGCAAGTTCTGAGTTTTAGATTGGTGAAGTAACAAGATTAGCTTGCCCAGTTAACAATAGAATGAAGATCTTGTTCAGCTGACTGCACAAGGGAACGGTTATAGACAAAATCGTTCCGCTTCTGGGACGAGGGAGAACGAGGTGGTGAAGGTAGAATCATCAGGCAAAGGAGTGAATACTATGGAGATAGAGCTAAGAAGATCATTGATAAAAAGAGAAAGAGGTAGGAGAGAAAACAACAACCTGAGGAACACCGCCAGATTGATAAAGGGGCTGGGGAGAGCACCATCAACTCTAACAGAGATAGAGCGGCCAGTGAGAAAACTGGCAGTCCAGGAAGTTAGAAGGGGGCTGAAACCAAATGGAAGGAAGTTTGGCAAGGAGCCGGCGTGACAAACCGGTCAGAGGCCTCAGAGATATCAAGAGCAATAGCCCTACTTTCACCGAAAAAAAACTCAATGGCTGGGGCCCTGATTGGTGAAGAAGATGTAGGTCCCCGTAGATCGGCCATGCGGGAAACCATACTGGTGGTCACTGATGAGAGAGTGAAACTCAGAAAGTTCAAAACCATGCTTGTTAACTATAGTTTCCTTTGGAGAGACGAAGTGATGGCAATCGGCTGTAATTGGAGGGGTTGGATTTGTCACCCACTTTTTAGGGGACGGCAGCCCATGAGCGTGTTCCACACAGAAGGGTCGCATCATAGAAGAACAAAGACGGTTAAACTTGCTAAGGATAGACGCAAGTTCGGGGGCACACTCAGGAGGACTATAGGAGGAATGCCATCAGGACCAAATGCTTTATTAATGTCTAAAACTATTGAGTTTTTGACGGACCATGCGAGTGGTGAAAAAAAACATCCGAGACGTTTCACATAAAGCTGGCCAAAAGCTGGAGGAGGAGGAGCATCGGAATTCATAGTGGAATAGAAGAGAATAGTGGCAAAAGTGTTAGCTTAGAGGTGGCATCACTGGCCAAGAGCGAATCACAGTGGTAACCACAAGAGGAGGGGAATTATGGGGAAGTACAGAATTTGGGACAAAGATTGGCCAGCGACCAAAAACAACGACTACCAGAAGGGCAGGATGAAAGGTTATTAGCCATATGGGAAATGAAAGGGTTTTTTGCCTTATCGATATCTCAGAAGCCACATTGACGACAAGTTACTGTAGGCTGGACGAGAATCAGTGAAGGGGAAATAGCCAAGCTTGAAAAGTAGATTCTCCTGGACTGGCAGTGGTACTATTTGATGGTTTGAACAATTTTGATAGTCTGAAAAGGAGCTGATTTTTCTAGAGTGTAGAGAATAGAAGTGTTCATTCCCATAAGAATAATTTCCGAAATAAGCAGACGCCGAGGTAGGGTCATATGAGAAAGTAATTCATCCTAGGGAAGTCTGAAAAAAATTCCCGAAGACCAAACCAGTGAGCTTTGGAGTAGTTCCAGAGTTTTGCCTTTGGTGGGGATCTTGAGTATAGAATAGATTGATTGACATAGTGAATGTTGTTTTCATGACAGGTTTCGTCTTGTTGAAAACCAATCGCAAAGGTTACACAGACGGTGTTACAACCACTCCTATATCACAAGACTATCTCCAGTTAAAACTTTATACAGGTCGAAGCAGCGAAAACCCCGAAAGGTAGGAGTAAATTGAGGTTCAACGTTGGATTTAAGGGTTAAAAAAACATTCAGAGGTACCCGATCCGTGCTGACGGAACACGCGGTGGACAGAATCGTTCGTCGAAAGGCATGGATATGCCCACACAGGAACTCATAACAATACGCCCCACGAAATATTACTACTAGGATGGCATATAGGGCTAGGTATAGCACACGTTACGAGACCCCGTGTTCCAATTGAAATGTGTAGGTGGTCAGGCCCCTGCGCAAGGGGGAATGGGGGGGGGCGCTAGGGGTGCTGCCAGCACCACAGTGATTTTCTGACGGGTGGCGGAGCCGCCTAACGATTTCAGGTTCATTGTGTCCAGCACCCAAGTCGATTTGAGAAAGGGCTGTCATGGATCAGTATTTGCGCACATTTCTAATTATCCCGGTTTTCGATCAGCTGGTGCGTAAGTTGTTCTTTCAGTGTAATTGAGCAACTGAATGGAATATATCTAATATGACCCAAATTCACTTGATTATTTTGATGATTGATCTGCTAGTATTGGAAAAGATCTCTTGGAACTTTCCTTATTAATTGTTCTATAAATCCTCAAGGAACCTTACCAACCGAAACCGAAAAGTGAATTTTTCAAGAATTTCATCTGTATATAAAATTGTAGGTATTTGTATGTTGGCTCGCAGGCACCAAGCGTCAAACATTCACATTGGGAGGGGTTTGCACATTGGCAGGCTTCCCCGACCGGTAGTGGAATGTTGCCAGTGTAAAAGTTCCTTGACGAATCAGCAATTTTGTTTCTATCGCCGTAGTTTTGCTTTGTTAATCTTGTGTAAGGGACGTGAACATGGTTAATTCAGTAGCAACTGGCCTTTTCCAGTGGTCTGTGAGGCCTGATTGTTTTAAATTCCTTGCCTCGTTTCGCGCCAACTGATGACATTCTGCTTTGACGGGCTCATCACCATAAACCACATACCAAACCCGAAAGAGGCCCCTAAAAACCACCCCGGTTCAAACCAGACAACCGCCGTCTCACGGCTGTAGCCACATGATCTACGTCATAGGGCCTACAGTTATGCATAGGGGCCTACACATGACAAAATTATCAATCATGATTTGCTTCCTAAAATAGGAATATTACATGGCAGCGATCCGGGGGGGGGAGGGCACGGGGACGGGGGGGGGGACATGTCCCCCAATAAATTTTGGTGAGGGGGCAAATATAAAATATCCCCCAATATTTTGCGGACTGCGAAAAAAAAATCCTATAACATATGTACAGTACGGCAAAACAAAAATGTCTAACTATATTCTTATTAGATTGTTTGGAATTTTTTTGTTGAGAAGGCCGAAATGCAAAAAAATCGCGATACGCCGCGCTGTATCCTATCTTTTTCCGTTACATGTATAATACAGTGGGCCCACGTGTACATTAACTTGGTAAGATTCTGGCAAATAGGATTTTGTCCTACGTGAATCTTCAAGTGTGGTGAACAAATAGGTAGGCCACGAGGAGAATTCGGTTTAGGGATGATTCATGTTGCACCCCCAACCTTCCCCACGACAAGACTATGCTGGAATCCAGCTGCAATTTTCTTAACACTGCACACAGTTTAGTCTACTTATGATCCTTAGTGTTCAGATTGGCTTTGCCAGCTGACGGTGCGGTTTTATAGAAGATGAAAGGCGAGATTGTAACGAAAACAAACAGGGCAGGGATCGGTGAAGATTAGTATGAAGGTTTACGTGATGACGTATGGAACTATCAGGCGCGGAGCGGGGCGAAAACAATTCTGAGACATGAGAATTTGGACGAAAAAATTTGAGCGGAAACTAATCTGAAAAGGACCAAATTGTCTGCTGACCTGGCTGCAATTCTCTTCAATTCAAATGCCCGAAAAATGCACACATTTTCCATGACAGTGATGTTCAAGCAAATTTTCAATCCTGCGGCAGCCTGCAAGCCAATTGGAAGGGTCCTCGATGGAACTTCTCAAGACATGGCTATGGTAGGAATGGAGACCACGATGAAAATATGTAAGGATTAACATCGGACAGTTTTCGGAAATTTACGTCAATTTCAGTGATTGCAGAGCCATACGTCGCGGGAAGTGCGTCCCTGAAATTTGGAGGGGGGGGGGGGGGGGGTTGTAAGACTATTTGCTGTACGGTACGCGTAACTGATGGTGGCGCGAAATCTGTAATGAATAAACGTAGATTTTTTCATTTCCTTCAAGAGTGGTTTCTGAGAATACATTTCAAGAAGTTTATTGTCAATTTCAGGATGTTGCTTACTGCCATAAGACAGGGGAGGTAAACGTTCCGGCAATCGGGGGATTGGGAGGTCTCCAAATTTCCTGTACCTATATCCCCGAGACCACTGATACTGCACGTCAAATTGGAGAATAAAATCAATTAGTGACCGTCAAGAACGTTCCTTGAAATACAAATTCTGAAAATTATTGACCCAAGTTTAGAGCGTTGCTCACTGCCATACAGCGCGGGAATTGCCTTTCCTGCAATGAGGGTCTGTGAAAACGAAAATTTCCCCTTGTACCTACGCGTTCACTGATGGTGGCGGCTGGCCCGAATTGTAAGAATTACACATCGATAAGTTCCTTCAAGAACGTTTATGGAAATAGAATCCTGAAATTTATTGCCATTTTAGGGACTGCTTACTCCAGTCGGTCCGGGAAAGACATTTCCTTCAACTGGGGGGGGGGGGGGGGGGGGGCGGGGGTCTGTAAAACAAAAAAAAAATTCTTTACCCTACGCGTCAACAACCGACGGTGGCCCGAATTTACGGAATAAACATTGATCCGTCCTTCAAGGAATGTTCTTGAAAAAAAAGAATCGGATTTATTGGACGATTTAGATGTTGCCTACTGCCATATGACCAGAAGTGCCGTTTCCTGCAATATGGGGGTCTGTAAAACTAAAAATTTCCTTGTACGATACGCGCCAAACCGTGGTGGGGCTCCGCGTTAGATGGTGCTACCCTCTATGCCCCTCCCCCCCCTACATCCCCAATATTCAACACAGATCGCCGCCCCTGTCATTACCAACTGAAGACAGTGAATTTAATTATTATCAAGTGATTAATATGAAAAGCAGGACATTTTAAGCTCATTGATCTTGTATGAAACAATTTGCATCTTCGAAACAGCCAGAATATTAAAAAGGGAACGATGGACACTCCCTTCCCGTATACCCTCACCGACGGCGGTCCATAATGGGGACCCTGACTAAGTTACCTTTTCCCCCAGAAACCTGGCTACTACCCCCGTGTCACTGTTATTTTGCTTTTGTCCATGGGTCGCCCTTGCCTCGTGCTGCCAATTAACAGATTAGGGTATGCTTACCGCGGGTACATCACGGTGTACTGTCTAATCGAATCACGCGATTCGCTATGAAATACTAAAGAAAAGTATAAGAAAATTGCAAGAGAAAAATCTGTAAAATGAAAATGACGAAAATGTAGGGTTTTTGTGTAGGGGGTAGGGTGAGGTGTTATTTTGTCAGGAGGAGAGCAGCACCACCAGTATAAAAATCATTTGCAGGGGCCTGTAGGTGGGTAACCTACAAACAAAAAAACGGTTTTTAAAAATTTGTACATTTTACGCTGATTGTTTCGAAAACGTTTTGGTTGAGTAACACGAAGGTTAGGAGAATGTTTCTAGAACGTTCACAAAACGTGTTGAACAAACGTTTGAAAACTTTCCAACAATTTCTGGAAAGTGTTTACAAGGGTTTTGGTGGCAGAAGATTGCGCCAAAACGGATTTAAGTTGTTAGTGTTTTTTTGGGGTCGAAGTATACTTATATTAGTGTTTTGTGTCCAAGGGTTGCTGTACTCCTAAAATTTGAAGTGAAATTTAAGGTTTCTAGAATTTTCCCAAATCATTTTGGGAGGGTATGGAAACGTTTCCGGAACATTCGTGTTACTCAACATGAAACGTTTCAGAAAAACATAATAAGAACCATGTTTCGAAAACGTTTCATGTTTGCTGGTTAGTCACTAATCAGCAACTGCCCTCTGATGTTCATTACACTCTATCTGGAGTGAATTAAGCGCACGGTTTAATACTAATAACCTCAGTGTATTGTGATCGCTAATCACCCGTTTATGTATAGCATAGGCAGACAGAAAAACCTTTCCATTTCGGGCTATTGGTACACTGTACAACATCTCATTGGCATGTGGTATAAGTTGATGACCAAAGGAGGGGGCTTGCTAATTTGAAACTAAAAATTTGACATCCCACTATTGGACGTTGTGCAATCCAGATTGGTGACCTGTATACGATTATTTTTGCCTACGCTGCATAGAAATTTAGATTTTAGGTGAACGTTCTTGCGGAAGAGAAGATAGTAGCCCGGAAATAGCAAGGAATCACTGACGCGGCCGGAGAGGCGTTCGCGTCAAGGAGGGCGCGGGGTTTTAACTGCTATTCCATTCAGTACTACTGTGAGCTGTTGAATGGACACACACTAGGCGACACACTTGTGCATTTTTATACAACACTGGCGAAGTGCGTTGATTCTCTAAGCATGTTTGCAATTCAACATTTGTTTAGCCACCAAGAATACAACCCTGTCGCGGTGCAGCTGCATGAAGCCCACCAAGCAACACAAGCTGGAACTAGAAATTGGGCAGGCGGGTACCCGCAGAGTGTATATCCCCGCAGGGAAATGGCCCTTGTTGACCTCGTTACTAGAAAGCCAAATTGTAGTTTAGGTTTTTTTATTTGACTCTGCAACTGAAATGCCCGACCTGTTGTGGACCAATGTCTTCACATTCTCGAAGTTTGTTCAAATCAGACAAAGTCAGAAAAATGTCGAATAAAACACAAAATGACCTCTGGTGACCTTAAAAATACCGCCATGTTTTCAGGACCAACCGTTGTCCCCACTCACCAAGTTCTGTGTAAATTGGACCAACTCGTTTTTTTTTTTTTTCCCCCAGTTCAAAACCTGGCAAAAATAGAGGGCAGACAAACAGGCAGTGACGCCCATTTCGAACTCACCCGAGAGTTTGTAGGACGGAACAGTGTACCAAGTGTCAGATCAATCGGATAAAAGCGTTAAGAGTATTGCGCTAACGCCTAAAGTTTCGGCGGCGGCGGCAGTGGGCGGAGGAGACGGCGGGTACACCCCAAAACCATAATTTCCGAAAACTTACTGTGTGCGGAGATTAATTAGTGGGGAAAATCTCACTTCTAGGAGCCACGTAAGGGTGCACCCCACCTGCATGCGGTGTGTGTTTTGAACAAAAAAGTTAAGGACAGCCCTGACCAATTAGTTTGGCTGACACCAGAACTGATCCGGGTGATGGGGTCCGACACGACAGGAGGCGGGGGGGGGGTTTATCAGAAACTGGCAACTATTAGTCGAGTCGAAAGCGAAATCTGAGCTTTATGAATCAAGCGGCTAATGAGTCAGTTGTATACGATTCTGTTTCCTGTAGGAATGAAGGCGTTGAACGCAAATTCCTACTCGTCATACAGCGTAAAAGTGTCACATGAAAGGTGACTATACACTTAGGTTATTATAATATTTGGCATCTTACCCGTGTTACATTATGAGGTGAATATGCTATCCATATGATAAAAGATACAAACGTGGAACCCGTGTACTAGATCCCTTCTTCTGCCAGAAGGTTTTCTGCAGAATGACAAGGTTCTGCGAGGTAAAAAGAAGAAAGTTGGTGAATACGTGGGAAACAGCGGCCTACACATTTTTGTCGTGTCTGAGCCGACGGATCGAACCCGGTTATCCCAACTGGAAGCGACACTCTACCACGGTGTGCCTGCCAGTCGGTCAATGAGGTTAACTGGCCAACTGTCGAAGAGAGTATTCATATGCGAGGAGTGTATCTTTCGCCAAGAGGGCTCATCTTCTTCCAAGCCCAACTTCTAGTATTGTAATATTCTAAACTAAGAGTAGCATAAACACCGACCATTCTCGATACGTTTTGCAGATAACCCAACCACCACCTTGCCTCGGAGATATACGACTGCTATGACGTCCAGCAGACTTAGCTGCCTCCAGGGGCGTTTTGACACCATCCCTCCTAACCAATCTCAGCCATTCGATGTCGACTGTGGACATGGACAGAGAGGAGGTGGTTGGGCGGTATGTTTGCAGGAATTTTCGATAAAAAATTCAGATGGCAAACCCCAACCTAATTACAAAGACATGACTTGATCTCCATAAATATACGGAATGTTGTTTTGTGGAAAGAGCATAGAACAATAGTCTTTTGCCTATAAGTGCACAAATGACCATGTTGGCGTGGCAAGTTCTCACGGGACCAAACGTAAAACCCTCGCGTTCTCTCGCGTTGTTTTGTAACCGGCCAGCGTTAGTTTCACTGGGAGTAAATTGTTGGTATTCTCATACCGAGAACCACTCTGAACATCTAATAGCTCCAGGAAAGACGAACTGTTGGCAAAAAAAGAGGGCGGTGGGGTTTCCAACCGGTATTATGTGAATATACCAGGACAATAGGTTAGGCATATGGGGTGGGCTGGTTCGATAGTGTCTTTCAGCTGTGGTGCATGGTTCGCTTCCTTATGATATCGTCGCACACACTTTTAACCTCTTTGATACCAAAAGACACAAATTGGTTCTCCCTCCCCATATAGGCAACCTACATACCAAAATGAACATATTGATGACATCAAGCGCACACGCGCCAGACACACACGCACGCGTACACACAGACACACATGAGGAACACAATCGTGTACGTACGTATTATTAGTTGGATGCCAAAGGAGGGCTGTGATGGACAAAGAAATGATAAACAAACGTCACCCAACAGTCAATCCTCTTTGAGGGGAAATTGGAAATCAAAATTTAACCCTGCGGTTTATTTTGTAATGGGTATATTGCCAAGCGCATGATCAAGTCTCTACGAAAAAAAAAAAAAATTGGGGGGGGCTTGCGAAAGTGCAAGTCATGTTGCATGATTTTGCATGCACCTAAATGTGACTCATCATACTGATGGATGACGTCACCAGGGAATGCGTATGCCGCCATACTGCCACAGTAAATGTTTGTATTTTGCACCTACGTGGACCTTGATATCAGAGAGGTTAGAGGGTATAGTGTCCACAAAACATCCAGATGCAGTCGTCCTAATCGAGGCTCGATCAGTCTCAAACCTTGTATATTTGTGGTGTGCTTCGCCTTAATTTCTCAGTGCAGACTAGATCGTATTGAGTACTCGCCTTAGGCTAGGATTCCGTATAGAAGCAGATGTAGTGTTTTATGCATTGTGGATTAAAAATCTCAGTTTTGCGATGGGAAAAAATTATGGAATACAATTTGCCGTGATGCGGCAACACTGCCGCTGTGGTACGTTTGCTATCTAATCTATCTTATCTATCTATCTATCGATCTATCTAATCTATATCTCTAGCTATCTATTATCTATCTTATCTATCTATCTTATGTCTATTGTTGGCTGTCTGTCAGTCCGTTCGTTCGTCCGGCCGTCAGTCCGTCGTCCGTCCGTCGTCCGTCCGTCGTTTATCGATCTATCTATTTAATCTGTCGTAATAAACACGTGAACATATATTTTCAATATATTTGTTCGTTTCGCCGTCCAATCGTCGGTGTCGATCTATCTATTAATCTGTCTAATAACTACGTGAAATATATAGTAAAGTTGCGCGAAAGTTCGAGGGCAAGTATCTACTCCTGGCGAATAGTTTCACCCATGGACTCAGCACACAGATGAGATAATTATGCAGATGGCTCGCATCTGCTCATGAACTGGTCATAAATTGCTCTCTTCGGCTTGGGGAGGTTACTAATGGCGTCGTTCGAGCTCTACACCAATTGATTCTCTTTGATTTACTCAAATCACAAGGGAAAGTAAACGGTTTGAGGATGTTTAACATCTAGCGCAAGTAAATGCATCCGGCCATAAAAATGAAAATCGGAACGAATATTTGGGGCAATTGGGAATTTTAAGACAAAACTAAAAAACGGGGGGGACAATAAAATTTCGTGTCATTTTCACCAGATTTTAACGAGAAAATAGGACCTATGACTGCGTTATCGCGTTTTTCCGTCGTGTGGTAGGTTTTTCAAAAAAGAAAGGATGGTAGCACTAACTCACTCGCCGTTGGGATTGTTATGCGAAGGATTTGGCGATATCTCAGGAGAACATTGGCTCGGCAACGAAAAGTTGTACAATCTCTCCAGGCAAGAGACCTACCAACTCGAGTAGATGTGGGAGATTTCGCAGGGGAAGTTAGTTCGCGGGCGTACGAACTCTTTTGCGATCTCTGATGCGTCAGGTAACTACAAAAACTGACATTGGGATCATATCCGGGACGTCGATGGTGAGTGTGAACATGAATTTTTACAGGATAGCGCTTCTCCAACCTATCAGTGTACCCAATTTAACAATGGTCTTTAGGTTCGAGGTGTAGGTCTGAATGCGGGTTCCCAGCAAACACGAAACGTTTTCGAAACGATTTCCCCAATGTTCCAGAAAATGTTTCATGTTGAGTAACATAAATGTAAGAAAAACGTTTCATACATTCAAAAACGTTTTGAGAAAAATGTTTTGGAAATTGTAAGGAAATTTGAACCAAAAAAGTGGCCCCAAAACTTTTAAGAACAAGTTCAGAAGTCGATTTTCGAAAAAAAAAATCAAACGTTTTGTCAAAATGTGGGAAAACGTTTTAGAAACATTTTCCTACCATTTGTGTTACATCCACCAATTTTAAAAAAAAAAAAACATTTGGCGAAACATGGTAAAAATGTTTTCAAAACGCTTTTTGTGTTTTGCGGGGTTACTATATATGCTTTCAAACATATCTGCATCCTTACTGTGATGGGCAACATTCCTCACAACGTTGTGGAACAATGAATGGTTTGGTCTGTATCACGCCACAACTAACATTGTATCACAACAGTTGACGATATATTGTGATGAATATTGAATTGCGCTAGCACGACTTTTCCTCGTAACATATTGCGAACGCTGCCGTCACTTTTCCGCATTTTTTCTTTTTCCTGCCAGACGATGTTGGATTCTTACCATAAATGTTTTGGAGTGAATATATCAGCCATCTCTTCTTCTTTCTCACGACACCCGGCAAAAATTGGACGAAATGGACTTTCACATGACATACCGTGACTAGGAATATGCGCATCCTGAGAATTGCATCAAATCGGCGCCGACGCTTCTTTCGCCCGTACCGTAGCCATCAGTTGCTTCTTTGTTTTTAACCCTGTGTGAAGTTTGCTGTGGGCTACAGAGTCCGCGTTTGGCCACAGTTTACATGTAAAGTTCTTGCAATTAGTCATTTTGAAAGTCGTTTTGACTTCATTCTCATTACACTATAGCATGACAATGACTGTACGTATGGATTTCCATCATTTTCCAAGCTGTACGGCACTGTAGACGTATTCGGCCAGGTGATTTATTTAGTCAGTATTCCACACATCATAATATAGCGGCCTTAGAAGTGATTCGGTGGTAAATCTAATTTCTGTTATTTTAGTACGCTCCATCTACTCCCTGAGGACATCTAAACCTGGAAAATTTCAACCGTATGAGAAAAGTACATCATGGTGGTAGGAGTCTAAAGACACATGAGTTGGTTGCGTTACTAAGACATGCAGAAACAGCAGTCAGCCAGTGCAAAGATACTTTAGAAATGCTTGTAAATAACGGAAAGGGATAGGACCTGAATGAAAAACCTACTTGAAAGTGTCCACAAAATGAGTAAGAGAAATATAGTTGTTAAAGGTCAAAGTTTACTTTCTCTATTAACGCCTGCTATGTTCTGTTACCGAAGCGCGAAGTGATCGGAGTCACTGTGTTTTGTCGTTATGTGACCTTCTCACCCGATCAGTCACGACCTCATCAATCAGGGGACATTCTCTCCCGGGGCAAAAAATTCAATGAAATAGTTCATCACGCCAAATCAGGGGGAATTCTCGTCAGGTAGAAATCCAATGAAATAGCCAAACGTGCCATATGTTTCCGAAAATGTGTATGTTCTTGACGTTATAGATTCGTTGCGATATGGTAAATTTTCATAAGGGCCCCCCTTATGAAAAATTTACCCCAGATAAGGGGGTATTTTCCCCGTTGATACATTTTCGGCCAATTCTTTTCCCTTCGGCAGTCACGGGAGGCTGGACATTTCATCAGTGGTGGCTGCAGGGCACTATGTCTCGAAATTGCTGATATACACTATGCATGGGTTAGGTACGCGGTAATTTTGATTCAAATTTCATTTTCAAAAAGTTCTTTTCTAGTGGTACATAGGTAGATGAGGCGGTGGAAGAAAGTTCTTAGAAAATCGAAATGAAACAACAATAATTGGCTGAATGGCATGCAAGGAAGGGATGGACTAACTTTGCCCAAAGAGAGAAAACAAACATAGTTGATCGAGGGCCCGATCAATGGATATAGGGAACTCTAGGCCTTTGTTTTTTAAAAAACAGTCAAAGGGTCGGGCAAGAAATCCCAAGTGACACGTCATGTCGGTAGCTGCGGAGGAGACGGAGCATTCTGATGTTGCCGATCGGTACCAGACTTATCATAATGTTTTGTTCAGTTTTAAAAATGTTGTGAGTGACCCGATGTATGAATCATCATCTATTTTTATGCCTTTCTAATTGTTCTATTCGTATTTTTCTCTCTATCTTCTCGTTTTTGTGAAGTGCCACTGACAAGCTCTAGGCTTTTTTTAAATAGCGCTATATAACTGTGTGATATTATTATTATTATATTATTTAGTATGTAGGTCTTATGGGGTATTCCTTCTTTCGAGGGTGGGCTATGGGCCAGCGGTGTTTAAAGTTCCTGCGTACATCAGACGTGGACTCGAAATGGCCGCGGTTCCAGGGTGGTTACACGTACCCCTTTCTCGATGCTCTAGTCGGAGAGAGAAAGCGATTGTCAACGGTGCTCAAACGGACCCATAACACTGAGGAAAAAAAAGTACTACCAACCAATTATGTTCCCAACCTTGCCATATTGCTCGACCTTTGGCGACTCTGTAGTGTCATCGGAGAGTAAAGACAGTTTACAAACACCCCTTCCCTTTGTCTACGTCAACCATTCGAGGGGAGGAGACATACACTCTTAAAAACGTTGTGGATAATTTACACAAACACTGGGTAACCAGCACCACTTATCCGGTGGTATGATAAGAAATTACACATCATGTGTACATGTGTGTAAAAAGATTTACACATGATTGTGTAATGTTTCTTTCACAAAACACCGCTATAGGTGTGCTAGTTACACAACATTTTGAGGCGTTGTAGGACGATAAGGAACATGGGACTTAACCGATCGCCATGATGTTGGAAAGTGAATACGGGAAATATTAGTCAATTTCAGCGGGTGTCGCGAGATGCTTGTCAGAGCGCGAGAATAATTGGAACCCCTCCCCGACGGGGAAATTCTGACGCCATCACTACCTTCCATCCTCATTGTGAAGTAAATATATTTATTTGGGATGGTGCCTAGATCGAATGAATTGGCTTAAAGTATTGACTGAGAAACAAATAAGTTCTGTTGGCTTGTCCACCACAAACGCATACGAATGCGCTGTGAAAGTGAGGTATATGTAATTAACCGTGGCAATTCCATAACAAACACCGTTGCCCTATATATCATGACTGGTAATTCCTTTATTAACTTGTAGGAGATTCCTGGAGTGTGAATCGAGGTATGTGTTCCACTGGAGGGACCGGGACAAACGATAGAAGAAGTAAGTACAACTGCGCTCAGCAGTTGCAAAAAGGGCTGTGGTTAAATCCTGTTATAAGGGTAACCTAAATGGGCGGTACGATTTGGGTATACTAGTCAAGCTGAAGGTATAACTGGTATCAATGGACGGGCAATGACTACTCCTCTACGGTTTTCTGAGATGAAATTCGACCAGTTCAAGAGTGATTTCGTTAATGGGACGATCGCGTGATCGCTACTAACTAACTATGATTCTGACTTGGAAGATACAAGGTCAATAATTACAGTAATGAAAGCTTACCTATACATGTGGACTTGGACACCTGCCATGCTTCTCCTCTTCCTATAAGGTCACCTAGCCATCACACTAGATACTATATTTTAATCTAAATATATTTATCCAGGGCGGTATTATACTTCGAGGTGTATTCGAACGTGTTTGGAGTAACCAGCCGACCTAATCAATAGGAGTACGAGGCGCAGACCCATCTTGACCACCTGCACTTATTAGTAAAACAACCGCCCGTCCGCCATGACTACAGATCAGGGAAAAAACGCAAGTTGAAACATCGTGTTGGGGAGAATGCGGCCGGCAAAATTCCTCGCGAATACCGGTACACTACATGTTCTTCTTCAACAGTTCGTTCACATTTATTGTATGTTTAACGTTTAAATTGCCCTTTAAAAATGGCCTCTGTAAAACCGTGGAAGTACTTTGCCCTATTCTGTTCAAGACGCCGTGACTGTGGACTCCATTTTTGCCTTCTCACATACTCTAGTTTTCGTATACTCGCCCTTGACCAGTGGCGAGCTGCACCCACCCCCAAGTTTTCAACCCTGATCGGCATTTAGAACATTTAGGACTTATTGGCTGAAAGCTCTGCATCCAAAACATATCGGCTGTTGTAACTCCACATTTTTCCGAGCTGCAATCGCGTATTTCCGCATTCTCATTCGAGATCCAGCCATTTACGTACGGAGATTGTTGTTTTAACGTTTTTTGCCCTTTGTCTATATATAATATATATATATATATTTATATAGATATAATATATCATATATATTTTGTATATTAGATATATATATATATATAATCTAATATATATATAATTATATATATTATTATATATATATATATATATATATATAACGTCTGTGGTCAACTGCACTGACGACGGGACTAGTACTTGTCCGAAGCTCTCTGCATCCAAACATATCGGTGTTTTACTCACATTTTTCTAGCTCAATCGCATTTCGCATCTCATTCGAGATCCAGCCTATCATTTACGTAGCATTGTGTTTTTCGGTTTTTTTGCCCCTTGTCCTATATCTATAATCTATATATATAATATCTATAATAATATATATTATATCTATATATATATATATATATATATATATATATATATATATATATATTATATATATATATCTATATATATATAATATATATATATATATGATATAATATATATGATATATATATATCTATATATATATATATATATATATATATAATATATATCTATATATATAGACAGGGGCAAAACCGTACCAACACAATGCTCCCTATACTAATATTATTATATTATCTATATTGTTATATTTAGACTATAATTATATTATCTATATTATACTATATTGTGTTTCTATTCTACTATATTTGTTATCTTGTCATATTATATTAATTTTGTTTATACTATATTTGAGTAATACTATTCAATCCCTATATGCTATGAGGTTGAAAATTGGATCTGGGATAACCCCTAATCTCAAAATTTCGGAAGCTCATTGGGCGGTCATTCAGGTAATTTGAAGTCGAATTGCCTGAATGTTCATATCATTCAAACCGTAATGCTATGGTAGGTTTGAAAGTTGGGAATGTCAGTGGAAAAACTGTGAGGTCATCCAAGGTCATGGCGATTCAACATTTACTAAATGTTCATATATTTCAACCCGGTCATCCAGGTAAATTTTCTCCCCGATTTTCCAAGATCCGCTTGTTTAGGTTTAAGACCTTTTGTCATACAGCGGTTTGCCCAATTCGTTTATATGCTAAGCAATTTCGATGTGGAAAATGCCCTTTCCTATGTTTTTAATAAACATTCACTCATTCTCCATTTATCGTTGAGCTAAACGATTGGTTTTCAATATGACGTGAGTCAACTTGGGAATTGGATATGATAATATGGTATTGGTTTATGTCATTGAACCTTGCCGGACAAAGGACGCTAGGGTCCGCTAAGGTCCGCTAAGGTCAGCTTCCAGGGCCATAAGGCCCTGGAATTGAAGGGAGTTCGCGCACACGCTTCAAGCCGAAGCCGAAAGGCTTTTTTCCAGAAACATCCAGATTTAATTGAGTCGTGATGCCACTTCTGTCTAAGAAGCAGAGAATGGATTATTATCAAAAACATTCGAGAAGAGTTTATTCAGAATTTCTTACCGGACTTGCAACCATATTTGTCGTCAAATGCTCATCATATATGATTTTATCACTAATTGAAATGACAAGCCTCATAGAAGACCTAACCGTGAATCTCTCTTGCTGGCGCCGTTTTGAGAGACTTCCTTTCATATTGTCCATGGTTTTTTTAAATAAAATGAAATGAATATCATGTCAAAACCAGTGCTCATCAGAAATGTCAATAGGACGCAATCAATAAGGAAGCACAATTCCGACTTTGATCACGGTATTGGCCACTTAGGACGTGTCCAATACAAGGTTCTATTATAAACCGTCAGACGGTTTCTCCGCCGGGACTGCAGTCCAAACTGCACCGAGCATTATTCGTGCCGGGTGGTCACGAATGACGCTCTTTGAATCATCAGTCATTATATTGTGCGTCCAATAAATCAACGTGAAATTTTCACATAATCATCATCACGATTTATTACTTCAATATTTCCAATTTGTGCTTCATTGTTGGTGGACTTTTTTATTGACATTTTGTTTTCATCAAAGCTAAGAAGATACAATTGGTATTGAAGTGAGCGTAGTTTTCCGGTCTATTCATCACAACCCGGCGTCGGAGTATCGAGAAGCGGTCGTTTTTCAGTCCCAGTAATTTGTTAAAAAACTCATAGGGAATCTATCGAGACCATCAGTGGCGTACCCACGGGGGTCACGATCCCCCCCCCATGACCCAAGTGACCATACAATTTTTAACACAAAACTGATTTTAATTCTTGCAGTTCAGTAGAGGTTTTGGAGCTGTTATTTAGCAAATATGTGGCAGCAGCAGGTGTCTAGGGCCCATGAATTGCACTTATTTGCCATAGGGGAGGGGGGGGGGGGCAATTTATGAGGGCGCAATTCGGTACGCGCCTGGAGACCATGATAACATCGTTTGGTATTTCATAAAGAGAAAACATTTCTTTAGGACCGTTTGCCGTTTCAAAATCGTGGATGTCACTTTTTTCACAGCTAATTATGTATGGCCCACGGTTACTTGTTTTCTGATGATCATAGCACAATAATTTACCAGTTATAACCTGTTTCCTGATGCTAATTCTGAGTGACAGTATTATTATTTCCTCGCAAGCCTGATCGCCCATGATGGCTTTCACGCTTCAGTTCCGGGTATTTGTTGATTAAACGCTAAGCCCGTTTCGCAACACCTTATTACAATCACGAGCCCGTATATAGCGAGTATGACTGCAACTAGTACTATGTGGGCACCACACCCTGGTCTGTTTCCCCCCTTGCGGCAGACCGATCTGTTCCGTTAAATGATCGATACCGTACCAGAGCGATTTTGATGCCAGTAGCTTATTATCCCGGACCATTCATGGGTCATCTAGAGATCCTTTCCAGTGATACATGCGGGGACAGCGGTTTGAATGGAGTGGTCTTCACGACGGGGAACATATCGTAGTCCCTCCCTTATGCCGGGTCTCTGTCTTCTTCCGGCGGGAGATTATACTACCGTAGTCCTCTGTGCCCCTTTCCGGGCTCTTACACACTTCCGGCCGGAAAAACGCCAAGGCGATTTCCCCTTCACTCGCAGGCGATCTCCTCCTTCACTCGCCAGTTGATAACGACTGTCGGTAAATAAAACATCCTGGCCATCTCTGCCATCATGATTCCCACTGGTCTTCAGGGCAGCACCTGGTATTGACCATCGACCAACAGAGTGTTACCTGTTTCTGTGACCATCAACAGATTGACCACAGCCGCCGTCATCATGTCGTATTCCAGTTCTCGATCAATGCAAATCATTCGCATTCGGCGGACCACTATACACTCTATGGAAGTTCCGGTCACGTGGTTAAAGCCCCCTATGTTATCAGCAATGCCCGATCGTCGACGGACAAGGGTCGGTACTGTGCATGTCTGGTCTTCCAGAGGATTATTTGTGGTACCTAGGGTTCCCCACTCAAACGTTTCCGTAGCGTTCGTTGATGGTCTCCAGTCCTGGAGGGACTCCGTAAAACATGTCGATACTTCTGGGACAGTATGCTTGCGATAGGCGTCGTACCTAGGAAAAGAACGATACACAATGAAATGCTGTGTGGGCCAGAGAGGTCAGCTTGAGAAATCCCGTGCTTTAAATAGTAATTCGTAATAATTAATTCAATTCTTCTCGAAACCTTTTCATAACCGCCTGAATTTCACTAGCAAAAGAACAAACTTGTTCGCAACGGTTAGTTTTTTCTTCTATTCCACGACTATATCTCGTTACCCTTAGGAACCATCTCCTGTTAGCTGACAGTTTACTCTGCATGATGAGTTTTTTAACTGAATAATGATCTAAAATTGAAGAAGTCACGTTAGCAAATAATTTTCGAGGCAAATGGTACCGTACAATGACTCTAAACCTGAAAACGTATCAGGGAGTTACAACTACCGCTACCATCATTCCTAGCGGAGTAAACCCATACTGAAAGGGACTGTTCGTGGGCATTCCAAATCCGAGTTTATTTGTAGAACGTTTCCCTCGCATATAAGAAATCTCCTCATATATACTCGTTCAAAGAAAACACTAAAATATCACATGTTGCAACAGTCTAATTCTACAATCTAAATCTAACATTGAGACGTCTTCTCTAGCTTCGTTGAAATCGATTTTGATTTTCTATTGCTCAATCGTGAATATTTAATGTCGTTGAACTACCTCTGTCAGCATGTGTCAGCGGATTCCCGAAAACGTAGTTGTTCGACAAAAGATAGCTGTTTCGACTTTTGTTGGGTACAGGATGCCTGTATCTCAATGGACAAGTATGGAAAGGTACTCAGGGCTGTGATCGTTACGGATGTATACACTTTCTGCTAATCTTAGATTCTTGCCCGCATGCAAAAGGAATGTATGTAGTCACATATGTGTGTCTTGTAGATGTGACACGAAAACGTAGAAGACGGTGCCCTATAGTAAGCGAGAGTCCGATTGATTTAGGGGTAGTCTAATAATAATCAAGAGTGGGCGGAGTTATACTATGGCATTGTATTTTGGTTGTCGTGAGGGCGGGGCTCCAAGAAATTTCGATGGAAGATTATTGTGACCACGATCAATGACGACAGTGAGAAGGATTGTTTTTATACTGGATGGTAGTGGTCATAGCGAAGTAGGAGAGGCATAATCTCTATTGTTGTCGAGTGTAGTGTGTTTTTTTTTGTGTGTTTTTTTGGCGATTTATTCAATATTCATGACTGGAGGAGTAAAATAGAAGATAATATTTACCCCGACAACCGTCCGTCTTTCCGTCGAATTACTCGATGACATCAATGAGGAGTACAATTATTCCCCACATATTCTATTTCAAAGATCGGTTACATCATTCAACTTTTATAGTTATAATTATATATATTGTTGTATTTCCGTATGTCCATTCATGAGCTGTAATGAATTGAAACATGGGAATAACCAAACTGAAAAGTTGGTAGTGCGGCAGTGGAGTGAAGTGTCTCCATTATATTAAAAAAGACCGGAGCTAAAAAAGGTGCGCCTAAAATTATTTAAAAACAGATAAGTGAAAGAACGACAGAGACATTGGAATACCATACTTGGATGGTAAATTCCCATAGTGAGTAGCGGAGGTCCAATTGTTTTTTGTGTCAATTTAGTGCTTTCATGGATATTGTGCGCCGGATTAGAATATTTCGGCAGGAATGATACCTGATAACACGGATAGCAATAGGTTTACCTGTATGCTGACACGTCCATAGGTCTGAGCAGTGGGAACGCTATGTCTTACTTGTATAATTGGGCAAAGCAATATACCCCGGATGATGACAATGGGGTTGTTTAGTAAACTAAGAATTAGGGTCGGAAGGAAACAACGTTGTCTAGTGCTCGCTCAAAAATATCATGAATATAGACGATTATTAAAGAAGAGTCCAAGGGAATTCCGCGACTAGAATCGTGGATAGTTCGTTTGCGTTCCTTCGTTCAGTCGATCTGTTCGTACATTCACTATTAACTTTGACTCTTACATTGCGATAAGTTGAAATCGGTGGGCGTTGTGTTCGATGAGAATTGGGTCTCATACAACACTGGAAAAAAAAAAAAAAAAAAGAATTGTCCCACATTCCTTTGGAGCTCAGGGGAAGGTGGTTTGTCTGTCAAAACATCACGCTCTCGTGTCGTCGCTATGAACAACGGGTAACGCAGAATAAGAGGTGTTCCATATTGTAGGGTTTTAGTCTCAATGTTGGTGTTATCAATTCACTTGAATTGTCTCGTCAGGATTACCATATAATTGCGATTTCCAGCAGCAGCAGCAAGAGGATGGAGGTTTAGTGGGAAGGTATGGAAGGCAGGTTTGGTATCACCTACATCGTTTCTTAATCATTTGATTTATCCTAAAGGCGGAACCCCCCCCTACCGTTTTTTTTTACGTCCGTCAACCAATCCGTCAAAGAGCGCGTCGGATTTAGTGACCGGTACGCCAAAATTCGGGGTCATTTGATTTGTTCATGGTATATGTAACACACCTATCCGCACACTGTCCGTCATCCGATCGGTCGTCCGTTAAAATCGGATCGGGAGCAATTTTTGCGGACGTACGCGCGCTTTATGAAGGATTTACCAGACTTGACCGACACCAAAATTGGCGATAAAATGACAAGCACCATGACAAAAATTTCGGAAAACAACTCAACGAAACATCTCATAGAATTTGTTTGTGGGGGATAAGTTTAGTAAAATGTGTGTATCCTGGATATAGAGTGATCTGGAGACAGACATTGAATAGCTGGGGTCATTTGGAGGAATTATCGGGATGAAAGGTAGGTGCTGAAGTGGTCAACTATACGCACTCAACTCAACAGCAGTGCCAGCTTGCTCGGCCTATGCCGGCCATACGCTGACAGTGTGGCTCTGGGTTTCGTCAAATATAGCGATGATTTTCATTATATTCCGGTGAAAAAATTCTTCAATACGAGTGAATCTTATCGCTTGAAGAATATATGAACAGAGAAAAACTTTTAGCTCGACACCCCCATTTAAGGCAGGATTCAGTCATTTAAGTTGACCCTGTTGACTAGGCCGGCCTAGGCGAGCCTATTGATAGCAGTATTCAAGACCGGGAGCTTTCAAATGAGTCGTGTTGATTTAGGAAACGCAGTCGCGTAACGTTACCCAGTTACTGAATGCAACATTACAATCATCCCTACTATAAGCAAGCAGACGGTTCTTCACAAATGATTTGATGAAGAGTTCCCCGGGAAAATTCGTAATAAATCTCAGTCACATGGCGCTCGAGTTTGAGGTCAGTGCATAACGAAAAACGTCTTGGCCTAACGTACGTTATTGGTAGGTTACATAATTTGTCCCAGTCATCTCGTAAATTAGGCCTAAGGTAGGCCTAGGGGATTATTACCATTTACAGTGAATTGACAACATTGTGAATGTGAGGAGCAAGATGGCAACTGCACAACTGTCGATCAGGTATCTATTGAGGGGATTTGAAGTAGGCCCTCATTGTGTTACTGTCTGTATAGGTGGTGTAAGGAATAGCCTGTCGGGTTCTGTAGGTGCGAGTTAGATCAATTAAAACTACTGAAGTTGGTTTCGTTTGGGAAGGAAAATTTAGCATGGGCATATGAGATGAGGGCTTATTAATAGGGGATACTGGGTGATTGTACACTGTAGCCCAGCTATACAGGCTTTACTGTTTTACTTATATATCCAGAAAGTGAGCACTGTGCAAGCGAGGACACCTTTATCTAGAAGATGAATAGGACTCTGAATCATAGTGGTAGCAGCCAGCAACCCTGACTGGTTGTGGCAGCTGTTCCACTCCTAGGGATAGCCTTCCTTCATTTTGGGATTGGCTTATGTGTGTTTGGGACTCTTCAATGCTGATATTTGTTGAAACAAAGGTTTTTGTGGAACTCCCTAGCTAGCTGTGTAGTGAGTGGATACAGCGGCAGGAGGAGGGAGAGTGGCCATTTTTTCATTGTGATGCGGCCATGGCCAGACCGTCTACTTTCCATTGTAATTGAGTTTATATATATATAAGGTTGGATTCTAAGAAGTATGGTTTCTTTTTGTGTTTGGGGCATGCTATTGGCAACTGCAACTAATAGCTGATCGTTTCCAAGTGGCTTAGCATTTCCAATACGGATATCTGCGCGTCACACGTCAGCTGGTGTCCAATTAGTAATGATCACTCAGCAATCAAACCCCCAGGCGCTCCATTGGACGATGTGCCTCAGCGGCTGCATGGTCGGATCCCCGACAGTGGTAAATCAAAGAGATGAGGCCGTGATCTGATTTTATGTGTCGTATTTGTAGTATACTTAGCGTTGCATCCTCCCGTGTGCCGGCTGAAATCGAATGCCTCGACCGTCCCTGCCATGTGCGGTACAGTCTGCAGTTAGACCATCCCTTTAACCCGTCCACTATGAGATGCCAGACGGAAATGTCCCCCTTTGTGTATTGTTATATTCAGTGTGCTGCATAGCAGATGACGGTGGTAATGTATGTACGTTGGCTGTGGGGAAGTACCATAGAAAACTATACGTTAGTTTACGTTCAGAGCTAACCCGTTAGTTCGTGTTTTCTCTTTTCAGTCTTTGTTGGGGCAAGTTAGCCACAATATATTACAGTATTCATATATGAGACAGTTTCAACGTGGATCATTTAACGTGACCACACTGTTTGTTTTGTCATTTGTTCAGGGCCTTTACACGCCTGCTCACCCACGTCGCCCATTTCTTTCCGGCCAACAGCCCCCAGCTCTGCGCGAAGCTCAGCCGGTGTTACAATAAGCTACAACTTGTGACAGGCTGGTGCCAATGGTGTTAGCCACTTTCTTTGTGACTTCCTCCTCAGAGAGCGTGAATGATTGAAAACCGTTCTGTAAGGGGGTGATACCATTGGCCTCAGTCTCATTTCACCACTCACCTACAAAGATGTCACGGCAGCCACACTCCAGTACATTCTGACCAACGTCTTCGTAGGCTATGCCCAGCATCCCGTCGAGGGACAAAACGAGCAGGAATAGATTGTGCGTGATGAAAAGTAGGTATTGCAGTCCAAGTGATAACATCCCCCGGTATTGTCAGTGTAAGTCCAGAAGGGTTGGACCGATCAAACTGCAAATTTGGTGTATCTCTCTTATGGGGGTACAGGTACAGGAAGCCTATTGTTTTTGGTTCAGGTCGGTGTCATTTTGGTCAAAATAGAAATTTGTGGAAGTCAATAATTTGGCAATTAATTTTTTGGCTGTTGCATGATACTCGACTTCCACCTGGATGGATGAAGCTCATACTACCGCATGTGTTGTTTCCCCATTATGAGTACATGAACCCTTTTGTTTTTGGGGGATTGTCAGAGTCACCGAGGTCAAAGTCTCCCCCCCCCAAAATCTTGTCAACACATTCAGTCCCGAATGTTTTGGTCCGATCAAGTTGAAATTTGGTGTGTACCTTTCTTTGAGAAGTACAAGAAAACCCTATTGTTTTTGGTTAGGTCGGGTTATTTTGGTTGAAAAAAAGCCTAAGCGTTGATATTATGGCCAATGTTGGTTTGTAAACCTGATAACCTCGCTCACCTAGATGAATGAGCCCACACTTTGTATGTGTGTCGCCCATGATGATACATGAACCCTATTGTTTGGGTAGTCAAGAGGTCAAGTCTGAAAACCTAGAAACTTAGTGTGCAGCTTTCTTATCAAAGTATAGGGAACCCTGGTTGAGAAACATGGCAAATTTGTCAGGCGTTATTTGCCATAAGAGTTGGTACAATCTCCCTTTGCCCCATGTTTGGCTATAGGTTGTCAGAAAGATTCAAGGAACCACTACCATTTGCTTTCGGTCTTTCATAAGTTAACTTCATTCCTAAGTAGATAAGCTCATGCCCGAACAAATGCAAAGTGGTTTCTCCCCTTGATATTCTTCCCTTCGAGTTCTGGAGTTCCGTTCGATGTTTTTGTTAGTAGTGTAGACAAAACAGACACATTACCTCTGTTTATTGTATAGTAATGACCGTACCCAGATGAATACACAGTAGGCCTACTACCATCCATGTCACTCAAATGCATAAGGACATTTTTGGGTTTGGGGCGGGGACTTAGAAATTGCATCAGTTTCTTAAAGTGGCATGTGCCCCAGGCACTTTTGAAGATTTTAAAAGAGCGCAAAGTCACTTTAACAAAGGCAAATGCAAACTAATGTGAATTCACAAGAAATAGGAAATAGTTAGTTTTTATTCTCATCGTCATTATTTCAATAGCCATTGGATGATGATAGGTGATAGTGTTCAAAAACAACATCGGATGATGCAGTTTTAAAGCCACTCACAATGCTACGCTCAAGGTTGAACTTGGCACATGGTGGGCCAGATACCATATCCTGAGTACTGTTTCACCTGTTCCAAGATTGGTGGTTGCCCCACCTATTTTGTTTTGCAATGCCCCCTTCTTCGAGATCCTCCGTCTATCCTTAACTGCTGCCCACTTGTCATCCTAAGCATGCAATGCTAGCATATTGCACTTCCGTACACCTCCTCCCTTTCAGACCAATGATACACACCACAAGTGTCTTCACAAATTGTAGTACATCTAAGAATCATTATTATCGGAACGAGTGATAGTAAGAAGGATTTCTTCTCCACACCCCAAAGAGCCCAATAATATTATTTGACCACCTTTTGTCAGCCAGTATATGCCTACTAACTTTCCCCTGATCCACTTGTTGTGTGGTACATATCTGTACGCTCATTAATATTTGTTCCCAAAAATGGGGCCTGGGGCTCGCCCGTACGGTGACCGAAAACATGTTGAAAATTTTGAAAATGAAACAGATTCTACATGCCAGGTGTTAACAAGAAGTCTCCTTTGGAATGGGTGAAGCAGGGACTGCTAATTTGTCTCGGTCTCGGACTGGTCCCATTTTAAAGGCTCAAAATTCGACTGGATATCGAACTATTCGTTGACTAACTGTCGTATTTTCGCGGAAAGTCCTACAGTTGTGTTAAGGAATTGCGCCTACCCGATGTTGCGTAGCTAGATATCGAGAATGTGGGATCTGTGGATCAACACTGTTAAGGGTAAATTAAAAGGACAAGTCCAGTTAGAAATATTCAATGTTATATATTGTTGCATTGAAAAAATCATGCATGCATACTTTGTTTTCATGTTCATAGCATGTTCGGTTAAAAGTTACGAATTTTGTAAAGACTATTTATTTATCCGGCTAGGTTGGCATTTTTGCAAATTGGCACATTTTGTGAATGTCCTATCTACCAATTTTGAAGAAAGGCTGAAAATAGGTCTTTTCGCTTTGAATTGGTCGATTGACGTCATAAAACGGTGCCATTTTGGCCAAAATCAGGCAAATTATGAAATTTAAAGCATATCCTTCTAACCGAACAGCTATGTAAATAATGATATTTAATGATTTTTTAATTTTCTTCTACATTATCACACCAGAAGAGTATTAATTTGGCTGACTTTTGCCGTGAATGAATATGGAAAATATTAATATAGTTTATTGCTAGCGGTTAACACCCCTCCCCCCCCTCCCCCCCCCAGCCAGAGGTGCAGTGGACTACGAAGGTTCCAGGGGAGAAGCTCATGAACGAAGCATAAGTTGGTGCATGTCCATATTTGAACCTCACGAAAGATCGTACCTTCCCATTCAGCATAGGGGATGATGGTTGTCTACGTAAACTCGAAAATCATGCCAGGATATCGGGCTAATTTTACATTGATTAAGAGTGAAAATCTGCCGTATCATACGAAATATCAATATCGAATATCAGTATGAACTATCATATCGTATTGAAGTTGGTCACGCATATATCACCCACCCATCAATTTTTGTTAGTCGGTTGTGGTGTAAAGTTACTTTCAGCTTGCCCGAATTTTATATACAGGCATGGCTTACCCAAGGGGAGAGGTTCGTCTGGTTGCACACCTCCCTCCCACATGACCCACTGACAAGAAAAAAACACGCAAGTGAGAGTAATGACGCTAAGATCACATTCGGTATTTCGCTCTGTATGTAGCGACATTATAGCGTTGATCTGAACTATAGAGATGTGATCAGTACATGTGTGCAGTCCTGTTGCCATTAAAGTTTGAGTTGGGTTCGTATACTGTAGGTTATCTCCTTCCGCCTGCACTCGTGCACTGTTAACTCCACCGATGGTTATCTATGATCTTAGCGCTAGCAAATTCCGTAAGGTAAGAATTCACATCGGAAATTCGATCGTAATGGCATTAGCGGGGTGTAAACAAGGCCAATTGCATCAACAACAACCGTTTTTTGAACAATCTGATTCTTGGATCTTATTCTGCTGCATGGGTCAGCGAGTTTGGGAGCGATTTGTCAGCGTATGCCTTTGTCTTGTCAAGGCTGACTAACCGATATTGATCCTCCCCCCCCCCCCTCCCCATCGGAAAACAATTCATGGATCGCCTCACCTACATGGTATACCTAGTGAAACGAAAACCACTCCCTCGCTTCTCGATACGGATTGTCATGGGGTACTTAGGGTATGCCTGGTAGCAAAGATTCTTGTAGTCTCAATACTTAGATAATATGACAGACACTCAAATGTTTTCAATTTTTCATCAAAATTGCACATCTCGAAAAGTGCAATATGGTCTGGGCAGTTGGCATGCTATTTATTAAGATCTCAACTTTCGTTGGCCACACCACCATAATCCCGTAGCTAAAATCTCTTCTGACTACCTGACCTCTGTTCGCTGTATGTGCGGCTGGATGTTGTGAATGACTTGCGGATCCGATAAACGCATGTGTTTGTCGTCCAGGTGTGTAACACGCGATATCGGACACGTACTGCGACGCGCACGCACAAGTCATGACGGACGTCAAAAACGGATAGTGTGTTTTCCGCCCTTACTGTTACACCTACGGTATATAGGTCCCTCATCAGCTACCAAGACGTTTTAATATGGCGATTGCGCTTGTTCAACTTAAATTAGAAAGTCTAGGAAAGTTACAGTTAGTACTCGGGAGTCGACGTTATCGGGAAGTCGATCAGTACGGAATTAAAATAGATATTAGCAGTGCAGTGCAGGCACCACACTGAATGTAAAAAATGTATCAATATTCATCAAAATAGTGCATTTTTTGAAAGATTGTCCCCTCTCACTCGAGTAGCTAAATTCACATTTTACCACAAAAATTGGAGAAATCTGGATCAGCCTGGTTGACACACCTTTTCCGAATAGCCAAACTACAGATATATACAGAACATGCCAACAAGAAAACAAATTTCATAGGACATTATGTTGTCAACTTTTGTTCATGGGTAGTAGCAAATGCACACTCACCCACGTGATTGACTCGCGATACACTCTTATTATTCGTTTCGTCATATTAGGTTCGAGAGCTGTGAAAAGAGGCACACTGATTCAGGCATCTAATTATCAGTGATTATCACGGAATATTATGCAAACTGTGGCATGTGGAAAGAAGTGATCCAATAGGAACGATGCTGCCGAATCTGTCTATTTTTGAAGGTGTTCGGTATAGAAAAAATGACGAAATATCTGAAATCGTAGGTGATCGACTCCCGATCATATACACGGTCGGTTTGGCCCAGGAGAATTAAGCCGACCTGAATAAAAAGTGGTATCACGACAAGACACGAGCGATTAACGTTTAACGTGTAATCGAACTCGTACTATTATGGAAGGGACAAACTTCCAAGCTCAGTCCCCAAAGGGCTCTTTCTACAATTTACACACGGGTACAACTGATCTGTACTTCGGGCGCTGGCCCAAGTCTTTCTCTTCATTTCCTCAATTCTGCACAGGTCACCCAGACTGACCATCTACTAGTCTGGAGATAGCTGACCACATCAGACCTGCCAGATATCAGGAGTTACTTTTACCAATATGGAAAGAGGATGTCTCCGGACAAGAGGGATAAACGATGACGGCTAATGGAAAATTATGCACAGAAAAACCCCATATAAAAAACGGCCCAATTATCCAAAATAATGAATCAAAGAATATCAGTTCTGTTAAGAATAACAGTTAAACTTCTGTTTATGTAACTCGGACCGAAATAGCTCTAGTGAACAGGACAAGATCTGCGGTCCAGTCTGTACAATGACACAGCGGTCCCACAACATCGGATTTAGTAGTATGCTCATTCTAAAGGGCGATCACTGTAAAATAACTCAGCCAAAGAAACTTTTTTGTGAGGCAAAACATTACAAGACTATATTATTACTTATAGTCATGGAACTGTGAAACAGTTTCCTCTTCCGTCAGGCGGCTCCGTCGATAATCCATTCACTATTGAGCCCCTGAAGCGGGCAGTAGCCGTCCGCAGTTCCCGGCCAAGAGAGAGCTGCTGGTCGTCCGGTATAAGCAATGCGTGACACAAGTCTTGCAGAATGTGTGCCGCACCCCAGGGTCCGCGGGCCTGGAGAGCCGGGGTCGAGTAACAGATCTTACAGTCTCTCTCCTCGGTGACGATGTTACTGTGCCACATACGGAGATACTACTAGGGGTTTTTCCCGTTCTGGGACCTTATCGAAAGTACACTGCACACGTGCCTCGCTGATTGGCACATTTCTACTGGCCCTTTATAGTTCTAACAGGAGGTTATGTTTAGTGTAATTCCCTTCCAAGATCTTATGGAATTCATGAGTCCGTATCTTTGGTAAATTTATTTGAAATATATTCCATGTTGTTGTGAACTGGCAAGGGTACCGCTGTGCGCGCGGTACGCGGTACGGTGTCTTCAAATAATAATCAGGCAATTCACGCGCGCGCGCGTTCGTAAAGTTCCTGCTCACAGTTACAAATGTTTGAGCGCTCTTCTTTAATTTTTAGATAGGAAGTATGCTTCGTCTACTGGAAACTCAATGCGAATGTTGTGAACGCATCACTGAGGAACATTAGCACGTACGTACGTACTCTGCCTCTGACAGCGACAGTAATCACTGATGGTCCGAAATGCGCGCAAAATGCCTACGGTCACGATATGCGAAATAACCACTAAGTGTAAGCGCGAGCTAACCCTTACCCAGTCAATGGGACAGTTTTTTTTTATTAACTCGCGTATCGAACTTTTCGATAGGTTTCATGTACCATTTGCCGTCCCAGTCGGCACGAAAGTGAAGCAATTTCCATCGATATTTTACATGTGCAAAAAATTGCCACACGCACACTAGAAAAAAAACGGGCGTAATTCGACTTCGAAAGCTTAGTTAAGCCCTTCAGTGTGTAACGAATAATCATTAGGTCACTGTGCATACACGCGCTGACGTACGGGCGAATCCACGAATTGACTGCACACTTCTACAATTGTTTTACAAAGAGTTCCCCAAGCAGACTGATTAATACGTCTCCGTGTTGTTGTTTTCACATCCGTATTTGGCGAAGGCAATGTACTACCTACCAGGAACTAGCTCATGCCATAGCCGAACAATTCATACTTTCAAAGTGGGATTTTTTTTTTTTTTGCTTCACATCATCAACCCATTTCGATTGACCGCCGTACGCCGTCGACTTAGGTTGGATCATCCAACCTGTGTCGTCGAACTGGGTCAACGCAGGCAAATAACCAACAGATCGCAGACGCAAGTACCTGTTGAACTGAAAAAAAAAATATCGGCCAAAAATCTCGCAATCAAACATCACTAAACCGAATGAGAAATTTCCACAGAAAAATACGGAGACTGCGACGGGGAAATGAAAATACACTAAAACCTAATCGATACAATCGAAGACATGCAGTGTCAGAAGAAACGGGCTTGCCACAGACACATGCAATATCGCCTTGAGTTCCCTACCAGCATAAAACTGATCGAAAAGCGGGATCAAGCTATTTCATGATGATATATCGAGTGTTTTCCTAACACAGGCTCATAGCGAAGTTCAACAAAAACATCGGGAACGCCATTGACGTCTTCAAAATATTCCTTTTCAAGAGGGATGCTGACTGTCAGCCGAAACATCAGTCAGGCCACTTATATATGAGGATCTTGAATCCGACGCTTCAATAGCACATCAAGCAGTGGCGACGCTACGGGGGCCCAGGGGCATGGGGGTTTCTCCCCCAAATCTTAGGTTTTTCCCCCAATAACCCCCCCCCAAAATTGTTAAAAAAAACAAGAGATTTTTTTTTGTGGGGGGGGGAATCTACGATTGGTTTGGGGCAAAATTCACTAGCGGGGTTCAGTGCAAAAAAGTATTTATTATTCCATCTTTTTGAGAACAGCTTAGGGGTTAGGGGTACCCCGAGATTCCAGCACTTCTCATTCTTTTCATACTTGTTCATATTCTTAGTCCCCTCCCTTGCTTTCTAATTACCCCCCCCCCCCGGAAAATAAACTAATGGAACAATTAAAGGCAACTTCAAGGGCCTAAAACTGGTCCACCAGTGAGTTTGCAGGCATCGTACTGTGATGATGCCCATACCAAACCTGTTAATAATGTTCTCTCCATTCGGTCCTGACTTCTAGAAGCCCGAGCCAAATTCATTCCATATGACTATATTTCTGGAAAATATAGTTACTCATGGTTTAACATGTTTCCTCAGAAAAGCACACGGAGTCGGCGGTCCGATTCCTCAAAGAGGGCATGGAAGAACTCGTAACGCCCCACAGTATACCCATCATCGTAAGCTCGATGACAATCTGATTAGGATCCCTAATTGGAAACATACTACAATTGTTCAACCAGAATCAACCAAGCCTAGTAAAAACAAAACAAACATATTTTCACGTTTATTCAAGAAAAGGCATTACCCCGCCCAACCCCACCCCCCCCCATTTTTTTAACACAGGGGAGCCCTGGATAGTGAAATGATCCCAGAGCAAAGGAAGGATTATAAAATGATACATTACTCGTGCTATAGTGGTCACTCCATTCCCAACAATGATTTATCTCCCCCAGCCAGCCACGGCTGATAATACTGTTCTCCTACTGGTGTCTATAAATTTCTTACTCCAGGAAAAAAGCTACTGGTCCAGATCCAATTCCTGTTCGGTTACTCAAAATTTCCGTCAAGGAAATTAGTCCAGTGCAGTCTTTTGACTCGGAAATCTTCTCTGACGATCTCAAGAAGCAAAGGTAACACCTGCTCATAAGAAATAGGTCCAACGTGGAAAACTGCCCTCCCATCTAGCTTAGCAGTTTGGTTGGGAAGCTTTGGAACACGCATTTTCAAGTCATTTCAGATTTTGGAGAGAAATGTGTAACAGGCTGCAATTCGTTCATGTATTTTTCGCATGTCGCCCTCTATTCTGTAAGTTGTTTCATAATCGAAACGTCATTATCAACAGGAATCGGGTGTCGCATCTACGCTGCAACTAAAAAAAATGCCTCTAGCATGGGGAGTGAGCGATAATCAGGCACAACCACTCCCAAACAAGAAACTCGGAACTGTAGGAAAGATGTCTTGATGGGAGAAAGTTGATATATTGGGTTATAAACCACAGAAGCGCTCGCTCCACCACGGAGCGCCCGGGATTCTACCTAAAATGATATTTCAAGTATGCACAATTACATTAGCAGCTCCACTCTTTGGAAAATTGACCAATTCATCCTATGTTTTTCCGTATTTTTTTGTTTTTTTTTTTCCCATATATTTATGTATATGCTGATATAAGGAAAATGGAAAGATGGAATGATAAAGTGGTCGGTCTTGTTAGGATGCCGTAAAATTTCCTCCAGAGAAAGTAGGGGGTCATAGCGAGGTTCATATTTCAGAAGAGAGAGGGAAGGGGGGGGGAGGGAGGGGTGTCATGACAATGCCCCCGTGTCGACTGGATGTTCTTTGAGTGATGATATAGTACTCCATCCACATTTAAATCTCTGCCATTCACATTTATATCAGAAATGTATCTATAACATCCTCATGTCGGCCTGCAAACGTCCGCCAGAGGCAGAGGCTAACCCAAAAAGAAGGGCGCCCGACGGGGAAGGAGGGGGAGGGTGCAGCATCCCCTTCCCCGACACTGCAACACTCTTTTTGGTCAATACATTATCCGTCCCGTTCCATCATATACATTTTTTTAACACCACTGGCGCCGTCTCTAGTTGCCAGATTCAAATTCTTCCAAAACCCGAGAATTGCAGATAATACCATAATAAAGTGCGAAGGGGAACTCCGTAATTTAAAAAAAAGGGTTGTTGTGGATGTAAGTTGGAAAGCACACTCCCGTTGATATATATATATATATATATATATATATATATTATATATATATATATATATATAATATATTATATTATATATCTATATAATATTACATCCACGCAAATAGCATCATATCAATCAGATTCTTACTTTTTCCATCGATGGATAATATTAAGATTTCTCATTACTAAAAATATCGGTTATAAAGAGTATAAAAGTTGAATGTAGCCCAACTCTTTCACACTTCCTTACAAGAAGGATTAGCAACATTGGACACTGTTATATTCGCTAAGTTTCACTTGAGAAGGAACTGATTAGTGCTTACCAAAAGCCTTGAGATAAAATTAAATAAGAAGGAACTACTTCCAATCAAAAACTCAGTTATCAGTATACTGGTTTCAACAAGCTGGGGCTTCCAAGCCTCTCGAATGAAACCACATCAATTAATATCTGCTTCCATTCATTTCAGTGTAGACTGAAATCGAGCGTTTCATTCTATCCGGCTATTATCCCAAATAAGAAAATACAAATCTTGTTTAGGTCTGAGAGATCGCGGAATAGCAAAGGATTTTATTGAGTTATTTTTTCCTGATACGCGACAACATGCATAGACCAAAGGCAAAGATAATTTTTCAACCTTGCACGTTTAGGCAAGTAATTGAGACGGGAAAGTCTTAGCACCATTTCCAATGACGATTCCCAAATAGCGGATGGTTCCCGTGTTGATGTGAAACTGGTAACAGGAAATATAAACGGAATTTTCTTACAGAAATTACCCAACGGAAAAGATTCCGCACAGTTAACCGTTTAACTGAGAACCATATACCGAAGTCGTGGGTAACTTTCAAAATTGAGTGGTTATAGCCATCCGAGTCACAGGAAAGGACAGTACCGTCTGCGTACTGAGTAATCTTTAACTCTCTAAAAAAAAATATTTATTTTTATTTAACTTTACCGGAAGTAATAAAAATGTCAGAACATATAATTTAAAAAATGGGCTGAGAGGACCGTCTTGGCGAACCCCTAAGTAGTGGAAAGAAATGTGTCCATTGTATAGTATCGCAGGCTGTTGGGTTTGAAAAATATGTTTTATCCACTTTTGAATCTGGAACAAAGGGAAGGTGAGTAAGCCATGCGAAACGCACAAGAGCCTGATCCCAAGGGTGACGCCAGGGGAGGGGCAGGGAGGACCATGCCCCCTCCGTCGGGGAAGCCTGCCCACCCGCCTCTCGTCGGGGGAAGTTATTCAATGCGTTGGGAGCCTGAGTGGGTACGATAAAATTAACACACCCCGACGAGGGCCTATTGTCCGACAGTATAAATTTTCCCAACCTTCGTTATAACAAAAAATCCTATATTAAAGCTAAAAATTTCCCCGCGCTCCGCGCGCGTCAGATGTTTTATCTTACTTGCAGTGTTCCTCGCTAAGTTGAAAAATCAGCGTATCAATTTACCCATACAGACTATACAATCGTGGCATGGGCAACACAAGTGTATGAATATCGTCGAATGTCACTGCAGGAGAATAATGTTATCATTTGTTGGGGAGGATGGTCGTCTGCTGGGCCGTCCTACCACGGTTTTCAACGACGCAAATCTTCTATTTTATTCATTTTTTTCTTCGAGAAAAGAGTTCAAAAATTGAAAACATAAAAATGCCGGTTTTGACTCAGGGTGAAACTTGGAACTTGGAACTTAAAATCCTGCGCCACCACTGCCTGATCCTGATGCCCTTCTCGGCTAATTTATTATCTCTGCTAATATCAACAACTAACGGAGAAACCACGGTCGGTAATAATGCTCAATGACATCTGAGGTGTCTATTTCCTTCAACTTGGTGTCTTATTTTTCTCTAATATTGAACGGTACACTCTTATCGGCTGCTCCACGGGGCTGACCGTCGTCGTTCGCGGTGCTTTTTTTTTGGTGATATTTCTCCATTTCCGATGACTCAGGCCTATCGCAGTTATTATATTGATGGCGCCCTTCAACCAAAATTCGCCGACGATGACTGAATTATTGGAGTATAACCCCTTCCTGACAGGCCCCGCTCTCTACGCCCCTCAGTCCCTTTTTGAGGCTGCAATTTGTGAAAATTGTATTGTGTGTGGAGACCAAGATTGTTCCCTCATACTCCATTAGGCATCCAGAGGCATCACACTGATTACACACAATTACAGTCTAGTGCGCTTGTGTGTGTATTTGTCTGTCTGCTCATGTGTGTCGTGACATCATGTGTATATATGGGCCTGTGTATGTGTGTATCTGTCTGTTCGTCTGTCCATGTGTTCGTGGACATCACCGTTATCACGTTGAAATTGGCGTGCATGGCAGGTGCAGGGTTCAGCACAGTTTCCAATTTTCAGTCGAAGAGACGATACTGATTTGCTCTTATTACCGTGATGTGAAATTTCCCAAAGTGGGGAAGAGGCAGAATTTTTCTGAGATGGAAATTCGGGAGAGAGGGAGGAAAAAGAGTTGTCCAAAAATCAGTGAAAACTTGAGTAGCGAAAAGGCAAAGTGAAAAAAAAAAATGGGCAGAACTATTCTGCTGACGCCCGGAATTTTCGATGAAATGCTCGAAAAAAAGCAAAAACAAGTCTTCCGGTGACCAGTGAAAAATCGGGCGCCAAATTTCGGCCCCCTTAATTGGAATGGTCCGTATTGCTATGTTGGCAGTCCGATGTTAGGTAAGATTTACACCAATTCCCAAAACGAGCCTACTGACTGCCATGAAGCTCAGTACAAATTTGTGGGAAAAAATCAAAGATCCTGAAGAGTAACAAGTCGCATCTAAGGACGTGAAAATGCAAAATATTTCTGGAATGAAGTAGTGAGTGTTTTGAGGCTATTATGCACCAAATTGCATTAAGGCGACCCGAAAAAAAGCCAAGGAGTTTCAGGGGGATTCCCTCCCCTTTTTTTTTAGAAAACTCCAACAGAGCAGTCATCAACTTCGCTCCCCACCCCACATCAAAAATTACGTTCGGCGTACTGCCGTGTTTAAACCCTGCCCACTCATGAATTAATTAATAGATCGAACCAAACGCAATGGGGGTCATTACTGAACTATGGAACATCCATCACCGAAAAAAAAATGGGTTTACGGAACATCATACCTCAGTGTCAAATTTAAAAGTAATCTCTTTTGGAACACGCATATTACCCTTTGCTTGAAAGTTGGGGGCTTAACTTCGTGACAGCCTTCATCACTGTATATGACAACTTTCCTGTTTGGGATATGGCCTCCTCAGTTTAGGATCCTTACAAAGATGTACCATAAACAAATTGGAAAAGTGTTTAAGCACGAATCTGCTCGCTTTGTTCGTAGGAGACTCTCATGGGCCGTCAACAGGTGGGGACGGGGGACATGTCCCCACTTTTCAAAAAGTGGGGGGATATCATTTCGTTGTCCCCACGTTTCCGGACCGTAAAAAAAAATAATAGGCACAATGCCAGATTTGTATAACTCTAAATGTTCAATTTTGTAACCAAACATAAATCGCGTTGGAAATGTCTTAAGTCCACTAATTCCCAGGTGCGGACCAGGGAAAGATCTGGACCCGACTGGGCGAAGAGTGGAAGGATGACTCATGTTTCATACCGAGTTTCTCGAATTTTAAATAGCATAGCCAAAAAAAAAAAAAACAACCAAAACAAAAAAAAAAAAAAGTGCCTAATTTTTCAAGGGTGTTCGCGCGCAATGGCGTTTTTCTCCAGGCGTTGTAGGCTACTAAAATATGCGATTGTAATGCTTCGAATCATTTTGTTCACTTCGAATTAATTTCAGAAGCCTTGTGGGCAGACTCAGACTCCCAATTTTGCTGAGATTGGATGGAAAGTTCGGGCGAAAATTCGTGGAATTTGGGAGAGGAAAAAGCAAAGTGAAAAAATGCCTGAAATTTTTGCAGACGTGTCCGATTAAAATGCCCGGAAAACATGCAAAAAAAATTTGCGCGCGCCGATAGTTTCCAATGCCCGACTTGTAAAATTCGGGTACAAATTTTATGATCCCAAATTGGAGTGGTTCCGTACGCCTGTGGCTTTTCTCTTCGATCCAACCAGAGACCGTTCGTAGACCCCTGGATCCCACGCAAACAAAGCAGAGGAGAAAGGTAATAAAAAATTACATGTGTGAATATCGTAAATAATTTAGTATGCACAATGACAACATTTTATTTTTTTTGTTCTGTCTCGTACTCAAGGATCGTCCAAGATGATCACACATGTAATGGGTGCTATTGAGCAAGTGCCGTGTCCGTCGATCTGGAGGTATGAAAATCTGAAATTTTCGTGTACGGCTCCGCGCCAACTGATGGGGCGCTCCGCTTAGATAGTAATTCCATTCGATTCTCCCCCCCCCCACTTTTAAAACGGTCCGACGCCCCTGCACCTATACCAACAATCACAACTGGTGCGCATCACTTTCTTCACCAGCTTGGCTTGCTCACCACTGATGGTAGAGAAGGCTTGATTCACGACGCACGCGCGCTCCTCCTACTAACGATTACCAGCGACAATTACGTTCAATACTTCACAGATTTCTCCTCATACGGAACAACAAATCATCCGAGTGATGGAATGAATTGGTTTTGCGTTCACGAAGATTGCCGAACACTACAATAACATAGTCACTGGTAGTGGGTGGTTTAGCACGTTGGTAGAGCGTCAGCTTTCCACCCGGTAGGCGGGGGGCATTCGAATCCCGGTCGGTCATACCAAAGACTTTACAAATGGGACCTGGTTGATTCTCGCTTGCGATCAAGCAATGGGGATAGGAACAGGGCAAAAATGTGGGGTAGCAGCGGTGAATTAGTTGCTGTTGGCGTGCAATAACCCACTCCTTCACATTAGGTACCGCAAAAGAGCATCGCCTTGTTCCGTGTACCTGGTTTGAAGGTTTTCGCCGCTGACAATCGTGCGAATAGCCGGGCCGCCACCCTTGCCGGGCCGCGTATAGGTAGGGTCCTTTGTCCGGCAAGGATGAGTCAAAAAAAAAAAAAAAAAAAAAAAAAAAAAGTCACCAAAAAAATGTCACTAATGTCACCAAAAAACACAAAAAACTTGACGAGCTGACGAAGAGCGGACCTATACGGTTGTCGAGATTTTGTGATTTCGTCCGCTATGACTATTATGAGATCGACAACAAAAACAATGGAGACATCTAATCCACTCGGAGCGGCCTAAAGCTTGTCCACACTGAATGTTTCTCCGATACGTCTTTGGATCTGGATAAGGATCTGGTGTCGGCAAACTGCATTGGACGCATTCACGTACGCCACCATTGAGAGCTGTGGCTACTGTTGTGGGGGTCTGGATTAATGGAAGCTCCTCGTTCACGTTTAAAATACTGTTTAGATTTTGCTGTTAAACAACTCTGAGGATAGTAAACACATTCCAATCACTTATGGTACCGAAAAGACGTTGATAGGTAAATGTACAATGTGGCTGAAAAAAAACCTCTGGGTATGTCCTCTCGTACGAAGTTTGTTCTGGTATCAAAATTCAAGATGTCGACAACATGTTCACCATTGTTCAACATTTGAATGGTTTGCCTTCTCTCTTCATTCTATTTCGAATAGCCCCCAGTCAACTTTGCTATGTCAATTCCAATGCAGTAAGAATCGAGTGTGTAGTCGGTACTGAATGAATCACTGAAAAAGTTGGATGTAGGTCACAGTAGTATACCGGCTGATATCACTGTGGTCAGTCGCGATATTCATTATGGCTGCAATTGTGATGACAGCCTTGAATACCTCAGCACCGTTCTCCATAGGACTCGGTCTACTGGCCTACACTATAGCCACGGACCAATGATAAACAAGTACAATGATATCCTACAAATTTTCCATCCTTAGGAAGAGCATATTCAGCCTTTTGTCGGGGCCAGTGGCGTCGTACCCACGGGGGGGGGGGGGGGGGGGGGGGGTCAGAACCCCCATGATCCAAGTGATCAATAAATTTCCAACCAAAGATGATCTATTTGCCTGTCAGTAGAGGTTTTGCAGCTTGTTACTTAGCAACTATTGCAGCAGCATGTGTCCGGGGCCCCTAAATCGTATTATTTGCCAATAGGGAGGGAGGCCATGTTATGAGGGCGCACTTTCCTTGGGTTCCAACAAACATCAGCCCCCCCCCCCCCCAAGAAATATCTCCTCGGTACGCGCCTGGTCGGGCGCAACTAGGTCTAAAGCAGAAATGCTTCGACAACACAAATCGCGCCCTTGACACAAACATGTGAGAGGACACTAAAAATGATAATGTAATCAGTGCTAAAATATTGGGTAATCTGATTACCGAAAATTAAAAATTGCAAAAAAATAATCCATGATTGTCACCGTGTTTGTATTAGGAAGTTGGTAAAGAATCAATTGTACTTTTCAGGGCATGCGTTTCTATTAGATGATACAAGGATAAGCATCTTTCCGTTGGCGGTTAGAACTATTCAGGACAGACTTTTCATTACGTATTTAGTGAGCGTTCTCTCCTAGCCGACCAACAGCCATATTTGCTGAGAGACCGACTTAGTTTTACAGGGCAGGCCCGTCGAGGATTTTGGCAGGGGGTTGAATAAAGCTTGTTACTACCTCAACGGAGCGCCACCATCGGTTGGCGTGGAGCTTCCAATTTTTTTTTTTTACTTGGAAAACCCCCAGATGGCCGGAATGGCCCTTCGGGTGTTATTAGCTGCATGTACCCAGCCTTGGAATAACCCGATTTCTCAATGAAAAAACCTCAGGATACTGTAGCGGGCTAGCATATGCATGCTATCATAAGCTATATATATCTCTATATATTATATATAATATATATGCATATGCATATATATAAACATACCTATGCATATATAATCTACTATATATTTCGAAGCGTTCCAAACTGCTCTTCCTGAGTTGCAAGGCTATACTACTTTATACTACCATTCAAAATAAAAACCAATACACCTAACCCAAGTTATGGGCGCCTTTGGTCCGGCGGTCTCTGTCCCCTTGGCCAGCCAGTTCCGAACTGATATCTGAATTACGCCACTGCTCATTAGTGGAGTCCGAATTTGCGATGTCAGTCCTTCCCGGATCTCCCATTAGAACGAGGGCAGCTGATTCATACTACAGGTATATTGGTTTGCTGCTGCCCTTTTTTTAAATGTAGGCCTATCATTTGCTATGATCAGGACAATTGTACGAATAACTCCTTTTTTGAACAAAATAGTACTTCCTAAGCATTTTCCCAGGTGCAACCAGGCCTCGTCACTAGTGACCATGAGATGGTCTCCGCGACTGAAAGCCAAATCTCCAGAATTGCTATCTCCATGTGATGATTCGAAAATAAACATGAAGCATTAGTATGAATTTCACCTTAGCCATGTTCTTGTGATTTTAAGGCTATTCAGCGAAGGGCGGTACCATTGGTTGCCGCCAGCATAGCTTCTCAAATTAATCCCCAACTGGTGAGTTCCAATGCTATTTTCAATAATTAAAAAATAAGACTGATTTCCCCTTAGCCTCTATGTTCATGGCGAATTTCGGTCTATAATTGCGAAGCGGCATCATTGGTTTCCGCCAGCTGTGTAGCAAATCTATTAAAGTAAGGTCTTTGCATCTTCAAAGGGGGATGGCCACGAGTCATTTTTATCTGAGGAAAAAAACAAAAACAATGAGAGTGACTTTCAGCTTAGCCGGGCTATGCATATTTTTTCTCCAATTGGGTGTTCTTCTTTGAAAGCCTAATGGTGAGGGCCAATTGGCCATTTTTGATATTCTAAATTAAAAAGACTTCACACAATAAAAAGATTATCACTTCAGCAGTTCATGAGATTTTAAATTACTAGTGGGGTCAATTCATTGAAAAAAAATGTATACACAGTGGGGCATTTTTTTCCAACAATGCATCTCCTTATGTAACCTTGCGAAATGCCGGGCTCCAGAAGAAGAGGTGGGAACAGCGTTTTTTATGGGTCATCATTGCGAATCATCCGACTTATTTGTATCAATCATAGAAGTGTATGCGTTCAGATAATCCTTCTAAGTGAATGTTACATCAGGTTGTCTGCGGGAACTTGGTAGGGTAAGACTGGTGAGATGGATGCTGGAAACCCGGAAAAAATTAATGGCAAACAAAAAAAAAAAAAAAATGACGATACCAGGATCCTCCAATCCTGCGAGAGCTTATCAAATGCGGCTGCGAGTCTTCAGCCGGTTGTCTCGGCCGATGCAAATGAGCCCTACCATGCACGGAACTCTCAAACTTGAATTGCGAGAAATAACGAGGTCCTGCTGACACAGGAGATTCGAAACGCGTCATCCCGGTGATGCCAGCTCTCCCCACACATCCGCATCATTTGCCTACATGAGCTTGCAGAATACAGTGAAAAGATTCACAGGATAATGCCAGTTCCCATACAGTTGATGCAATCACATTCAGGAGAGAGAAAAAGAAATCGACAATAGTGTACATTTTTTTCGCGTACCAGAACCATAAAATGACGTCATACGTCACAGAATTATTACACTAAACATCATGTCGGTTACAGGGCATACGCAACAGATTGTTCGACTTGGGTGTACAGTTAATGCTCCAAATATACGTTGCAACGGCGTCATCCCCGACTAGATTTCAAACTAACGATCTGTGACGACTCATGAACGTCATATCTTGAGAAATCGTCTGTGATGGATTTTACGAATTTACGCAGCACACTTTGTACCTTCAAAATCACTGGTGTACCTTGGGTCAGAATCGCAACAATCCAGATAGAATGTTATCTCATTGATTAATCTCGTGCCATCCTAAACAGTAAATGATAATTGAGAGCATATCAACCTCCCATCCCAGTAATTGCTCACTTGTATTCACGTTTTCTAGTGAGTCGGAACTGTCTGCCCATCACGATAGGAGTTCCAAAACTTTTGGCAAGTTAAACGTCTCATTTGAAGAATCATGTGTTCAAGTGGCTTCATAGGGGCGTACAAGGCGCTATTGAATACTTTTCGATTCAAGCGCTTTGTAAGTTTATATATTAATTACATGATGTAATATCTTCTTAGATAGTCTCGGGTGAGATCTATTGCGTCGCCAAGTCACGCTCCTGCCGAGTTGACTATTTGATCCTGGGGTCCCAAACCAGATCGGTCGCCCCATACTAGCATTCCGCGGCAGAGGAAGGGCATCTTCAAATGTAACTGCGCCAGCAGCCGGTATTCCATGACCAATGCGTCGCCGTCAAAAGATTTTGGCAGTGAAAATTGCCCTTGGCAAAGCTTCTGGTCCTCGTACTTGCTAGGAAACTGACTAGGAACATCCAACCACTCTGCCAAAGAAGTCGTCCAGTGCTGCCCGAATGGCTTTCTCCAAATGATATCCACTGAACATGATCTAGACGCCTTTCGCCGTGAAGTTACAGCTCGGTAAAAAAAATCGGGCAGTCACACGTGTGAGAACTGGTGGTGTGTGAAAATGGCCATGGTTGAGATACTCCGTGATCGCCTTCAGTGCGTTCATAGCATGTTGCTTGTACACAAGTATTCGACGATTTCAGATGAACTGTTTTAACAACACTGAACGATTCTGGAAGGGCGTAACCTTGTCATTAACTTCGATATGGAAAATAAAGGATCAAAATGATCACTCGCGATATCATATAGAGACATGTGAGCTTTTCGAGGACTTTCACAGTATGTATTAGACGAGACCAGCATATTTCCTTATCCGCGTAAACTTTGTGATTGAAAAGAAATTCCCTAAAAAATGGAAATACCTTTAAACTTAGAAGGGAATGACTCACATATCCGAGGAATGGCGTCGCTGCAACATGGGGGGACATTGAACTGAGATAAGTTCAATATCCAAGGATCCATATTAACTACTGGAGGCATAGTAGGGGCAAAACCATCAGTACTGCACAACACAGCGTATTACGAATATACTATGACGTCATTATGACGTCATAGAATACCCTTTGATCTTTGAGGAAGCTTCGATGAAAAAATAGCACTTTTTGTCACTCGTGTAACATTTTTCGCTTTTTTGTGAGAGATCCCACTATATGTGAAATGGGCAAGTGGCATTCATGATTGTCAAGCAGCGTAGCACAGAAGTGTCAAGAAGGGATATTTGTGGGTCGCGAGTATTAATCCTAGATGAGCATAATATCAAATATTTCATGATAGTGACATTTAATACATGCATCGACGTTTTCTAGTGTTTATGAATAATTCCCATCTTTCCATGTTTGAAAAACTTAACATAATTTTTTCATAACTTTTCTATTGTGCCGGATCGCATCATTTGGCGGGCGATTTTTGGCCCGCGGATCGCCAATTGGGAAACTCCCGAGAGGCCTGTTGTTTATGTTTTGAACAATTCTTGAATAGACGAAAACATCAGGGGCCGCCTGTAATTACGCCAAAATTTTGATGCAAATGTCCGGGCCGGTAGAATCTTGGCGTAATGACCTCAGGTTGGTCAGTTGGTGGCGCTTGTATATTTGATATCAATATCAAGCGCGAGCTTAAGACGGACATATTCGAGCAGAATGCCGTTACTAATCTCGGTATATGTTCAGGTTGAGGTGTGTGTGGGCAATCCGCAACGATCATCAAAGAATAATGAGTCTACTTTTCGATTTGGGGGCCGCGACCGAGGCCCATGGGCACGACGCCACTGTCAGTGTATCAATCTTTCCTCTAATTGGCCTTATTGATCGTTAACTCTGCGCAGCATACAACTTAGCCTAATTTGGGTCAATATTCCATGGCGTCCGCCACCCTCCCACAAACAGTAGAACTAATAGGCTTAGGCCTGGTATACACCATCATCCAGTAAGAATGGTCTCCCACGGTCCGCCCTGTTATTATCCCCTTTTGAATATTCAGTTTTGAAGTGTCTATTTAGGGTATATTAAACGCAATCGCGTGCGACGAAAATCGTGCCGAATTATTCAGTCATCAGGGCGTACCGAAAGATTTTCTGGGAAGGGGGATGGAGTTTTTTTTGGAGTGGGGGACGAAGGGAAGTGCGCCCTCATTTACGGCCTCAACCTCATAGTGACAAATGTATGCAATTTTGGGCCCATGCGGAAACATGCTGTTGGATAAATTGGTCAACAATAGCTGTAAAAACGTCACCTAAACAATAAAAATAAGTTTCTTTGTGTTGGAAAAAATATCGGTACAGGGGTCATCGGGTGTCTCAGGCGTAGGATAGTTTTACGTCGGAATAGTGCTTGAATATTCAAGGACAGTAATTTCGAAGTAATTGGGAACCTGTGCCTCTTTCAAGAATTGTGAGTACGTTAGGAAGGGTTAATTCATTGCCCCATTTTGAAGGAATCAACTACACTTACAGTACTTTTTCCCAATGGTGGATCATCGTGTCGCTTCACATGTAACGACTTAGTCATTTTAGGGCGCGAATAGTCGGGTGTGTAAATAGTATCGTGTAAATAAGTCTTTTGGTTGGATGATGGGTGGTCCATCAATCAGGCATGTCAGGGTGTTTTCGAAGAGGCGTGCGCGTATGTGTGTATGTGTGTTTGGTTTTGTGTGGCGTGTGCGCGCGTGCGTGTGCGCGCGTGTGCGCTACTCGATCTGCTCAGAGCCCCACAATTAAATAATTAGGTTTGTTAAATACCTATTTTATGTAAATTATTGTCTCAGATCGTTCGCAAGATCGTGATAAAACCGTATGTGCTATGGTTATGTGGTTTGCCGCAAAGTAGCAGGATGATGGGTGCACAAACTGGTTAGATTTCAGCCAAAAATCGCTCATTGAGCAGACAAATCAAGTGACGCTTCGCATACAATAGGTCTCGAGTTCATTCCAGCATTGAAAACATTAGGAGACCAACGAGATGGAATGACGAATGAGGGGGCCATGAGACGGAATATTGACACCAGGGGGATAACGAGATGAAAAATAAACGGGGGGGGGGGGGGGACGATGGACAATGGGGACTAATAGGACGGAATACGTACATGAGGGGGGAACCAATGACACGGGGGACGGGGGCGACGACTTATGCCTAGATGGGGACTAATGAGACGAGGGGAAAAAGGAGAAGGGCACTATAGGGCGGACCCGTTATACGTGTACGTTATGTTATGTGCCAGTATTGATCTCAAACCGAACAAATATTAAAAAGCTGTAGCAAAGGAAAGAAAACAAAATGCCGACCAGATGACTGTTCTCTAAACAGTGGAATATTTTCCCGAACATTGGAGGAGCACAAAAAATGGTACAAATATATAATTGATATTTTCAAAGCATTGAAGACCTAAAGTCACTAACAAAAGGTTTTTTTTTTCAAATGTTCTTTCAAAGGAATAATGTTCCTATACCATGTGGTGTTGGCTCACTAAGAAACTATTATAAAAACATTTAGCGGACAGTATAATATGTTTTAATTCAATTACCCTTTTTCTGTATTTTCCCTCAGTGGCGAGTGTTTAGCGTTACCCAGGATCCGGCACGTGGAGCCAACTCGCTGTGGATCCCATTAATTTGGAATTTTGGAAAAAAAGGTGGATGGCACACTTTCCCTGTCTACCTTTGTGTCTTTTTAACTGTGGACCATAACTTTTGGTCACAGGAATTTGAGCTCAAAAAAGTATCACTACGTAGACCTAATGTATTTCTCAAAGGATGGGCTATTTTCCTAATTATCGGGTATACGATCTAATGGAAGTTTCTGATTGACCAACACTTCCCGTTAGTTTCCACTATTCCCAGTATAATTCCCATATATACCGCTTTTCCCGCCGTGCCGTGAAATATTGATACTCCCATGAAATTGCCAACGCGCTGCTGCCTGTGACCCTGCTCGCCCATTATATTGCCTCAATAAGAGGACAAAAATATCCTTGGCAAAGCAACACATGGGCTGAACCCATCCCAAATCGTTTGTACCACTACCCTCCCCCCGCCTAATGTGGGCCTACCATCAAAAATGTACTCGAGAGGTTCACACAAATAGTTATAGTCATCGCCCATTGTTTGGAACAGCATTCTTGGCCTCATGATCTTGAACATATTGACACATAATTTTTACATTCGTCTTGGTACATTTGTGCGGTTTGAGCTACAGCACCAATAGTGATATAGTTTCTATTTGTTCCAAACTTTGGGATTCTGTCAAGATTGCGTGGAGTAGAATATCGGGTTCGTTCAAGTGGTGGGAGCCTAACGTCTTTTTCTTGCCAGGAATATGCATTTGTAATACGTTTTTTATGTCACTGCTTTGTTTCAATCGGCCCCTTCTGCCCTGCAGTGAAGCTGCTTCCATCTGACTGTCTATGCAGCCTCTCAGTGAAAGTGTGAAAAGTGTCGAAGGTAGACTGGTTTCCTGCAAATAAAAAGTAACCTAGCGATTTTTTTTTTGAACTATGCATCCCAAATTTAAACAAACGAAAACTCAATGTGCCTGTGGAACTTCTGAACTGGTCTGGTGGAGGAAGCATGTTGTCCCCCTTTGCAGGGAAAAATGATTGGCAAATGTAGTTCAAGGTAAGGAGTTTTTTTTTTCAACGAGTCTTCTCAATAACTCCCTAGGCTAACTACTTATTCTTGCAAAAAAGCACGCCTCAATGCCACAGTGCATGCAAATTTATAGAGAAAATAATTGGCATCCCATATATATATATTTTTTTGGTTTTATGCATGCTTACCAAGTGTGGTTTATTGAAATGTCAATCATGTCAGATGAAAATACCAGTGTCCTATGCTACTGTTATGGTCTAACCATGCGAGAGGATCAAGTGCATTGGTCAAGAGGTACCACTTGCATGGCCGGCCATCAGAGGGACACAGAAAAACAACACAGGAAAGAGAGGGGAGGAAACGTGGTAAAAAAAATATTTCCCATTGATGGGGATATGTCAAAGAAATGAAAGTAACAAACAAAAGTAATCACAAGTGGTACCTTCAGATATACATGTATTCCAATGCCATACAGGCTGACAGGAAGGTTCAATGAGCTCTTTCAGTCAGGCATTTTTTTCTATTTGTTACAAGCATTCGCACTTTGGGATTCTGTCAAGATTGCGTGGAGTAGAATATCGGGTTCGTTCAAGTGGTGGGAGCCTAAAGTCTTTATATTGCCAGGAATATGCATTTGGAAACATCCTTTGTTATTGCTTAAGTTATCATCGCCAATCTGTCCTGCGGTGAAGCTACTTTCATCTGTCCATCCAGTCTCTCGTTGGAGCTCTGTCTGCACAAATAAGTCACCCGACGGTGCGCCTGAATGTTTCTGCAAAAACAAAAGTCAACATGGTGTGAGAAAGTATTTTACTGTACATCCTGAATTCAAACAAATGAAAACTCAATGTGCCTGTATGCCTTAGGAACTTCTGAACTGGTCTGGTGAAAGCATGTGTCCCCCCCCCCCCCCTGTGAGGACATAAATCATTTGCAAAGTTCAGTTAGAAGTTGTTCACATCGAATTCTTTCAACAGTCTCTTTCAATATTCTTAGGGTAACTGATATTCGTGCGAAAAATGCAATGCCTACAATGAACAGAGCAGGGCACTTGTAGAAATAGTGGGGCTATTTAACTGTTACATGCATGCTCAAGAGGGTACACCTGGGCCTGCCACCACAGACACAAGAAAACACACAATTATTGACAGAAAAGAGAGGAAACTGTAGTAAAACAATATTCCCATTTCATGGGAATATGTCAAAGATCTGACTGTGACAAACAAATAGGTGATCACAAGTGGTACCTCAGATATACATGTATTCCAATGTCTGTGCGAGGAGATTCAATGGAACTCTTTCATTTTGGCAATTTCCCTCTTTGTCTATTCCAACATTCGCACTTAGGGATTCTGTCAAGATTTTAGGGAGTAGAATATTGGGTTCGTACACGTGGTGGGTGCCTAAGGTTTGTTACTTGCCATGAATGTGCATTTGTAATACTTCCTTTTTTATTGCTGATGTTATCATCGTCCATCTGACCTGCGGTGAAGCTGCTTCCATATGACCATCCAGTCTCTCGTGAAGCTCCTTCCTCCGCACAAACAATTCGTCTGCGACGAAAGTTTTTCTCAATACAAAAAACGAAGTCAACAAGGCTGAAAGTCATTTTAAACGTGCAACTGAATTCCAGCAAATGAACGCAAGTGTGTTTCCTGTACGCCCATATGTCATTCATTGAAACGGCTTTCAGCTGTCTATCCGTCCCCTTGGTGAGCGTCTCGTGCACTCCAATCCGTCGTCGGTTGCGTCTGAAGTAAAACATTCCTGCAAAACAACAATCAACACGGTTAAAAAATTATTTCACGTACCCTAAATTCAACCATGAAACTCAATTGCCTATATTCCCTGAGGAAACTCCTAACTGGTCTGGTGACGTATGCCCCCCCCCCCACTGAAGGGGAAATATCTTGTTGGCAAATGAAGTTCACGTTGGGAAGTTGTTCACCCGCCAATTCTTTCAACAGTTTCCCATAATTCCCTAGGCTCGCTTATTATCTTGGATAAAGCATGCCTCATTCACAAGTGGCATGCCCTTTTAGAAATAGTTTGTGGCTATTTCAACTTCTGATTGTGGGGATTCCCCGGTTCCATCGTCCAGTCATGACAGATGAAAATAACCAGAGTCATATGCAACTGTTATGGCCCCAACAGCAGAGGATCAGGGGTGTTACATGCATGGCTCAAGAGGTACACTTGGGCCGGCCACCATAGACACAAAAACACACAATTTGACCGAAAAGATAAAAACTGTTAGTAAAACAATATTCCCATTTCATTGAATATGTCAAAGATATGATTGTGACAAACAATGTGATCACAAGTGGGACCTCGGAGATACATGTATTCCGATGTCCTGGTTTGGGAAGATTCATGAACTCTTTCATTAAGACCACTTCCTTTTCTATCTATTTCCAAGCCTTCGCACTTTTAAAAGGGATTTTCTTCAAGAATTTCATGGCGTAGAATTTGGGTTCATACACGTGGTTGGCGCCTAGTTTGTTACTTGCCTGTGATATGCATTTGTAATACTTCCTTTGTTACTGCTGAAGATATCATCGCCAATCTGTCCTGCGTGCAGCTGCTGCATCTGTCCATCCAGTCTCTCGGGAACTCTCTCTCTGACACCCAAGTCGTCCTACGAAAGTTTCCTGCAAGCCAAAATGAAAGTCACAAGGCATGAGAAAGTATTTTACTGAGCACCTTAAAGTCAAACAATAAAAACCAATGTTCCTGTATCGCCCATCTGTCACTCATTGAAACTGCTTTCATCTGTCTAGCCGCCTTGGTGAAGCTCTTTCTGCACATCAATCCGTCCGTCGTGCGTCTGAATGTATAAATATTCCTGCAAACCAAAGTCACTGGCGTAAGAAATTATGTCACTGTACATCCTAAATATCAAACAAAGAAAACGCAATGTGCCTATATTGCCTAAGGAACCTCATAACTGGTCTGGTGAACGCTTTTCTCTCCCCTCCCCCCGTGGAAAGGAACTACTTCTGCAAATTAAGTTGAAGGTGAGAAGTTGTTCACCACCTAAACTTCACAAGTCTCCAATAATTCCCTAGGCACTGATTATTCTTGGAAAAAACAAAATGTGTTCCCCCCCCCCCCCCCCCCCTCAATGCAAGTGCATGCACTTGTTAGAAATAGTTGTTCCGTTGGTGGATTCCTGTTTACATCGTCAGTCTGACGAGGAAAATACCACGTCATATGCCACTGTTATACCACTAACATGCGAGAGGAGCAGGGGTTACATCATTGTCAAGAGGTACCACTGTGCGGCCCCAGAGACACAGAAAACCAACACATATTGACATAAGAGATGAAACTGTTAGTAAAACAATATTCCCATTTCATGGGAATAATTGAAAGATATGATTGAGAAACAATAGTGGATTACCCTGTGGTCCCTCGAGATACAGGTATTCCCAATGTCTGTCTGTGCAGGAAGATTCAATGGAACTCTTTCATTCAGGGATTTCCCTCTATCTTTCAACATCGCTCTTAGTATTCTGTCAGATTTTAAGGAGTAGACTATCGGTTTCGTACCGTTGTGCGCCTAAGGTTTGTTACTTGCCAGGATTATGCATTTGTAAACTTCCTTTGGTTTGCTGAAGTTTACATCGCCAATCTGTCCTTGTCGGTGACGCTGCTTTCAACCTCTGTCCATCCAGTCTCCTCTGTGAAGCTCTCTCTCTGCACACACAAGTCGTCCCACGAAAGTTTCCTGCAAGCAAAATGAAAGTCACAAGGCATGAGAAATGAAATATCATTTTAACTGTGCAACCTGAATTAAAACAAATAAAACTCAATGTGGTTCCTGTTCGCCATCCTGTCATTCAGTGAAACTGCTTTCATCTGTCTATCCGGCCCCTTGGTGAAGCTCCTGGCTGCAGATCAAGCCGTCCGTCGGTGCGTCTGAAGGTAGAAATATTCCTTCAAAAACAACAGTCAACACGGCGTAGAAAATTTTTTCACTGTACTCCTAAATTCAACAATGAAAACTCAATGTGCCTATATTGCCCAAGGAACCTCCGAACGGTCTGGTGCAAGTATGCCCCCCCCCCCCGTGAAGGGGAAATATCTTTTGCAAATGTACGTTCAAGGTGGGAAGTTTTGTTCACCGCCATTCTTTCAACAAGTCTTCCCAATAATTCCCTCGGCGCTGATTAATTCTTGATAAAATCATGCCTCAAGGTCACAGGTGCATGCACTGTTAGAAATAGTTTGTGGCTATTTCACTTCTCAGTGGTGGGATTCCCCGTTTACATCGTCAGTCCATGACCGATGAAATACCAAGTCCTATGTACTGTTTTATGGCCCCTGAACATCGAGAGGATCAGGGGTTGTTACATTCATGCCCACGAAAACAACACAATATTGAAAAAAGGGGAACCTGTTGATAAAACCATATTCCCATGTTATGGAAATATGTCAAAGATATAATGGGACAACAAATCAGGTGATTACAAGTGGACCATTCAGAGATACCTGTATTCCGATGTCTGTGCAGGAAGATTCAATGGAACTCTTTCATTAAGACCAACTTCCTTTTCTATCTATTACAACATACGCACTTAGGCTTCTGTCAAGATTTTATGGACTGAACATTGGGTTCGTACACGTGGTTGGCGCTAAGGTTTTGTTCTTTGCCAGGATATGCATTTGTACTACTTCCTTTGTTATTGCTGAAGTTTTATCATCGCCAATCTTCCTGCGGTGAGCTTCTTTCATCTGTCCACCCATTCACTCGTGAAGCTCTCTCTGCTGCACAAACAAGTCGTCGACGAAAGTTTCCTGCAAGCCAAAACGGAAGTCACAAGCATGATAAAGTCATTTTACTGTGCAACCTGATTTCAACAAATAAAACTCAATGTTCCTGTATCGCCCATCTGTCACTCATTGAAACTGCTTTCATCTTCCCTATCCGGCCCCGTGGTGAGGCTCTTTCTGCACATCAATCCGTCGGTAGGTGAATATTCCTGCAAAAACACAAGTCAACAGGGTAAGAAAATTATGTCACTGTACATCCTAACTTTCAAACAAAAGACACTCAATGTCCTATATTGCCTAAGGAACCTCCATAACTGTCTGGTGAACGCATGTCTCTCCCCCCCCCCGTAAGAGGGAAATCTTCTGCAAATAAGTTCAAAGTGAGAAGTTGTTCACCACCTAAACTTTCAAAAAGTCTTCCCAATAATTCCTAGGCACGCTGATTTATTCTTGGTAAACCATGTCTCCATGCACAGTGGCATGCACTTGTTAAATTTTTGTTAGTTTGGGTATTCCCTGTTTACATCGTCAGTCTGACAGAGAAACACCAGGTCATATGCCACTGTTATAGCCACTAACATGCGAGAGGATCAGGGTGGTTACATGCAATTGCTCAAGAGGTACCCTTGGGCGGCCACCAGAGACACAAAAACAACCCCATATTGACAGAAAGGACTTGAAACTGTTAGTAAACATATTCCCATTTATGGGAATATGTGAACGATATGAATGTGATAAACAACTAGGTGATTACAAGTGGTACCTCGGGATACATGTCTTCCATGTCTTTTTGGAAGATTCAATGTAACTCTTTCATTCAGGCAATTTCCCTCTCTATCTTTTCCAAGCATTCGCTCTTAGGGATTCTGTCACGTTTGTATGGAGTATAATATCGGTTCGTACACGTGGTGGGCGCCAAGCGTTTGTTACTTGCCAGGATTATGCATTTCTGCATAATACTTCCGTTGTTATTGCTGAAGTTATCATCGCCAATCTGTCCTGCGGTGAAGCTGCTTCATCTGTCCATCCGCGCTCGTGAAGCTCTCTCTCTTGCACTCCCCCCCCCCCACACAAGTCGTCGACGAAAGTTCCTGCAAGCAACATGAAGTCACAGGCATGAGAAAGTCATTTTACTGTGGGCAACCTGAATTCAAACAAATAAAACTCAATGTTCCTGTATCGGGCCCATCTTCACAGTAACTTGCTTTCATCTGTCCTATCCGGCCCGTGGTGAAGCCTGTCTGCAGATCAAGCCGTCCGTCGTGCGTTCGAAGGTAGATATTCTGACAAACAAAAGTCAACACGGCGTAAGAAAATTATTTCACTGTACATCCTAAATTCAAAACAACTGAAAACTCAATGGGCCTATATTGCTAAGGAACCTCCTAACTGGTCTGGTTAAAGTTATTCCCCCCCCCCCCGTGAAGGGGAAATATCTTTTGCAACTGAATTTTCAAGGTGGGAAGTTGTTCACCGCCAATTTTTTCTTCACCAGTTTTCCCAATAATTCCCTAGGCTAGCTGTTTATTCTTGGACAATCAGCTCAATGCACAGTGCATGCCCTTGTTAGAAAATTGTGGCTATTTCAACTTCTGAGTTGTGGGATTCACCGTTTACATCGTCAGAGTCCTATGCTACTGTTATGGCCCCTAAAAATGCGAGAGGATCAGGGGGGTTATATGCATTGCTCAAAAGGTACCACTTTGGCGGCCACCATAGACACGAAAACCACACAATATTGACAGAAAAGAGAATAAACTGTTAGTAAACATATCTCCCATTTCATGGAATATGTCAAGATATGAATGTGACACACCAATAGGTGATCACAAGTGGTACCTCGAGTTTACATGTATTCCGATGTCTGTTTGGGAAGATTCAATGGAACTCTTTCATTAAGACACTTCCTTTTCTTCTAGTCCAACATCCGCACATACACGGTGGTGGGCGCCTAAGGTTTGTTACTTCCAGGAATATGCATTTTAATACTTCCTTTGTTGACTGCTGAATAGTATCATCGCAATCTGTCCTGCGTGAAGCTGCTTCCACCGGGTGGCGGGGAGGGGGAGGGTGGGGGGTGGTGGGGGAGGGGGGGGAGGGGCGGGGGGGGGGGGTGGAGTCCATTCAGTCCCTCGGTGAACGCTCGCTCTCTGCACAAAGAGTCGTCCGACGAGAGTTTCCTGCAAGCAAAAACGAAAGTCAACAAGGCAGAGAAAGTCATTTACTGTGTCAACTCTGAATTCAAACCCATAAAAACTCAAATGTGTCCTGTTATCGCTCATCTGTCCGATTCAGTGAAACTGCATTCATCTGTCTATCCGGCCCCTTGGTGAAGGCTCTGTCGAGATCAAGCCGCTCTTGGTGCGTCTGAAGGTAGAAATATTTCCGGCAAAAACAAAAGTCAACACGGCGTAAGAAAATTATTTCACTGTACATCCTACA
>JAODTK010005527.1:0-212740 GCA_026419785.1 Sclerodactyla briareus | reverse complement strand
CATAATCTTTGAACGCTTCATCCTACTGAAACTTGGCACACAGTCACCCTAGGTAAATCTCGGATATTCGCGAGTGGCTTGTGCATGCAGTTGTGTCATGTTTCACGCGGAAAAAGCGTGTCCGATGTACACGAACTTGGGGGTGTAGGATTCCTACTTCACCATATAATGCATGGTTCACTTATAGCTCGTAGAATGTACCTGCTGGACGGAGTTTAGTAAGAAATATTGTAATTGTCTGCTTGTGAGCCTCTAGTGGACTCGAGATGTCGAGGCTGATATAAATTAATAAAACCGAAATATAAAATAATAAGACCAGTACCCTCTGTTTTTCACCTTCATGCCGAATTGTTTGGTCTTGTTCCACTATAATTTTCAACAAAGCAATTTGTTTGACATTAACGATGCTATCGTAAAATGTAGTCCGGAACATGGGTCGGGGTTACTTCCTAATACTATCTCCAACTGTTCCTCCCCGTTCAAGAACGCCCTCCGTATTGGTTTTTTTTGTTTTTTTTATGTCTCCAGTCCAACTCGGGAGCGCCCTGTTGCGTCTTGATTTTGCTTGCGTTTTTAATAGTTTCGAATAAGAAAGTACAATCGTCTGATAATACATCATTTACCTATCATTTCCTGGTCATAGATTGTTTACATTTTTATGTATGCTTTTTATGTCTACTCGTTCTAATCGTTTTTGGTTTGAGCTCCGTTTTCAACCTATTTCCATTGTATATATTTCATTCAATGGCTAATAATCTCTATCTATCTATCTATCTATCCGATCTAATCTAATCTATCTATCTATCTATCTATCTATCTCTCATCTATCTATCTATCTATCTATCTATCTTATCTTCTTCTGACAAGGACTGAGGCATTCGCGGTGACTTGATCCAGGTTTTTCAATTTGTCCATGGAACTCTGATGGCCTGTCCTTGCCACTACTTCGTTTGAATTCCAATGTTATTGCAACTAGAGGCCACTGTCTCAAGCTTCGGTGCAACGCGGGGCTGCAGAATGGACATTCGTAAATATTTCTTCTCCGCAAAATTGATCAATGGAATTGTCTTCGTAAAAATGTTGTTTGCTCTAAAGTGTACATGCGTTCCATAACAGTTTGATCATTTTTCAGGAATCACGGTGAATTATTTAGTTCGAGTTTGGTTCATTTTTCTTCCTCGATGTTGGTGGGCTTCGGGTTCGTTATTTGATTTATGGTCCTTCCTGCCCCTTACACTGACAACTAAACTAAGTTTGCCCAGGGGCCCCCCCTCTCCGTATCAACTTCTGTGAGCGAGGAAACCGTGAAGAATGTCCGAATCGGGGGAAAAATCTCGTCTTGCCCCATCCCTCGGAAGGCTGACTACGCTGCGAGCTACAGAACACACATGCACACAACAGCGGACATGTCTATTGAAAGGTAAACACCAGAACTAGCAACCAATCAGCTGTCAATAGACGACAATAATAATATTCCATTTTTGGGATATCATGGTTTAATTTGCCTCCACCGTAACAGGTAACTGTGCCAGAAGAATTCCGTGTTATCGCAATAAATCGTGACGCTTCATACTACTGAATTGACACACTGTCCACCCTAGGTAAATCTCGGATGAGTTCGCCGAGTGGGCTTGTGATGCAGTTGGTCAGTTTCACGCGGAAAAAGAAAGTGTGGACGATGTACACGAACTTGGTGGTGTGGATGTCTACTTCAACAATATAATATCATGGTTCATTAGGATCGAAATAAAGGTAACGGCTGACGGCGTTAGTAAGAAATATTGTAAGTGGTCTGTTGTGAGCTCTTAGTGGACGCGAGATGTCGTAGGGCGGAAAGGAATCAATAAGAGCGAAAGATCAAATACTAAATTACAATACCCTCGTTTTCGCCTTCAGTCCGTAATATTTTGGTGGTTCACTATAATGTCCAAAATCCCCCCCTTTTACAGCGGAATTTGTTGACAGTTACCGATGCTATCGATAAAATGGTAGTCGAACATGGGCGGGGGTTAATTCTATCGAATCTCCAACGGTTTCGTCGATGAAATGCTCAGTTAGTGTTTTTGTTTTTTTTTTTTTTTTTTATGTCCTCCAGTCCAACTCGGGAGCGCCCTGTTGCGGCCTGATTTTGCTTGCGTTTTTTTATAGTTCGAATGAAGAAGTACAATCGTCTGATAATTGACAGCATTTACATCATTTACCGGGTCATAGGGATTGTTTACATTTTCACGTATGTTTTTATGTCCTACTCGTTCTATTGTTTTTTTGAGCTCCTTGTTTTCAACCAATTCATTGTATATATTTAGTCAATGGTAAATGAATACATCTATCTCTCTATCTATTATCTATTCTATTATTATCTATCTATCTAGCTATCTATCTATCTATATATCTATCTATCCTATCTATCTATCTATCTATCTATCTTCATCCATAAATCCATCAATCCATCCATCCATCAACCAGCTCGCTATCTATCTATCTATCTATCTATCTATCTCTATCTATCATATATCTATATATCTACTATCTATCTATCTAATTATCTCTCTATCTATTGACAAGCGCTGAGGCAATTTCGGGGGTGACTGATCCAGGTTTCAAATTGTCCAGGGTCGAGGGCCTGTCCTTCCCACTACTTTCTTGATTTTTCCCCTGTTACTGGCCAACTAGAGGCCACTGTCTCAAACATCGGTGGCAAAGCGCTGCAGGAATGAACATTCTAAATATTTCTCGCAAAAAGTGATCAATGAGTGAATGTCTTCCTAAAAATGTTGTTTGCTCTAAGTGGGAAGCGTCGTGATTATTTTCAGGAATCACGGGGAATTATTAGTTCGAGTTTGGGTCATTTTTCTTCATGGGATGTGTGGCTTCGGGGTCGCTCGGATTATGTCCTGCCTGACCCTTATCACTAAAACTAAAACTAAACAAAACTAAATTAAAATAGGAAAACTCGATACGGTATATCGTCACAATAGTATGACAATGTCAAATCAGGTTCGATATACCGTGAGACGTAGTGTGAACGGCACAGTCTATTATTGATCGGGTGTTGCGAGTTCTATAGTTCTTTTTGAGTTAGTTAAATTGATTGAGTGACTAATGAGATGAATGAGTGAATAGCGTTCAACACACAATTCATCCATGATCCACCCAAAATAACAATGGCGTGGTCGGGGCAAATGTGGGTCATTGTTTAAATCAGGGACCCACGTTGTGCAGTTTTCCGAATGTCATCAGTCAGAGACTAAACACAGGTTATGGGGTAGTTTCACTCGGAGGATTCAGAAGAGAAGGAAACAATACTGCTCTGGAAAAGATGATGGATTTAATTCCAGTTTAGTTATGATTTTATATATTATATTTATTATATATTATTATTATTATTAGTATTATATTATTCATCCATGTTGTATAGCGCAAAATCCCAACAGGCTTGTGGTCATCTAACTGAGTGACGGAGTGTGCGTCAATGTACATGACTTGATAATGACATAACGGACGTGAGGTTAGTTAACAGACTAACTCTTCGACCGACTAGTAATAGACCAACGCTTCGAATCGACTCCTAACTCCTGAGTGGATGGCGGCCCGCCCAGGAAGCAGGACGACAATGCCACTTCTTCCAGCCTTCCGTAAAGGGAAAAAACATTTCGATGCTACGCCCTAGTTTCAAAATTGAATGTGTCCAACCCCTTCCATGATTCGGTGCATCTCGATCGCGTTTTGTGAAGCTGAGCATGCCCAGCGCTTGTCGCACGCATTCCATCGTTAATCAAGCAGCATCCAATAATAAGATATTGAAAAAGTGGCATACTTGTTCAAGGGTCTCGACTGAGTATATAGTTCGAGCGGTGAAGGAGACCGCGATGACCGTTTGGCAATGTCTGATTGTCGGTAATATCCATGTACATCGATACCACTCTGAATTTGTTGAGAGTTAGGAATCAGAGATTGTCGCTTCATTTGAAGTGGACAGCCACTGTTTACGCAGGGACAGGGCATGATTAGTTAGCGCCAAGGGGCGGAGAGTCAAACATTATCTTTGCCTGTGTAAACAGCAAAAACCAACAGATAAGCTCCATCTCTCTCGTGTGCAAAACGAATTTAACTCACATCTACCGGTTGCGGTAATTTTCCCGCGGTTCCCATGTGTGGTCAAAGGGGTCAGCGAACAAACTAGTATTCTGGTCGGGTAAATTAAAGTGCCGCGAGGCAGCGTGCCTAAAAACAGAGCAACATAACGCCCGATCGAATCTGAGAAATTGTCAGCAATGCGGATCAGGTGGATTTCAAGTAGTAAGGTCAAACGAAACATCTCAAAGGTTATTAACATATTAACCTAATTAACATATTTCGCGAGTTTTTCTAGCTTACATACCCCCTGACTATAACCCTAACCGACGCAATTAGTGGAATTGTTATTCGAGGTTACCAAGGAAATAGTTCAATATTAATGGAGTTTAGAAATTCGTATTAGACTCAATTCCAGTTTCCTTCAAAATTTTATGATGTGTGGATGATGGATCAGTGTATCGATACAGAGACGGCTAATATATGGCTTGTGATGACCGATGGGGGTGTCGCATGCTTTTATGTTTTGGAATTAGAATCGCACTAACCGCCAGTGTCGCCGTTGTATTAAGATGAGTAAAATTTGCCAACGGAAGCAGCATATTATTTCAAACAGACGGGTTCCTCTGCTATCATACCGTGGAGAAAGGTGCTACTGGAGAAGTAGAACCAAATATGATGTATTTCATGATGTGGAATAGTGATACGATCAACGGCTCGAATACAATTGGATTTTCCAAATACTCCACCATTAAAAAGTCAGTATAGTGTTGTTACAGGTAACGATACGGGAGCGACTGCTTTTTCATTCGTTGGCGGAGTCGGAGGAATCTATGCAGTCATGGCCGGGTGTGTGTGTGGCGTGTGGCGTGTGCGCGTGAGCGTGTATGGTGTGAGGGTTTGGGTATATATGGTGTGTGAGTGGGGTGCGTGTGAGTGTGCGTGTGTGGAGCCTAGCCTTGTTAACATGGTTACCATAATGGAGACAGATCACCATTGTTTGGGGTTAGCCAAGAGTCATCTTGAGGTCAAGGAGGTCGAAGTCTGAAATCTTCGATAACACGAGTCCACAAGGCCTGACCGATAAGTCTTGAAATTTAGCAAAAAAAAGTTTGTATAGAGGCTATCATGAAGTCATTTGAACCAAGTGGCCTCGCCTTGTGCAGTACAGTGATGGATGTCTGTAACAACCAAAAGGACGATCTGAAATGTAATTGGAGCCAAAACAAAGCTCAGCACTTCCCGCAAACTTAGATATCGCTGTGATTAGATGGTTGTGTCGGCCTTGTCCAAACCCTGGAGATTCCGGGTTCCTCTGCAGGGACGGATACAGGGAGGGGGAACTAGGAGCATTTGACAGTTTGAAAGTTGGATTTGCGGCCCCACCCATCTTGAAAATGCGCCCCTAGCTTGCCCCTCCAGTCCAGAAGATGGGAGTATTTTGTGCGTATGTGAACTCGAAGTGGTTGAATATGACATATTCATTCAGTATTTTGAGGAATATCTGGGAAAAAATTATGTTCATGACTGCCTGTAACTACGCAAAAAATTGACTGTCGAAAATTTTCGTGCCTTAAACATAAATCCAGACGCACATATTCCAACGTGTACAGAGTACATGAGTACGCGGGTTGTTAGTGGAGTGATTCCAATGACTGTGGTTTCCGAGTATTTTAGCTCAGCATTATCATCATCGTGAGTACATTACTATGGAGCAGTATATGAAGGAAAACAACAAAATTACAACCAGAACGTTTTGGCCTCCAAAAGATATTCAGCAGTGGATATGACTCTGACGTGTCGATTGTGTTTGTACAACTAATGCTCGACCTCGTCATGAACACTTCTGTAGTGAAGGCAATCTATGGGTCTCTATGACGTAACAATCCCAGTAAAACTGCGTATTGTGAATGGCTTAGTGAAATGATCAGCGACCCATGACGACTTCTTTTCACCGTGTGTATTTCTGTGTTGTGGAGGTGGCGAATGTACGTCTTCCTGTCGGCAATTTTATTGTTTATCTGATATTCGCCGTCGTCACTTTCGTGCTCATCATAAAATCAGTAAATGTGTCCGGTGGAATTTAGGTAGAATGCAGGATCTACCGAAATAGGTGACAATCGAATAGGCTATTTTGCTAATGTATACTTATTCTAATTTAAAGTTGGTTGTACATGGGAAGTTGGATATTTAGTCCAACATCAAGTCACAAAAAATACTGGCGGTCATCAGACGCTTATTATATTATATTATTATATTATATTATCTTAATATTATTAATAATAGTTATATTATATTTATTATATTATATTATATATATTATTATTATATTATATTATAGTATATATATTAGATTAATATTTATTATATTATATTAATTATATTATATTATATTATATTATATTATATTAGGAGCAAATCGGATCTGCTTAGTAAACGAAATGCATCGAATTTGTGATATTTGAAGACTTCGGCTGATTTCACTAACACCATCCGATCGATCGTCGCAGGTCTGTCGCTAGATACAAGCGTTATTGAAATCGGTACCCCCACGTCAAACCCCAGTGGATCAAGTGCATTCTCCATCGTGAAGTCGTCATTATTATACATAACCCTATTGTTTTGTGGGCAGATAAAAAGTGAATCTGGCTCAGGGTCTTATGCCGCCATTTCTTCACCCGTGAAAATGATGCGATTCGAACTGGCATATTCAGTCAGCGAATGGTAGTTCTGTCACACCGAGCATCACCAAATCAAGTAATCATCCTCAATCACTCAATTTGCGTAGTTTAAAATCGTAAGATACGTAAGATAAATACATAATATTCTATTCTAACCAAAGATGACGTCGGCTCAGTGGCTACCTTTCACACACTTGAAATGAGTTGTCCGCTCCTTTATACTCGACATTTTAATAAAGTCACTGAGTTACGTATTGAATCATAGACCCGTAGGGTAAGTATATAATGGTCTATTCCCACCAAAAATCTGACTGTATTCCTACCTTTTTAACTGGCAATGAGTTTTTTTTTCACAATCGAGCAGGAAACAAATCCCCGATTTTAGGCTAGTAGGCAATACTGTCTATTTTCACCGAAGCGGTGACGCAGGTGCACAACGTATAGGCTACGGTCTTTCAACTTTGACAATGGGTCTTTCGGATTTCACACGATAATATATGTTGGCATCCGTCCGCTATCAATTGTTTTTCAAAGAATTGCTTCGTATTTTTGTAACAATACATGGTCACGTTTTTTACGCGGAATATTCAGTTACACACAGAATCACAAAATAGTTGGCCTGTGGCATTAAAAATACGCTCCCTTTCATCTGCGTTAGTCACAATGCATATGCGGGCTCTCCGCGTGTTGGTACCAGGTTTTTATGGCGTCCCACGAGGGGGGGGGGGGGGGGTGGTTGAGGTCGAACTCAAGAATGTGGCCCCCTCATATTTGGGTCTCTCCCTCCCTATTGGCATAAGTACATTTAGGGCCCCTAGACACTGCTGGCTGGCAATATTTGCTAAATAACGCTTGCAAAACCTCTGCTCAACTGCAAAAATCAGTTTTGTGTTTGAAAATTAATTGATCAACTTGTAGCTTGGGGGGTTTTGGATCCCCCCCCCCCCCTCAAACAATCTCCTCGTCGCGCCTGGTAATACATTACTACCGTACTGAAGATACCGAACTGAAAATTACTGGATGAAAGCTAACCACCATTAGGTCCAGATCCAAGTTAAGTGGGTACTCCTCATAATATCCTCCACTATCTGTCTCGCAATAATACCGAATGGCCCCCCCCCTTCCCCTTTCGCTTGCACGCAATGCTAATCCAATCTAGCTTTGAAGGTGTCCACATGTTCAATTCGATACATATGCGCCGGTAAGGCTTCACATTCCTAAAAATTCTAATGAGAACGTTACACCGGAATTGATCACGACAATGGGCGGAAAAATTAATACTGCATTTTGAGCCTCGAGTCATGGTATTCTGCAGGCGTACCCGAAGCTTCGTCCTCGGGGGGGTGATTGAGGTCGGAAAACCCAGGAAAGTGCGCCCTCATAAATGCCTCACCCTCCCTATTTGGCAAATACGGTCCATATATTGGGGGCCCCTAGACAATTGCTACTGCAATATTTTCTGAATAACACAAGCTTCAAAACCGCTACTGACCTGCCCCACGAAATAAGTTTTGGGTGTTAAAAAAATATATTGATCACTTGGGTCATGAAGGGAGGAGGGTTAAGGGGGGGGGGTTCTTGACCCCCGTGGGTGGGTACGCCGCAACTGGATTCATGGTAATTCTGGCCCAGGGTAAAAAAATGTTTACTACACTACTGCATAAATTTTGAAATATTCTTGAATACCTCAATCATGTCCCCACTGGCTCTCCGATAAGATAGCAATCCCAAGTAAGAAAGTACTAACTGATGTTGGTTCTCACCAGTTAGACCAGTACTACTGGTGTACAGTTTAATAACCAGTTTGAACCAGTACCAATTGATGTACGGTTCATGCCAGTCAAGACTAGTACCAACCGGGTGTGCGTTTCATGCAGTTAGGACAAGTACCAATGTATGGTGTACGGCTCAGACCAGTTAGGACCAGTACCAACAGGAGTACTGTTCATATCAGTTAGGACCAATTACCACTGGTGGTACGGTTTATGCCAGTTAGGGCTCGTACCAACTGGTGTACGGTTCATACCATTAGACCAGTACAACTGATATACGGTTTTCATATCCATCTACGAACAGTACCACCACCAATGGCGTACGTACCTACCAGTCGTTAGGACCAGTACCAACTAGTGTACGGTTTCATACCAGTTAGGACCTGTACCAACTGGTGTACTGCTCATACCATTTTAGGAACCAGAACAAACTGATTACCGGTTTATATCAGTTAGGACATGTACAACTGGTGTACTGTTCATACCATTAGGACCAGTACCAAAACTTGTGTACGGTTAACACCAGTTAGGACCGTACCATCTGGCATATACGGTTCATGCCAGTTAAGGATCAGTACCAACTGGATGTACGGTCATACCAGTTAAGGAACCCTTACCAACTGATTTGAACGGTTTAAATATCAGGTGGGACATTACCGACGGGTGTACTGTCAGACCAGTAAGTGGACAATACCGCTGGTTACGGTTCATATCAGTTAGGACGCGTACACTGGTGCACAGTTCATGCCAATTAGGACTTGCACCAACTGGTGTAATGTTTCAGTATCCAGTTAGGACCTGTACCAACTGGTGTACTGTTTTATACCAGTTCGGACCAGTACCAACTATGTACGTTCATATCCGTTGGGAGGACCATTACCAACTAGTGTACGGTTCCTATCAATCAGGACTGTACCAACTGATGTACGGTTATACCCGTTAGGACCTGTACCAACTGATGTACGGTTCATGCCAGTTAGGATCCTACCAACTGGTGTACGGTACATACCAGTAAGGACCCGTACCAACGATTGACGGTTTCATAGCCGTTGGACCCATTACCGACTGGTGTCTTTTCATAACCAGTTAGGACCCATACCGACTGGTGTCGGGTTTCATATTCATTCGGACCAGTACCACTGATATACGGTTCATACATTAGGACCTTTACGCAACGGGTACTGCTCATGCCAGTTAGGGCCCTACCAACTGATAATAACTGTTCATATCAGCTCGAACAGTACCAACTGGCGTACGGTTCATAACCATTAGGAACTAGAACCAACCATGGTGTCCGGTTTCATACCAGTTAGGACCAGTACCAACTGATGTACGGTTTATATCAGTTAGGACCAGTACCAACAGGAGTACTGCTCATACCAGTTAGGACCAGTACCAACTGATATAAGGTTTGTATCAGTTATGACCAGTACCAACTGATGTACGGTTTATATCAGTTAGGACCAGTACCAACAGGAGTACTGCTCATACCAGTCAGGACCAGTACCAACAGGAGTACTGCTCATACCAGTTAGGACCAGTACCAACTGATGTACCGTACGGTTCATATCAGTTAGGACCAGTACCAACAGGAGTACTGTTCATACCATTAGACCAGTACCAACAGGAGTACTGTTCATACCAGTTAGGACCAGTACCAACAGGAGTACTGTTCATATCAGTTAGGACCAGTACCAACAGGAGTACTGTTCATACCAGTTAGGACCTGTACCAACTGGTGTACAGTTCATACCAGTTAGGACCAATACAAACTGATATACGGTTCATATCGGTTAGGACCAGTACCAACAGGAGTACTGTTCATACCAGTTAGGACCAGTACCAACTGACTCCATTTGTTTTGTTTTATTGAGAAAAGGTGACCTTAATTGAGAAGGTCCTTTAACATGTCACGCTCTTCTACTGCATGTCTCTACATTTCCTTCTATGCAATATAATAGTTCATCAAATTTTGAGTTTGTGAGTTTAGTAGGTCAATCTAATTTCGTAACGACATTGTTTCGGTAATAACGCTTTTGATAATAACATATTTCCTATTTCTCGTTGAGCTACACGATTTATCATACGATCTTTCTTATACTTTCACTTAGGAATACAGTTTGTTACAAACCCATCTGATTTTGACAAGGTATTTTGATGGTATAGTATATGATAGCGAACCAAAACGTGTCAACCGAACGAAACGAGAGAAAAGGTATAGTATGACCGCCCTCACGATGTTGTCATGGATTAGTATCTGAATCACAAGTCATATATAGGGGATCACACTACCAACAGTCCAACAAGTGAAATGTTCTTATTTTACTGTTATATGTTTGAAAAAAGCTAATTAGTGAACTTCGAGTCAAATATTCCTAATTGAAATACTTCATGTATCTTTATATCCACTTTTAGGCAATCGACTTTTTCGAAACATTAACGTGTTTGCTCGCTGTGTACTGTGCAGTTTAGCTCCAATTCTTGAAAAATCAACCTTTCGGTATTTCATCGAGTTTTTAGGTGCCCTGAGATTTTATAAAACAATTATAAGAAAACTTATAAGGATCATTTCCCAATATATCAGATCAATCAATCAAAATCATCCAGTAACATTTTGGGGCCATTTTGGAATTCTTCTATTCAGTTGCTCAAGTAAACGAAGAACCACCTTACGGCAAACAGCCGATCGAAAACTGGGATAAAACCAATTTGTGCAGCTATTGATCCATGACTACCTTTATTAAGATTGGTTGATATTCAGAGTGCCACAAATCACCCGGCCCAAAACAAGCACTCAAATGATGTAGCCACTGTTACTCGCTAGGGCTCTAGAGGGTCTGATTCAGTCGGATACTACCAGGCGCAGTTGTCTAGACCATGTTCAGGACACACCCCGGGGCGTGGTGGTACGTCTCTCTATTTGCCCATTCTTCACGGAGCCATAATATTTTGTGTAATCTTGTACAAGATATGACCTCAAATAAACTGCTGCATGCTAACACCAATGATATCAACATTCACCATGGGGGTTGGGTGGGGGGGGGGATGGGAGGTGAAGAAACACACCTTAAGCAATCCACCTGACGGGCGGTCAATTCAGGATATGTCCTCCCGTCTCAGCATTTGATGGCACAATCCAACTATAGTGAGGCATCAGCGCCACAGAAAAAATGTGCCCTATGCCTTGAACTAGGCGTTTTAGCGTTACGTGATTGCGGGGTGGCTTCAATTCAATAAAGCGGAATGAGGAGTGTTCACAGACAGTTTTCGCTCCTACGTAGCTGAGTAATCGGCCTAAGCCACACTTAAGTGTAGGATGTGTAGGCTGAGGCCGCGAAAGGACAACCACGACTCAACTGCTCAACAAAAGACTATACCGATGTGACCACGCCATAGTGGCCTGCCATGCTATAACCACTCCTTATGGATGACCCTGAAAGAGCTTCCAGAACTTTGAATTTATATCAAATCTAACATGCAAGACATTGTTTGCCAAACGGTTATACTGTGTTCAAACACAAAAATATGGACGCATTTCAAAGGTGTTATAGAAACATGGATGATCGTTCTTAAGGAGTAGTCCTTTCCATCCCTTGGTGCCGGTGGCCTCTTTTCTTAATTGTGAGGCCGGAGTGTTACCTGAGCCAGTTGAATTGAAGGAGAATTGCGAGGATTTATGTCTTACCGTTTGATCGGCAGCATGCTATTCGCTTTGGCGTCCGCTGGGTTCTTCGGGGGCAATCCATCTCGTCTAGGCGAGCAGTGGGTCCCCACCACTCCGCAGAACAGATTAAGACAAGCGACGAGCGCCAATGGCCCACAATGTGTGCCTTCCAATATTCCCATTTTAATTTTCAAAGTCCAAAGTATATAAGCAATCTCGAAAGCCGATGAACAGCATACTCCAACCAAAAACGGGTAAATTAACTAAGATGAACTAACGCTCAAACACACTAAAATCACCCAAGGCGTCGTGTCAGTTATTTCGTATCCTCTCACCAGATAGTATAATGCGATTCATCAAATAACACAGAATATTGCCCCATTTCCATTCCAGCTGACCACCCTACCCCCGTTCGAATTCTTATAAGTAGACACTTGCAATATGCGGCCATGGGGTCCACACGCACCTATATATCGTAGCCAGTTATCACTCCACTGTGCACAGTTCTATAAAATGAAATCCTAACTTCTCTTTCGGTGTTTGAAGCGCTGTATTCACTGGTGCAACAAGTGCGAAATATGATTAAGATAATTATCCCAACTACAGTAATCATAAATATGCAGTGCCAGAACTTCCAAAAAAAATGAGGTAAGTCATCCTGTTTTTAATTAGACTGTACCGAAGGAGCTATAGTACGGGTTTTTTTTCAGGCGTAAACGGGCAGACGCCGAAGACAGACGCAGCAGTGTGAAATGATATTTTCTACCTGCTTCAACTTGTCGAATTATTAACAGTCCGCCGCCACAGTATTCCGGATATTCGCCAGGTTCGGACTACCTAGTAAAGTATAACAATTAGAAAGCCTTTCCAAAGTAGGCCTCTCTGTTAACAATCAGCCTACTACTCTCTGAGTTCAATGTGGCGCTATATTTAAAATAGGCCAAGCTCAGGACGTAAGACCAAGAGCGCGTCAGTAACTCAGCGGCAACCATGAATGGATATTAGATGTTAAGTACGAATTATCCCCACGTGATGTTCGATTACTCCAACATCCGAAAACGGAAATATTACCCGTTTTATTGAAGGCCAAGTATAACAACCATGCAAGAGGGAATGTCAACAGTTAGTCTACTATGTTTTTTCCGGTCACTGAGTTTACCGTGCTCATGACTATTAATCTGATCGGCTGGTAAAGGTATTCAATCCGGGATCTTTGCATGGAAAGAATCACGAAAGATTAAGCGGAGCGAGGTCGCGACTCGCTCGGATAAACATGCCACAAGTTCACGAGATCCCCAGGGGACCATTAGCGTTGTCGAAGAGAAGAAGAAGGCGTCCGCCAGCTCTTTCTGCATCCTCTCGCGGTCTTGTGTCGGTGACCAAAATTAGAGTCCATGCACAGTCATAGTTAGAGTCCACAGTACGTCATAGTTGAATAACTTCCGCTGACAAGTGCTTACTCGAAAAGCGAAGTATGGCAGGCAAGTTAAGTAGGAGGACCACTGCAGTAGACAAGACTAGAACTCACCACTGCACAATTTCGCGAGTTGTGCGGGTACCTATATATAGACTTACACTGATGGCACCTTATGCCAAAAAAATAATACGTTATTACGATGCCGGTACTGCCCTGTCATCAATGAATAGACCTTCCCTCCTGCGTTTCTATTGATAATCGTTGAAACCTCATCGAAGTACGTAAAGCATGAATCATTCAGAATTTGCTGAAGTGTGATAATTTCTTTCCAGGTCAAGTAAGTGCCGATGTATTGCCGACCCTCAGCTGTTTCTGATACATATTGAGGTTTATCCAACTGCATTCGATACGCATTGAATTTTACGAATCACTGAGATTACGGTTCCCTTCAGGTCGGTGCAATAATCTTCCGCTGGGAGTCAACCACTAATCTTCGTCAGAAAGCGAATAAGCTACCAGTATGGCTATGTAACAGAATGTAGACACACGAATCAATAAGGAAAACAGAGTGGAGTACCGGTAACACATCAGGAGTCCTACTAGATTATGTGTTGCAACATGCTGTGGCACGACCAACCTCCTTGAAAGACAGCTAGTTGTTTATTCCTTGTCTGAGGCAGACGAAACTATACGCAATCACCAGGCAATAGTAAAGCGGAAAAATCCTTCGAACAAGTACGGGTGAGAAGAGTCATATCAAAACCCCGCACACCAACTTTGGAAGTTCCAACATGTTGCCTTGTGATTACTTCAATTTCTTTTAGCAATCCATGGAGGTCACACTCTTCGAAAAATACGCTGCACTCTAAAAATGTGTGTAGAACTTACACGACACTATGAACTAGGGAAACCTATCCGGTGGTGAATAAGACATTACACAACAGTGGTAGAAATACAACAATTATGCCAGATTATACACAATGATTGTGCAATTTCCCCTACAACAGGGGGTAAGTTGCGAGTACACAGCAGTGTATGCCCCATTTCCCGCACTCGAATGGCTAAAATTTGGTTTGGGGCTGGTTGATATGGTGATATGAACCGGTGATTAACAGGACGAGCCAATCGTAAGGTATATTCAAATGATCTTGGCCTTTAACAGAAATTCGACCTGCACAGTGAACAGACTATTTACCATTCTGGCGTTAGTTCACCTACCCTAATGTAGAAAGGTCCTTCTGTAGCAGAATCTGATAGCGGGCCCAAGTATGGCAAGCATCACTATACATGACTGTGTCCTTGTCTACTGCTGCATTGAATTGAAAGGCCGCCAGCAAATATTAACCAAGTAACAACCAGACAGTTCAAAAGAAATGATTGTTTTACGTATGGGCTCACAAATGTCGAAATCGTTCATGAGTTGCGCATTATTGCATGCGCTGGTCGGATATGGCCCGTAGCTAACTTAGTGGTTGGCTAACAATAACCCGGCCTTTTCATTTTGGTTCAATTCTTCGATGGTTCGGTTGTATTGCGGTTGTTGCATTGCTGACTCAGTTGTAAAGCAGGGGAAAATATCCACAAAAGAATGTTTCTTTTTTTTTTTTTTATTGCGTGTGGCAGATATCGTCGTTTGTTTTCGAAAGCAACCTGCCTAAACTCATATCTGATGGGCGTCGTTTTGTCTCGACGGAAACTTTGTTTAAGGAGAAACATGTGATCACTTTGTGGTGTATCTGTTGTCTGTCTGGCTGTCTGCCTGGTCCGTCTGTCTGTACGTTTGTCCGTATTGTTAGCCGTTCGGACATCTACGAAACCGTAGGATCACTTTTTTTTTTTTTTTAATTCCTTTATTTTTTTTTTTTGTTTTTATTATTTACTTTTTTATTTTTCCCTTTTTTTTTTGTATTTATGGTTTTTCCTTCCCTTTCCCCCTTTTGTTTGTTTTTTTTTTTTTTCTTTTCTTTTTTTTTTCCCTTGTTTTTTTTTTTTTTTTTTTTTTTTTATTTTTTGTTTTATTTAAATTTGTTGTCTCCACATTCCCAAGTCATGCTGTAAACCTCTTTGTGGAGGTGTACAGTGAGATGTCGAAGTGCACTACTTTTCGTCCCAAAAGACAGTACTGATTTGCATAAATTTGCATATTTAATGAAAATTGACCAAAGCTTCTGTACAAAAGATCTCTTATCGGTAAATGCAGTAGCGATGCAGCTCAGCAGTTATAACAACTAGACGTGTAATTAAATGGTTAGAGTGTTTTACCATTATATGTGATAATTAAGTAGTCTACTTTTCATAATTTATGAAAAATTTCAAAGATTTGTTGGATTTTGTTGTGGAGCGTGGGGTGCCTAATTGGTTAAGGCGTCGAGATTGTAACCAAAAGTTAGGGGGTCGAGGGGTCTCTTCCACAGTGTACAAATGGGGACCGTGAGGATCAGAACACAATTGAGCGATGAGGTAGCTGCCGCGGTCTACTCTCCGGGATTGTCGGAGGTCGTACTGGTTCCGGTGGTAAAGCGCTTTATAAGAATTTGCCATTATCATTATTATCTGAAACTCAATGGAGGAGGGTTTGATTATAGTCACGATAAATTTAAAGTAAGAGACGAGGTCAACAAAGGTCAATTAATGTGACTAATTTGCAGTTAAGTGGTCCAATTTGCCTCATTATGCAGATTTTAAAGTTGGTTGAAGTTCTATGAAACTTTGTAAAGATGTTCACCTTCAAGCCTGATCAATTTAACAACAGTTACAAGGTCACTGAAGGTCATTCAATGGTGACTGATTGGCATAAAATATGCAATTTCCCATAGTTCCGTTAAAAAGGACAATAACGATCGAAATGAGGGAAGTTAGGGGGTTCGTAGGATTTGTCATGGTAATAGTTTTGGATTCGGTGGATCAAACATCTAATGACGAGGTCGAAAGGTCAAAGGTGAGTCTTGAGAAAATGTGCTTATTTTAGGAGTTACAGGGCAAAGAATACAAACGGTTCATTTTGAAAGTGTGGATAGGGCTCTGTGTGTTCATAGACGAAACAGACCCCCGCTTCGATCTGACACTGGTCTTCAGTTACAAGGGGTCAAAGGTCGGTTTTGATTACCTTCGGGCAATAGCATAGGGCGTGGGTATCTGATTACATAATGCTTTTGGGGCTGGTGAATCACATCGAGGCAAGCATTTTTCATAGAAACCGTCATGTCATCAAATGTCATTCAAAGTCAACCAAAATGCCAATATACACATTTTCTTGAAATAACTTCGAATGACTGTGTGTGATATTGCTGAAATTTTGGGACATGTGCATATTATCAAGGGTAAAGTTCCTGTTATTAAGGTCTTTCAAGGGTCATTAAGGCCAAAAACTGCCAAATAATAACATTTTCCTGTACGACCTCTTAAGACTGTATGCGATAAGGCTGATGTTTCGAGACATAGGTGGGCTATTCTGCGATTTATAGAACTGTTATGTTATCAAAGTGTAATTCAAGGGCCAATTATCCGAATCCTAATTGTGTGAAGTATTGAAATTAGTAAAAATAGCCCCTTCAAAAATCCATACAATTTTATGCCGATGTCCAACCAAATTGGTCATACCAGGCTACCTATTCAAGAAGGGTATAGTTTTGGGGCACCCTAGCTCAGCATCCCTCTAATAGAGCATTCTTGTTAACAGCAAGATGTTGCAGAACTATATCTATTTGTGAGTTTTACTCATTTCAACCATCAGGTATGTATGTTCTCTTCACGGATTACCCCAACAGATCATCACGCAGTATATGTATAGTACTAGCCAGAATTACTGTGAGAGAAACCTATGGTACCAACAGGGTGTCAGGTTACACCTGCAGGAGAGGAGCTTACTGCCAATGGTAGTGTGTGAGACAGCAGGGAAGTGAACTCCTTCGGGGTGAAAGCGGGTGATGTTGATATGCCAATAATGAGGATTGGGGCTAACACATCCTGGATATGGTTATTGGCTTATAGAGTTGTAGGATATATTATATATAGATATATATATCTATATATATATCATATATATATATATATATATAATATATAATATATATATATATATATACATCATAGAAATGAACAAGTATAAAATAAAAGGTAAAATATTATGGGTGCATTAGGATATACAGGACAACTTTATTAGCTTTAGGACCAGTATACACTATGAGATGCGGGGGGCATAGCGTCCATTTACATTGTTTGGACAATACGGTACTCTGGAGGGAACTATAACTCAGTAAGTATTGGTTTATATTGAGAGAGTACAGGTAGGTAGGATCATGCTGAAGACCCACAGTCTGTTGTTATGGTTGTATGTTTAAGGGCGGAATTAGGCAATGATGGCAATTGCTGCTTGAATATTCAAGAGGTATTGAGAAACCCTTACTTGTTACCAAATTAAGTCACGAGAATTTGCTATTGCTATCATTTCATTTTTTTCATTCCCATCACCTCTCCTTTCTGAGAATAGAGCATCCTGTGATTATCGCTATAAAAAAAAAATTGTATTATTTACATAGGCTGAAGGACACTGCGTCATTCAGGTGTCATGTCGCATGGTTTATTCAAAACATTCAAAGTTGGTTTGATTCATGAAAGCTGATTGGATGGTCTACCTTTAGTCCCCCAAACGTTAAACATAGACTAGAGTCACTGGGGGTTAGGCAGTGTGTAGGAATTGCTCCATCCATGCAAATGTTCGTTGTTGACTTTCCCATGAAATGTATTAGGTGTTGCCCACCATTGGTCCTGAGATATGTGAAGTGAGAAAAGGGTCAATGGAAGTTTAATATTGTGTTAATGTGCATATCTAGGCAATCTCAGTCAATTTCCACAAAACTTATTCTCTTTAGAGACATTGTCAATAATCAGTCCATATGAATTTGAAATTAGTCACTGCTTAGTAGGCTTTTTCTGTGATGTAACACCAAAGACAAACACAGGAATGCCTTGTAATTGTTTGCATGGTAACCTAATAGGAAGAAACAGGATTGTGCAACCAGCCGAGGACACTGGGGGGACGATCGCTTGTTCTTACATTTTCTTTCTCAGGACGTCAGCGTTTTGGGTAAGGGCCAGAGTTCATTCTGTAAAAAGGAACAACCACCACTCGGACAAAATGCTTCGCGCTAAAAATTGCAAGTTCTTGCCCGATGAACTCGCCGATGCCGCTTGCGATGCATCGCATCCGCCGTAGTCGACGGATGGATAGATATCGAGGGTGAGCCCCCGCTTTTAGTTGGCTCCCGATAATTGTCAGAAACTATCTGGAACAAGTGCTACCTACGGAGGGTTCCAAGGATTTAAGGTCAAAGTTCATGCTGCCCTATTATAATGAAAACTGTGGGAATCGGCAAACAACTTTTCCTCCCACAGAGTTAGATTGGACTCCCATGGCAATTGATCAGTACTATCATGGACTTGTGCTACCTACGTGTGTTCAAGGATTTAGGGCCGGAGGTCATTAAAAGGACATAATAAGCTATCACGCTACAAACTGTGGAAATTTGCAACATGCTCCTACAGATTAGGCTGGAATTTTCAGGATACTCGGTCAGCGTCATCTAGTGGACTAGTGGTACCTAGGCTGCGAGGTGATCAGGATTTTAGGTCAATGGTCCTCAAAGGACATAATAGGTATGTGAGGACACTGCAAAAATCTGTGACGTTTTCTTCTCTTGATTAGGTAATGAACTCTGACACTCGAGAGTGTAACTATGAGCTAATGGTGCCTATGGGATGTCAGGAATCTTAGGTAAAAGGTGATTAAAGGGACGCAATTGGATATTATGTGTGAGTCTGCTAAATTCTGCTTCCACAGATAAGGTTGGATTTCTATGATACTGCGTCAGATAGAACTATGGTCCATGGGGTTGTTGCAGGGGTAGGAGGTCTGGATGTGTTTAATGGGGAGTAATAAGCTATTACCGTATTAATTCTGAAAGAATCACGTGCATTTTCCACAACTTCGTGACTGTCGAAGTGGGACAAAGGGTCTAAAACGAAGTTTCGTCAAAATATTGGTCGTCTTTGACGATCAAACAATACATTGAATGGGTGCTTTTCAATTTGTCTGTGTAGATGTCCTTCTACTCTGATTTAAATTTCGTTTGCGCAATGTGTCCTTGGACATGCGTATCACATTTATAGTACCAGAAATCGATGTTGCATTCAAGACCTTGCGAAATGTTGCTCCTCCTACATGTTCCTTGAATTAATTAAAACAGGCTGTTACATGGACAATTGGAGCTTTCAGAAAGTTTGGTTCAAAGGTCATCAGGAGGACACTTGAAGCCACTATGGGTGAAATGTGTGAAACATTACACCTCCCATAACAAAAACCAAACAGAGTGCCAATGGCACAGTAGCTCTCCATGAAATTATACAGTACTGCTTGTATGCACGGCATTGCGCAATTGTCCCATTGGGGACAACTTTCTTAACCGTGCCGTCCTCGTCCATAGGCATATGCAATAACTTTGTTAGAACCAGCTAATTCCAGCAAATAAATACAGGAAATCTATCAGATTATTCCCAGGAAACTATTAGGTCACTAACAAACTATGAGACCCTTCAGAATAAACAGTGAATATTCGGAGATGCCAGCCAATCAACACCGCTCTCGCGCGCCGTACGTTAGCAGTTAAAGAGGATTATTCCATTCTACGCCAGGTTACCAAAATATCAGTATATCTCGAACGTGTGCGTTGACACACGACACTTGGATCAGTTATCACATTTCGCGGAATTTCTCTTGTTTTCTTATTTAATTAGCATACAGTGAATGCTAGTAGAACGAATTACAACGTTCTCTTTATGTAGGCCCGATTTGAAATTATATTGTTGAACAACAAGGGAGTAATAATGTGAAGTTTCTCTAAGATCTCAGTTACTCCATTGAAATACTGTGGCGGATTGTCCGAGCATTACAGGAATTTGTCACAAATGCCAGCACCAACGACGCATGCACAAGAGCGATCTCCGAACGGCCATATTACAGTAAATGTGTGTTTTTGATTATTCATTCCAATGTGCATCAGAAATGATTTTGTATTGACATACTACTCTCTTGAATCATAATAGTTTTGAAAAATCCTAACAGACTGTTCTTTGGCCCACACCGTTGTTATATGTAAAAAAAAATTGTCTTGCAAAACCTGGTGGAATATTGGAGACTGATTCGTTTGCAAGGCCTCTTTGGCCAAAATGACCCCTGGATGACCTTTGACCTAAAATTCAAACAGCCCTGAGTTACATTGGTCACGTAATACTGACCCAGTTTTCATTAACATCCAATTTGAACTGTAGGAAAACATTTTGCAGTTTTTTCGCAATGCCCCAATTGACCCCCTCGGATACCTTTCAGTTCATCATGATCGACCACACACTGCAGGAGTAGCAATTTGAATCAATTGTTGGCAGGCAGACAGACAGACAAAACAGACAGACAGATAGACAGACGTGCACGATCGCAATAGCTCACCCAGCCATTGGCTGTGGTAAGCTAAGAAGTAGAATGTCGCATTCAAAATGTTCCTTCTTTTCATCAAAGCAATAATTTCTTTGATTATATCACGCGACACTGCAATGGTACCCGGGGATCTTATGGTTTTTGGGGTGTTGCCGCCGCCGTCCCAGCTCCGCCGCCAGAAACTTTAGGCGTTAGCGCAATAACTCTTACAGATGTCCGCCCTGGTGAAATCTCGGATTAGTTTCGAAAGTGGGCATCACTGCACTGCTGGGGTCCGCTAATTTGCATAATTTTATGCAATTTTAAGTTAGTTTGGATTTGAACGAAACTTTGGTGGATGGACTAACAGTTGATCCGAAAAAGAAAAATGTGGAGGTCATTTCAAGGTCATCGAAGGTCAAATTTGCGAAAATTTTGCGATTTCCAAACTTTGTCAGATTTGAACGAAACTCAGTGGATGGGGGCCACATTTGTTAAAAGTCATTTCAAAGCCATCGTGGGTCAAATTTGCATAAATCATTTGCCTATTAACCTCCATGGATTAAAACAAAACTTACTGTATTGAAGCTTTATTTTGGTTTCTGACCAAAATGGGGGTCTTTATGGGGTGTTACATACTTCTTACCTATGAATTGAGCAAAAAGCGGGGATATACATGTGGGCGATTTTACCCGACATACCACACGTCTGTTTACACCATGATTCATAGGAGTCCAAAAATGAAGTTCGATCTTCCAGAAAAAAGCTGTATAGATGGTATGCTTCATATCATCAATTACTTGCACTCCAAAACAAATGTGCTTCTGTGAGCCAGAGTCGTCCTCTGAATCTGAACACTGTGGAAGTGTTCACATAAGCGGAATGGAAGGGCCAGTTTGACTTCACTCAGTCAGATACACTGGGGTCATAAACAGTTGCTAATTATTTGATCACACTATCACTGCTTGAAACATACTGCATCAGCTTAAAGGCAGGGGTAGAGAGAGTGTAGATATATTTAGCTCAAACCACCTGTGTTGGTTGGTTGAGCCTATTGTAGTCTATCTGCCATGTACTTCCATCATAGGCATCAGATCTACCCTCTCTGTCAACATATCTGCTTTTTTGCTCCTAAATACCCATTTTCCGGACCAAACTATATCAAAATTTTCAATTTTATTTCAATAGTTCATCGACCTCTCCAAAGTCGTTGACCATTCAAAGCCTAAGGTACGAACATCATTGGAAGGACCAGAGCTATTGTGTGAGAAATTGCAGCTAAGAAAGGAGCAGCTAATGTCCTCAAAACTTTAATCATAAGGTTTCTTAGGTAGTGCTTCCTATAGCCTCCTCATTGATTTTTGATACATGGGCATTCAACACCTTCACAGAGCAGAGAGAAAAGTAAAATCAGGTAAAAACAAATAATGCCTAGATTCAGAGGGATGTTGACCTATGTTTCGATTACTTGAAAGTTAGAGGGCGTTGAAGGGGCTTATGAACCGTTGTTTTGTAATATGTCAAGACGTTCTAATGAGATTGTTTTTTTCAGCTTTTCACAGTCTTGTGATACACAGTCACCATTACGCCTTCAGAGAGGAGACCGTGAAAATGCACCAAAAAGGATTAGAGGCCTTGGCAGGCTTGGTTGAACTATCATGGATTGTGACCAATCTGGGATACATTGTTCATAAGCCAGAACGGCCACATCTTTGACCATTACAAAGGTCCCTAAAAAGGCTTCAAAATAAATGTAGGATCAGAAAACTAAAAGGCATCAGTGGATCCTGGACTGCCTTTATGACCTTTCACTTAAAGGTTGCTAACCTCAGATACCTTTGACCTGACTCCAAGGTAATAGGGATCCTGCATAGATTATGCAAATTAGACTACCTAATTAGCATATTTCATGCTGTTTTTTATTATGTTATTCTATTATTCTGCCCTATATGCCGAACCATATCACCATAGCTACCATGGTTTGTCTTTAACCCTGCTATCAGACTCAAAGCGATAAGTTAAATTCAAGAGAATATTTACTCTACTTGGGGACTTGCACAGTTCACTGAGCTGGAATTCATCCTATACCTAGTACACTGACTCTGAATAGGAATCTTTGGCGGATACCATGTACCACACAACCTTCATTACAAATTAGATAGACACTTTTTACAACTTTTTTACACATATTTACAAAGTATCGGCACTATAGCTGAACATTATTCACCAACCATCAGCATCATATTGGTGGTTACTACTACTAGCATCACCCTTACAGGTCCGCTAAATATCTTAGCAAAATGACAATGATAGGATGGGATTAAAAGACCTTGTTTGCTATACTATACATCGTACTGTTTTGTTTGGAATTTACAAATGAGGTCGCCGACGTGATATTTAGATCAGAAATCAGCAGAAAGTCTCATTCTACGTTGATCACCCTCGTTTGGTCTACAACGATGCACTATAATATAGCTTACAGACTAGCGTACTGTCTGCCCTACAGAGAGTCCAGAAATCAGCAGCAAGACTGGTCACCTGTACTAAACAATCTTATCCCATGAAACTTGTCCTCGTACACTCCAATGGCTTCCGGTGAAGGAGCACATGTTTTCTCTTCTGTTAAACTGCAAGCAGGACCCAGCGAGCTCAACCTATTGCCTGAATTCCTCTCCTATTCTGCCAACACAAATCTTTAATGATGAGTCCAGGCAAGACCTCATCCCCCTTCAGCAATATCTGCCTTCAATAGAACTCTCACTGGATGCTAGGTTTCTCTTCCAAGGGTGGTTAAAGCCAATCCATAATATTAGGAATTCCACAAATGTATCTTGAATCGAGGTTAGGGTTCATAAAACAGCTGGAAGTGACAACCTTCGAGGGAACCAAGCGCCACTAATCCTAGGGTATGATGATTGAGGAGGATTAGTATCTAGCATTTTTCCCCCTCCAAATGTCAGAGTTTGATTGACCCTCACACCCATTTGTCACAAGTCACAACCAGAAATATTGTGTCCTCAAATCACAGCCTAAAATTCAACTTGATATGCATTGCCACCAAGGGAGGACGTTAGATGGGAGCCAGGCTCCATTTGCCCGTCCCGTGAGCATGACGAATGTCCGACATAACGGCAAATTAACACACTGATTTCTATCTCCCTCGAAAATGGAGCCCCTGGCGTCCACTAATTCTCACTAACTAAAAATCACCCCGACACTCTGCACCCCATCAGCTGACATAATCAGTAAACTAAAGGTGCTTAGGTGGGTTACAGCAAAAATCGCATCACTCGCGCCTTCGGAAGCATGCACCAGCTCACGGCTGGCTGTGGTCGGCTCCACTCTCATTTTTTCAATGAAGAATTCTTACCTATGGAGTGTTCATTATTACCTTGACCAGAAGAACCAGAGAAATTCTTACCAGTCCCACTTTATTCCAATGTCAGTGGATGCCAGTGCTAGATTGTGATTCAATTTTGATTTTATTTGATTGAATTCTACGGGTTCAGGAAGTCGCAAAGAACCCTGAGCGTGGATGAGCACTGGCAATAACACGCCTTCTCCTCCTGGAATCCCAAGGCGCGCTCAGATGATATTGAGCAGAAATATGATCAATCCTACTTGGTCTGGGACCCCGTTTGAAAGGGGCCGACAGGGACCCAGGACCCAACCACTCCTCGACAACCTGGAGGAGCACGGAGTTCAATGGGACGGCTCACACCCGGAAGATGAGTACTTAACCGATTATAAAATCCAGGTAAAGTTCACTGCATTACAGTGGAACCATGAAGGAAGATCAAAACCTCACCCATCGCAACTCGGAGTGCGCGCCCAGGAGAACACATGGTGACTGCTGGATCGAGCCGCAAAGTTCACTGATACCACTCTCCATTCTTCACATGAATGGGTGACTCTCTATTTTCGGTAACATGTTTCTTCACACTTTAATGTCTTTCCACTTCAGGTGCTAACAGTATTCGCAAAGATTACCTCAGAGGAAATGCACACATTTTGACTAGATGAGTGGTTAAGGTTAAGATTAAGATTCGGTTTATAGTTTGTATCAAGCAGCGCCTCTTCACACGACTAGCGACTTCATGGCCTGGTCATTGCGTGGTAAACTGATGAAGACCTTGCCCGCACTTGCCAGGGTGCACGTTCGCTCACGACCTACTACACCCCTGGCAGCCAAGCAGCGGTCCTACTCTCGGTTACTCGCAAGGTACCCACTTTTACACGTGGATAGCGTGAGGACATTGAGGGAGACATGCCTTGTCTAACAGCACTGCGGAAACGCCCTCGGGCCTTCACTGGAATTCGAACTCACAATCTATTGATTCATAAGTACGGAGCTCTACCGACTTGAGCTAATCCGCCTCCGGTTCGTCCTCTACATAGAGGGATGCAAGGTGTTACTCATGAGGGCATGAGCATCTATTTGAATGGATACAGCATTATTATCCAATGAGTCCAACTGAGTCAACCAAGCTATTAGTACAGTTCACATCTTATATGGCGCAGGCAGCGGGGGGGGGGCAGCGGGCGCCAGCGATATCCGCAATCTGCCGTTACAAGTTCCTCATAAGTCACCAAACAAAATTACCTGAGTGGAGAGCAAGCTCCTCACCCAGAGAGTAAACAGAGAGTGATTCTTCGCAGGATTCAAAAAACTACATTCTTCCAATCCAGAGTCTGCAGTCTGCCCTGGGATGACCTAAATCCCATGTCATCCATGTAGTACCCTTTGTAGCTCGTCACCTTTGTTAAGGAACTTCAGGATGCCATATGCTTACTATCCACTTGAGTCGAGCAAGTTGTATTGTAAACAACCGAGTTTGGGTTTTCAGCTGACTGGCCCCCTGCAGGTAGGACAATGACAGCCAGCCGCATCAGGCATCTTGGGCTAGGCTGTCCCTGCTGCAAGTCCGAGGAGATAACTCCTCCCTTAGTTGTGGCAAGTTTCTCATCGATCCCCAACTAAATCAAGTCAGATGAAAGATCACCAATCCTACCCAAAGTGCTCGCGGAGTCAAACCCACAACCTGTCCAAGTCTGCAGCTTCAGGAGGGAGTGGATCCAATCCAGGCACGATCACCTTCCGCAGCATCATCGCTTCTCTGGAGTTCAAGGCATTCAGGCACGCCAGTCTTTCGTCCCTAGGGAACTCCCATTCGCCCGCACACTGGGAGTGCTCTGATCCGGCAAGATCACTTCCCACAGCACAGCACACATCCCTCATCAATTGCTTCCATGGATCCCAGCACTCCATGCTTCATCCATAGTTTCTTTCCATCCAGCGACCATGAGTTCATGAATCTTCACTCTTTAGTTTTATATGTGCCTGCCAGGTATCGGCGGGTGCTAGCGACATCAGCATGCTGGCACCGTTCCCACCTTCCTCCCCTGAGCGTCGCCTGCTGTCTCCCTGGCCCCGCCCTCGTGACAGACCAGGCTCCTCCTTCACAGCGACTTTGGGGGTGATGGCACTCACGAGACCACAGCGCCTAAGCAACAAAGAGCGATAGATTGTCGGCAGTGGATGAGAGGTCACTTTTTGGGAAAAATTGAGACGTAGTGGATCAAGGATCAAATACTGTTCCCTCGGAAATGCTACCTTTGCCATTTATGGAATACATTGATTAAATACGACTCTGCAGAAGTGAATTACTAAGTCAATCTGAACTTCCATGCCCCACTCGAGTGCCTCCGGTTCAAAATATCACCGTTTTCCCATGGATTTCTTGTATACAACATCAACATGAAGCATGGAGAAGATTGGATCTGAAAATGAATTTCAGAATTGTAAACAATATTTGAGGATACTCTCATTCAACTTCTATGAAGAACTATTTCTAATTTCGTTATTAGAGCTCAAATTGACCATTCACTGCAAAAGTCAGTGAAACTCCTCTTAAGTCCCCTCATTTCTCTAGAATAAACTGAATATTATACACACAGACTGAACATGCTAGTACCCCCTCCGAAGTGGCATGTGAGGTTCCTTATATTCTCTCCCAAATTGCTGCCACAAGCTGCTAAACCCAAGCCCAAATGCTTAGTGATCCTTGACTGATCCTGAGCATTTTGGGACTTATCATGTCACCAGGTTTTTTCAGACTTTAACATCTGTGTGACTAATGACATTTGACTTGACCAAAAAAAACAATAGCGATCATGTACTTGTTACAAGGGAACCTATGTACCAATTAATGAGCTTGACAATCCGGCGGGTCAATTTTCATTTATCAATAGCCAAAATTGGCCAAAATATCAATTTTTCACAGTTTCCCATAACAATCCACACAGCAGAGAAAAAAGCTGCATATCAATTTCAGCTGGATTAGACCAAGTATTCTAGACTCATGTTCACAATGATTTCAAGACTATGGGGAGGGGAGGGGGATGAGGGGAGGGGGGGGGTAGACACAGGTGGTCTTGTCCGTAGGTATTAGAGCAATTTATTTACTGGTGACAAATTACTCGCGGTTTGTCCTTTCTAACAGTGTTTCTCAAGGATACGCTTCAGAGAATCTTATGGAGCTGACCGACATCCCACTCCAGTGAAAAATCAATGCATAAGCACAAAGCAATCAAATATTCATTCATTCTATTCATTGAGAGAAAAATTCATAGGAACTTACCGATGATGGCTTAGGCTTTGACACAGTGGCACGGGTATCGGGGACACGCTTTTGGTTTTGGCCTCGGGCGTCCAACCCGGGACTGAGGACATGTTTCGGGGTCCGGGCCCTTCATCTCGGGATGCCATGGGACCGCATTGGGCAGGCTGTTGTGGGGGTCCTGGGCCCGCTGGACCCCACGTGTAACTGCCGAGCTGTGGACGGAGGAGAAAGGAGCCTCGGAAAGGTTTTTGGGGGGCACGGTAGGAGAATCACCACAGTTGGTGTGAATGGGGTCAAACTGAGGGGCACTCCCAAGGCCGAAGATTACAGGATGTGCAATACGGTACTCACCTAGACTCGGCCAGGAAAACAGTCTCACAGTCATACTTCAATAGTGTCTGACAGGATGGAAAGTTTATATAGCACCAGTAATTATCATATTGTAAGATAGGCTAATCACCTTATTTAATCGGTGACTTTCGTACCCAGAATGTACTGGATTATCCCGACTCTGCACACCAATTGCCATCAAAATCATTCCTTATATTCCAAAAGTAAAACCTGTTAAGCGGGCAAGCATTACACACACCACAACTATAAAGTGATTAACCCCCCTTCGTTAATGGGGGCTACTTACGAGGGCACCTTACGCTTACCTTTCCTGGACTTACTACAAAATTGCATTTCGGCCAACTGCCGCTTCCACACACCCTATACCCTAAAAAGAGTTAAGCAATTGCCGGTACCGAACGCGAGGGAGCATCCGTAACTAGCTGGGGGGCTGCAACCAATGCTGCACTAGAATTCCAACTAGCACCCGATGTCCCCGGCTTAGAGGGGGGATGGGCGGGTGTCCAGAATGTCAGTTTCCCCTCTACGTAGCCCCCCATAAACGAAGGGGGTTCCTACTTCGGCACTTACCTTCTGGACTACTAACAAATTGCAAGACTCCACTGCAGGGTAGGTGGGAAGCCGGGGATCGAATTAGATCCCCACTAGAATAAGACCACGCACCGAAAAAAACGTCTAGACCGCCTCCGTATCCACAACTCCAGAGCATCCGATACTGGGCCACCCCCCGTTACAGGCCGGATGTCCCCGAGCCAGCCACAACCCAACACACCGCTCACTAGCAAGGCCGCGGGTGGGGGCGGTGAGGGGGCGCAAGGCCGACCTTACCAATAGGCCAGTGGCCCCCCCCCTGCGCGAGGCCACCGCCAGACGCGGAACCCGAACCGCATCCCCTCGCGGAGAGTAAGCTTGCCATGGCGGGATTCACTTCGCAGGGTGGTCCCGAGGTAGGAACGATAAAGGTATTCTGAGATTTCCATCCCGCAGCTGGGAATCTCCTCCAAAGGCACACCGTTATAGAGCGCGAGGGAGGAATCAACCCCCCGCACTTCGAGAGCTCGCGGTCGATACGGACCAACGCCCGGGTCCGCCCGACTGGATACGCTGACGATCAGGGGAGATCGTATCCTTGAGGCGCTTGTATGATAGGTCGCTGCGCGATAGACAAACAGCAACGTAACACGACCACGGAGGACGGTCCGAAAGTCCATTAACCCGAATGGCCCGAACCGGACACCCAACCTCAATCCCCTTCACTCCCTAGACTCCCCAATCGCAGCGAAGAATCAGAGCCGTGCGAAAATTGACCGACTGCGTTTTATAGAGAACCTCGGGTCCTAAACCAGGTCGGACCCCTTTGAGGCTTCAAAAACCATATGGCCGGGAGGGTAGAAAAGCATGCAAGGCAACGGCGTGCCGAGCCGAATGCCGCGCAGGAGGAATGCTGTCTATTAACTGACACGCGGCCGAGAGCAGTCCCGCTATCGGCTCGAAGGGATGCTCCGCTAGTATCCGCAGGACGTCCCCATGTCCGGGCGGAACTAGAGTGCGAACTCTAGGATGATCCATAAACCTGCTACTAAGGAGGAGGTCAAGTGGCTTCGCAGAATCAACTGTTGATCCATCCCCGAATCCATCCGCTATGTATAGCCGCAACAAGCGGAGCGGTAAGCCCGGATCGTGTTCACTTTCCCGCCCTAACCGGACAAGGAGAGTGAGGAAATCGTTCCACCTCCCCACAGTGGCCTTGCCGGAGAAGACCAGGCGATCCCACAACCACCCGCTGGACGATTCCGAGTCGGAATCAGACAGGGCCGTAGGGTGGAATCCCCGCCCCCGTGCGCCAATCCGGCAGCCTCCTCCGAAAGGCCCGCGCTCGTATTGAATCCCGACAACGTGCGGAACGGTCGGAACCCACCTTGTGGTCGGCCAAAAACGGCCCTATCCATGAGAACCCACCGGGCTCCTCTCCTCCTAGCCACCGCTCCACTCGACCACCCTGTCCGACTAGACTGACCGGCGGGAAGGCGTAAGCGTCGAGAAAGGCCCCATCCTGGCCAGAGCATCTACCGCCCAGGCTCCCCTCGACGGGACTCGTGTTGCAGATGAGAGGCAGCTTTGCGTTGAGAGGGATGCGAACATGGTCCACCTCCGGACGATGAAACGCCTCGAACAACGCTTGCACAACTCCGACGTGAAAAGACCACTCCGTCGGAGCCTGAGTGAATGCGGCGAGAGCGCGTCCGCCGATGGGAGTTCTCGAACGGCCGAAGTGAACCCCCCTGACTGCGCACGCCGTGCGCGCGGCCACCACGGACAGTTCCGGACCGAGCCTCCGCGAACGCGTCCCGCCCTGCCGTTATGTACGACACCGCCGCGTTACTGTCGCAACGGACCAGTACAGGCGGGCCCGCCACTCTCGGTGCAGTATTTCAAAGTGGCGGAACAACCCCAGCAACTCGAGCACGTTTAATGTGGGTCCCCCCGTAACTGGTCCTATTCTCCCACACGTGAGCCCAACGCGACTCGGGGCCGTGAGCCCCCGCCTTCCAGCGAGGCGTCCGACGTTAGGCCAAAAGTTGGACGAAAGGCGGGAACCGTAACCCCCTGCATGACGTTGTCCCTGTTCTCCACCACCGATTATCGGTCCAGGGTGTCTTGCCACGCACTGCTGGCGTCGGGCAGACCCGATACGACACGACAAACACCAAGAGGTGGATCTGGAGGTGGCGCATGTACAGCTGGCAATAGGGAACCATGTCCTCGAGCTCACCATGAAGCCGAGGAGCACCAGCCACGCCCGAGCATGGAGATTTCTGCCCTGAAGCAGGCCGCAACCCCGGCTTGCCGGCCTCCAGTCTCCCAGGGTGGGGGGTGGGCACCCCGTCCGCTCTAGCTCGATCTGGGTCCCCCAGATAAGATCTGCGGGAACGGTCGTCAGGTCGTGACTGGCAAGTTGACGAGTCCATCCCATCTCCCTCCAATCCAAACCGTGCGGTGCCTCCTCTGAACCCTCCGCCGTGAGTCCCCCCCCCCGATAAGCCATCGTTCCAGATAGTGATGATCTGGACCCCCTGACGCAGATGGGCCACCATGCCCCTCGAGACCCCGTGTAAACACACCTGGGGCGCCGTCGACAACCCGAACGGGATACGGGTAAAACTCGGTAGTAGGAAGCGCGTACGAAGCATAGAACGAAGAATCCTCCCCGCCTGACGGGGATATGCAAGTATACATCCACTAGGTCCACCGACTTTCCCAAAATACCCCTCCGAGTTGTGTTTGAAAATCACACTAGTGTTTCCTCCATGCCGAAGTGGGGGTGGGCGGACGAACTGCTGGTAGGACGCATGTTCAATATCGGCCGCCACGAACCTTCCCTCTTGGGCGTCAAGGAAAGGACGCCCAAACCGTGCACTTCTTCGGTTGGAGGGGAGTAATGCCCCCTTGGCCAAAAGTGTTTTTCGATCTCCCTCTCCAACGCCGACGCCTGGTAGCGGTCACCCCGCGGGGGACCGACGTAGCACGGAATCGCCCGGAGCTCGGGTGAGGCGCCGTAAACTCCCGCGATTCCCCTTGATGCCTGGCCCAGATCCCATCACCTCCCGCAGGGAGGGGTCTGCCGACGGCGCCACCTTGGCGAACCACTCTCCGCTAATAAAAGCTGGAGAGCCGAGACCTTGATACCGATTCTCGCTGCACGGTCAAAAAACTTGAGATCGGCGTCTCTTCGGTCCGCCTGGGGCCGATCCTTCATGACCAGAAGCCAGGCCTTCCCCCCTCCTTGGCCGGAGAACCGAGACGCTCTCCCCGCAGGACCAGCCTGTCCCACGCTCCGGCGGCAGGGAGGGGAACGGAGAATGGCATCGTACGGTGGCTGGGGTACTCGAAGCGGCGGTCCTCCGGCTGTGGGACGCTCGACGGGGACGTCCGGCCCTAGCCTGGAAAATCTGGAACACTCCAGCGTCATAAAAAAAAAAAAGGGAGGGTAGGATCGGGGCGGAGGCGGATCCCGCTCTGGTCCAAACGCGCCCAGCCTGTCGGATCCTCCGTTGCGGCCTGCCTGGGGTCTTTTGACAATTCCAGGGAGAAAGCCCGTCCAGTTCTTTCACCGCCGCAGCGTAGTCTGCCTAAACGAGGCCCGTAACGGGTGGCTCTTCTTCCGTCGACTGAGGGACTCCTGGCCGCTACAGGCCCCCCCAACGGAGGGGCAGGAGATTCCGCCGGCGACGACGGAGCGCCCGACCCTACCAAGGGTCGAATGCGTGCACGTCGATCTCCGGTGTCGAGGACCGGCGGGGGAAGATCGACGTCTGTCTCCCTCGACGGCTCTTCGCCTGAACACAGGGCGGAGACGTACTGGAGGAACAACCGACACTGAAAACCCTAACCGGCTCGCGGAGGTCCCGGTGTTGTCGAGGAGGGGGAGGAGGACCAGCGACCCCCGGTCCCCGGCGGAGAGGCCCGTCAGCTCCGGGCGTGACAGCCCTTGAGCCAACACGCCGCCGTCAGGGACTGAAGATCTTCCAACTTGGAAGCTAATTGCCCGCCCGAAGCGTTGGCTTCTTCTTGGGCTTACGGGACTTACGAGTAGGGGGTCGCCTCCTCTTCCTATCCGAGGACACTGCAGGGGTGGACCCCGTTTTCCCCGTCGCACAGACGGGCCTTGCCGTCTGGGGCGGGATCGGAGGACAACAAACTCCGCCCGCCCGAGTCTCTTCTGACTGAGGTTCCCAGCATCGCAGGAGGGGGGTGGGGCTTCCTCCCCAAGAGCCCCCCCGCGGAGAACCCTTCGTGAGGTTTGTTTTGGCTGGCAGCCATGAACGGTGCCCCTACGGGACGACCCACGGAATATCCCAACTGGGTTGGGCGCACTAACAGTGACCTACGTCCACACCGACAGCCCCGTGGACGGGCCGTCCCCTGAACACTTTACCCGGGCCGACGGACCGAACCGATTTGGGAGAACGCCATAAACATATGGCTTTGGTGCTCTCAAGAACCCTCCCCCCACTGTATGAACGTTCCCTGCCCTCGCCCCTGTCGGCAGGGTCCATGCACCCCACAGGCAGAGCCAACTGGTCCTGGTGGGGGTGCATGAGACTGAACCCGACAACGCGGAGTCCTCCCTAACCGTAGGGACATGGACGACGGAAAGGGTGACGGCAGCGCCGCCGTAGTCGTCTCTAAACAGCGTCCCCCTCGGGGCCTCATTCCCCAACACCCAGCGAACGGCACATGCCCGGGTCGCCTTAGGTGGAGGGGATGGGAGGGGGCCTGAGACACCCGAGTGCCCAGAGGATCGGCAATGGTCCCTGAAAGACCCCGGTGGTGACGAGGGTATTAAACCCGTGGCCCTTCAAATCAACGAAGTGACCGTCCCACCTGATACTCGGCCCCACGCAGGGCCCGTCATTCCCCCCATTATTATACTGGGCGGACCCCAACAGGAGCCAGCAGTGGCGGAGAAGGAAAGACAGGACGCAGGTCCCCCCCGACTCGCCGTAGACCGGGGTGACCCGGAGGATCCCCACCAAGCTGGATTTTTTGTTTTTTTTTTAGAGCGCCCGCGAGCTGCCGACGACGACGCCCGCAGTAAAAAAAACGGGAGGACCTCTGATCTTGCGGATCCTTGCTGAGTTTTGCACTGGGCTCAGGAACTTTTAACTAATGCTCTTTGCTCTTTGCTCCTTTTTCTCTCTTTGCTCTTCTTCTCTTGCTCTTCGTCTTATCATTAACTTACAGAGCTGTAATAAAAGCAAACAAAGAAACCTGAGGTAGTAAATCAGGGTAATGTACTCAAGACTAAGTACCTCTACTCTAACATGACAATGTCCTACTTTGTTACTAATTAACTCGAAATAGGAGGAAGGGTCAAAGGAACCCCCGGGCCCCCGGAGCTGAAGGGAGGAGTTATAGGAGAAGAAGAGCCAGGAGCGGGAGCACGAGAGAGAGAGAGCCCAGAGAGCCAGAGAAGAGGGAGGAGAGAGTGAGAGCCGGATCCCCGGAGAGAGGAAGAGAGGGGAAAGAGGAGAAGGAGGGGAGAAAAGAGGGAAGAAAAGGAGCGGAGAATGAGCAGAAGCCAGGAGCCCCAAGAGGAGCCGGAAAGAGGAGGCCGCCCGAGGGGTACAACAATGACCCCAACATGACCCCCCCAGACCCCCTGCAAGCCCTACTCTAAAAGTCAATTCACTTTGGAACCCCTAGGGCTTACCGTTTACCGAGATAAGGGCAACGTGAAAATTGCCAGAAACGGTAAGGCCCCCCCCCCCTTGAACCGAGGGAGGGTGGGAGAGGGAAAAGCATGACCGGTCAGAGGGCCTCTTGGGGAACCCAAAGACAACACCCAAAACCCCTGGGTCTAGTAACTACGGCCCCCCGGCCGGGCACCAGGGGGGGGGGAGAAAAGCCCCGACGGTCGCAACTAAGATGGCCGCCAAAGCTACTCGCTACTGCAGTGACGTCACCGCTCGAAAGATGCTCATCTGAAAGAGGAACAAAATGCTACAGGTCATGCCATGGAAGAAAAATTTTTGCCCTCCCCAGCTACAAGCCACAGCCCCGCATAGCGGGCAACATATGCCGTGACAGATTAATAAAAAGTAAGGACTATAGACCACAAAAATATGGCACCGGCCCCAATGCATCCGTAGCGAAATGCTAAAAAGGAAGTGAAGGTGCCTTTTATATGCAAATTAGGCAAACGGCTGAGTGCCAAGGCGCTCTGAGCGCCTGAAGGGCCTAGCCACACAGGACTACGGGGAAAACACCCAAAGCCTGATGGAAAACCCCATACCACAGTGTGTAAAGTCCTAGTGCAAAGCTAAGCGATATGCAAGAAAGGGAAAAAAAACCCGCTACTAACTAGTGAGGGAAACTACCCCCCTCCAGAGCCCAAGAGGGCGGAAAGAGCCCAGAAAGGGCTCGAACGAACCGTAACAAGATAGCGGGAAGGATAACGCACCTAGCCCGGGCGGGGAGGGAAGGGAGAAAACCCCAGCCCCCCGTAAGAACGGTCGCCCAAACGAATCCCCAATACAAAAGACCCAGGGCACCCACACAATACCAGCACTGGCACGCGCTATCGACAGTTACGAACCCACGAATGGCAGAATTGAGTGAACTAATACAGAAATACACCCACAACCCAACAAGGAATAATATCACCTGATAGTGGTTTGAATAGTGGCAAAAAGTTGGCGTAGAAGCGTCCAAAGGATAAACTGCGAGGAAGTATCACAGTAGCCTCCGTGTGTTTGCTGTGGCAACACACCCAACGAAAATGATAGTACAGCGTCGTTGCCGCACCCAGCTAGATACGGCTGCGTTCGGGTCCGGACTGTGCTTAACTCGTTTTTAGTGGTTAGGTGTGTTGAAGCGGGCCGTTTGGCCCAAAAAAAAAAAAAAACAAAAAAAAAAAAATGCATTTGTAGTACGTCCAGAGGTAATGCCCCTGAAGTAAGTTTTTATACTCTTTAGACAAAACCCGCTCATGAATCTTTAATCAGGGGTGGTAGATGCTGGGGCCCCCACCACTACACTAACAGTGGTTCAAAAACCCAGTCCAGCCAGTTCTGCTATACTCTCCTCAAATAACGAAAGAAAACATAGGGAAACAAAGGGCTAACAATAACAGAAACACTTTTAATGAAAACAGGAAAAGTAAAGTTAAAAGGGGTTCCTCTTTCTTGAGAGGCCATCTATTTGCCGTCAGGTCCCACTACCCATTCCACTACCCAAAGTAACCGTTTTAGCATTTCTGGTTGCCCTCACTGTTTGTGCGCGCACAAACCATGTGTGTCCTGATCGAGTTATACTGAGGGGGGATTTTGTTTTCATAGTTTACCACTCAAATATCAGCAGTTCGCCCGGTGTCTGCACAATGTTTACTCTTTGCTAACCAAAGAATTGCATTAAAGGGCACTGTGAAATGGGGTCAGATGGCAATGGAGTCTTAATCTGTTAAAAAATTACTCTATACTGAAGTTCACATTGAAATAGCCTCTGGTTGAATAGAAGAAAAGAACTTTCAAGACTGCGGTCACATTCTTGCAAAACCGGGCAAAAGACCCACTGTCCCACAATTTTTTGAGACAAGAACGTAGCCCCCCCCCCCCCCCCACGCCTCTCTGCTTGTTTATCTTTGCCAGTATACATAGCACAATTATTTGGGGTTATGTTCATGAATAGTCACAAATTTGAAACTGATAAAGTCGGAAGATGGACACATTAATTGCTCTCATTTGCGAACTTTCCAAGAAACGGGAGCCCAATTTGTGACAGCAATGAGTCAAGTCTTTGACCTCGCCATTCCCGGTGTTAATGAGGGGTGGGGGCGGGTGGGTAAGGGCGAAGTGTAGAAGGTATTTCTTTCTGTTATACACCAGGTCACCCTACCAGTTGTTTATTTGCATACATACAAAACCACCTTTCAGCAGGAGACCAAGGAATACGTAATTTGCATTTCCTTGTGAGAATCTCTTTCCCTTTATACCGTCTCACCCAAAATACCAACTTTTGTATCAAATGATCAATTATTTCTCCTGAACATTTTATTTTTAATTGAAGCAGAGAACAATCGAATTCACAATGCATAGTCACAGCCATTTGTTTTTTTGCAATTTGGTGGTGCTACTATTTTTATCATTTAGCATTAAAATCATGCTATTTCCACAATGTTTCGAAACATGCATCTCTTTACAATCGGGCTTTGACAACATCAGTGATTAATGTGACAAAAATATCAGGATGAAGTTTTCCTGTTTTCATATCCTGCACTCCGACCTCCCCAAAGAACATTTTTACAACAGACACACAATACAAGTGTATGTATTTGCATAACGGGAACCAAAATTTCAACTGGGACCAAACTTGTTTAAGCTGACATCTCCGCATTTGCCCTGAATCTCTCAGCGTCCGTAGGAGTGTTTTAATAATTGGTATAGTCAATGTAACCGGACATGCCAGTTGTCTACTTTCAAAAAATCGAATATGCAAAACGGGAGCGAATCTATCAAACTTGACAGTAAATTTGTTTGGTTTGGTAATTATGCAACGTGTGCACTAACGTAATAAGTTGCAATGATATTGTCCTGTTTTCAAACAATTTTCCTTTTGCCCCTGTTTGGCATGTTTACTGGTAAAGATTCCATGACGTGTTTTGGAACGTTCCAGCGCGTCTATCACATGGTTTGCGCATTATGAATTCAGTCGCGCATTATTGGAAGCAGGATCGCGCCAAAGTGTAACGCTAGTGAACATACCTGCCAAATACGTATTCCCATTCCCGTATTCCCCCCCCCCCCCCCCCCCCCCCGCCCCTTTAATTTATTGACACATTTCAACATTTAATTTAATGTAGTGTGCATAGTCATGGTCACTTGTGGAGACTTTCTTACCGAGCGTCTGAAACAGTTTTGGCTTGCCAGTGCCCATCCCAGATGGCGTTCTCAGCTCTGTACCTGACTGCCCATATGGCAACCCCTATTGGGCCCGTATTCTTCGATGTTGCTTCCCCCGGAAAATATAGGGCCCCGGAGCCTGGTCGCAGATACTGGCTGCACTGCTTCTTTAGGGGTGCTTAGAGGAATGCGGGCAAGCATTAGCAAAATCCGACAACAAATTCACTTGTATGAGGGTCAGCAATCAAAAGCATTTTCCACCGGCAAGCGGACTAAAAGTTATGAAATTTCAACTTTTACATAATTCAAATGACATGGAAAACGGAGCATTAATAAACAACATGCAACATTGTCATAGAGGATGTCATAACTCGGGCGAGAATCGTGTCAAAAATCTCCATCCAACTCCATAGGTCAAGATCTCTGAGCTGATAACTTAGTTTTGGCAAATCTGGGATCAATGGTTCCAAAACAACACGATTTCCCAAGGTTTCCCATCATGCTGTAAGTGGTCTTGTGTGCAAATGTCCACACAGATTTTGCTCCCCATAACAGATTAACATTAACATTTATCCTCGATGAGCTCAACAAGTATAATGGCAATGTAAATGTGACTTGACAAGTTACTACTTCTAGACATAAATGTGCAAAGCTAAACCCCCAAACCAAATTGATTGATCCGAGTGCATCAATTAGCCACCATTGGCTATCGGGAATTCTCTCTGTGGACAACTGGGACAAACACAGGACCCCCCTATAATACAACTCAATGTAAAACATGCCCTTTTGAAAGACCAGATGAGATCTAAAATAACACAAGATATTGAAGAATAAGCTCCTTCATCTCTATGTGAATATGCATTCCCATTTTTTCTTTGTCAAGGCCCGAAAAAAAAAGTTTAAAAGGTTCTATGTCAAGTGACCATTGCCTCCAGCGTTTGGGATGATCAAACTTTCAGCTGATCTCCAAAACCCTTTTTCTTCTTTCAAGTTTAGGGTCCTTAATCGAGAACATGTTAAAGAACAAAACTGCAGGCTTGGATATACAACAGAGGTTATATCGGGAGCTGGAAACATATCTATAGGTCCAACCCACCCCGTTTCTACAATGTTCCTCTATGGAGTCCCATTGGCCTTCAAGTTTTGGTATATTATGCAGAGAATTGGGGATAATCACTATTGCGCAATAACGTATGACATCGCACTTGGACAACCTGGGAAGCTATGTTAAGTATTTCATTGTTTCATTTTGTTGAATAAGTCCTACCTTTACCCGAAGTTCTGTTGTCCTTTCTCTCACCAACATACATGTACCCATCACCACCTTACCATCCCACTACAGCAAAATCCTCTTCTTGATTGCATGATGGGATCTTTTCGATCTTGCCAATCAGCTGCACAAACTTCACAGGACTAACTCTTTAACGGAAAGTCATATGACATCGGGTTTGGACTGACGATTCAGTTTTTTTTCTTTTCCCAGCTATTATATTGCCACTTTTGAATTCAACTGCATTGTCGTTCCAAGGTGCTGCTACATGTTTCAGTCGCCATACACGCCGCCTGAGCTACTTACAGCCTAACTGCAACCAAGTTTTGTCCAAGACACTTCAAAAAATGTTGTCTCCCTGCGCCCCCTCATTTCGCCCAATGGCTCGCAAAACCCCCCCCCCCCTCCCTCCCGCTACCACCCATGGAGCTGCTAACAGTCCATTCAATCTGTGTCAATCCAAGCGTCTTGTAGAACTCTTTTTGATTGGTCAGGTGATGAATGGTGTATCATTCAACTTGAGCATGTGCAGTTAATCTGGGTGTGAGTACTTATCAGCTGCAGCAATTATGAACTGCATCAATGAGATTGCATCCTGGAACATTACCAGGTCTACAGGACCAACTTTAAATGATCCCCCAGGGCAACAGGATGTTGTGAACAGTTTTCAGTACAAGAGTGAATATTCATAGAAGCCAAAACACATAGATTGGCCCCCCTCATATCATGAAGAATTCTGGTGACTTTCTTAACAGTATGAACGGACGTTATTGCTGAACACTTCACTACCGTCATATTAACAGAAGGAAACGAAGAGTCACTTTGATTTGTGTAGGGACGCATCGCTTTTTAGGATAGTTAAGTCTAAACAAAAGACAAGCTGCAACTCAGCACTGAAGCACACATGTATCATGCACTTATGGAGCACATGCCTAGAGGAGGTACTGGGTCCCGCAGGGCGTCGGAGCGTTTTGAAAAGTGGGGGGGGGACACATGGACTGCGAATTACCCTGAGCTGAGCTCCACCAACGGTTTGCGCAAGCGTACCTGGAAAATTTCAGATTTTCATATCCTCCAGATCGATGGAAACGGCACTTGCCAGGCTCATAGCACCCTCTACATGTTGGATCGAGTACAAGACAGACAAAAAGTGTCTTTGTACTCTAGATGATTTTGACCGAATATCACACACCTTTTCTACTTCAGCTTGTTTACGTGGAGGCCAGGGGTCTACGAACGGTCCTCGGGTGGGATCGAGGGAAAAGCCCTAGGCCGTACGGTACACTCCACTTTGGGAGCAGAAATTTTGTACCCGATTTTACAAGTCTGTCATAGGAAACTACCGGAGCGCGCGAAGCGCGCGAAAAAAAACTTGCATGTTCTCCTCCGGGCCATTTTATCGAAAAAGTCTACAAAAAATTCAGGCATTTCAATTTACTTTTCCGTTTCCTTCCTCAATTTCTCCACTATTTTTGCCCGAATTTTTTTTCATCATCTCAGAAAAAATTGGGGGGGTTACCTTTGACACACACACTGCACACTACTCACAAAATGATCAAGCTGCTTTGGACTCTCCCAATTTCTTCTCTAAGACCCCACCCTTCCCCCTCCCATAACTTTCAACATTGTTCTGCCGTGGGCCCTCCGCCCCATCCATAGGAGCAATCATGCCACTAGAATGAAATGAGACGTGATGCAGCTCAACACCCTGGGGGCATTGTTCCTACTGTCCAGAGCAAGGATCGCCCGATCTACGACTGGCATTTTGCATGCACCACTGGGAATTGGGAATTCCCATTTTTGTTACAAAGTGTCCTAATCAGAAATATTGCCTGTGTTTTGCCCTGGGTGTGCGTCACCGAATATTTCCAAGCATCACTGGACAGCATGGTGAAGTGTGACGTGCGCAGCCACTGAGGCTGTACTTTTCTGCGGCCAGCTCAAAGGCGGCTGGAGCTTAGCGTGCATTCCAGTTCCAGTTTGATCACCAGTGGTGAAGTGGGGAATTTCGAAAAGCAACTCGACTTCACGACTTGTAATCCAAAATGGCGACTTCAACCAACTGAGTGGAAAAATCGAAGCCGAAATAAAACATATACCCATGAACACATGAAGACCACCGGGCAATCATCTCAAGAGGGGAACTTCAAAGAACAATCACTGCAATTAGTTGTGAACTAATTCTATAAAAAGCGAATTACGGACCAAAAGAGGCTGTTCATTGAACATTAGGGATCGAGTGCTTTTTGCGCACAATACCCACTGGCAATTAACGTTTTACCGTTGAACATTCAATTTTCGAAAGTGCCGTAAATGCTCAATTCCAACATTTTCTTTTGATTCTCGTTGATATTGATGAATATTCTAGGACAAATGGGAACTCTAGTAATAGATCTTCTTTATTTCTATAATTTAACAATCAAAGTTTTTTTAATTTCGCACCCCCCCCCACTCCAGTAGGCTCCATCAATTAATTTCCTCACGATCTTGTTTCCACTGGAAAGCAATTCACGAGTGGGAAAGTCGTGATCATGATATTCACGAGAAAATGGAAGCAGCAAAGGATGCAACCCGAGGTCCGACAGGCCTTACCGGATACATTTCTTCTCCAGTCCTAGGTGCGACCGAGTGATCAACTCACCAAGACGAGAGACTTGAGGTGGTCTGCGGCGATCTTGTCAAAGTTACTGCTCATGGAGCTCTCTCGTACACTCCAGATCCTCTCACTGAGGGCTTCAGTTTGGGCATGATGATAGTCTTGATCACCTGTCAGAGGAGGAACATTACAAAATGAACACGATGAATGCAAGAAATAAAATGGTGCTTTCAGTTCATCAGTCAGCAAAAAGACCAGAGGTACCACAGTGCTGGTAGCTCAAACATCAACCCTTATGCAATTATTTCATTGCAGTTGAAAATAACTTTTTGTGACATCACAACTGATGACAGTCCCACCACCGTTTATCTCAAGTTTGACTTGGCAGGAGAAGCAGTTGACCCCCCAAACCAGGTGGACGCCTAGATGATCCCTGATCCCATTTTCCAGTACCACCACCATATGCCTGTGTGTTAGAGCTATCATTGACCACCCTTTATCGCATAATTGATTTTTGGGAAATGTGAATCTCGTCACTTTTAGGGATTGCATGTTTAATGTTTCCTTTTTTTTTTTTTTTTTCCTCACAATGGCTCATCACGCCCATCACAAAATACCTTATCAGCCTATATTAGGTCATCATTTTGTATCACCATTTGGTCATCTTTTGTAGAGGTTGAAGATAAGCCACCTGCCAATAAACAATGGTGCTCCCGAGTTTGGTCGTTTATGAATGACTAAGCATATAACTAGTCCATGATAACACGGACCAAGTATGATAGTGATTCAGCCTAATCTGTACGGAGACAAATTTCACAGGTTTTTCCCATAATAGCGCATTATGCCCCTTCAATGCCCTTTGACCTGACGTCCCTGAACATCCTCTAGGCAGTAGGTACTACTAGTCCAACATAACTCTGACCAATTATGATGTCTGTATGGAGGAGAAGCATTTTGCAGATTTTTTGTTGTATTTTAAATGATAGTTCATTATGCTCCTTTACTGACCTTGGACCCCTGTGATAGGCACCCACTAGTCCATAATGCCTGACCAAGTATGATGGTAATCCAACCGTATCTGTAGGAGAGCATTTCGCAGTTTTTCAGCATAGGTGGTTTGAGCTAAAAATGCCAAATAATTCGCTGCAGTAGGGAAATACAACATTATTTTTTTATTACCTAATTTTTAGGAGCAAAGTAGAGACATCATCATGATCAAGGGTAACAGACTAGCAGTCATGTCAAAGCACTATTCTACAGAGATTCCAGTGTCACAAACGACAATGCACAACTGGACATGTACAGGCGGGTAAACTGCCCTTGGTATATCCCCTGCTTTGCGCGATCATTGGAAAGAGTATCTAACACCCCATGAAACCAAGAAAGCATTCATCCACCAAGTTCTGTTGTAATCCATGAAAGTTACAAAAAAGTCACATAATTATGCCAAATTGATCCACTATGGCTTTGGAATGACCTTTAACTTTGTCAGTCTGCCAAATGTAGCCCCCATCCACCAAGTTTCCTTCAATCTGACAGCGCTTGGAAAATCGCATAAATTTTGCAAATTTGACCTCCGATGACCTTGAAATGACCTCCACAATCTTCGGGATCAACTATAGTCCCTACCCGCCGAATTTCGTTGGAACCGACAAACCTTTTGCATAAATTATGCAAATAAGCAGCCCCCAGCTTTGCGACGCCGCCCACTAGCGATCCCATTCAAGATTTCATAAGGGTGGACATGTGTACCAAATTTGAATCAACCGGACAAAGCGTTGAAAATTATGCACTGACCCCTAAAAGCCTGGGATTTGCCGCAGCTACACACCCAAAACCATAATATTCCCGGACACTACTCCTGTCGTGGGGATACAATTATTGTACAGGAACTGACAGATATCCAACTATCACCTGGGTGGGTTGGAGATAAATGCCTGCCCAAAGCGGCTAGCTGCAGGAGCTTATGATTCCTAATGGGACTGGAGCTTCTGAAGGATTTCCTGGAAGTATCCTAAAACTGTGGCAGTTGTACCAGATGAAACCCTACCCATGACCAAGTTCTATAGCCCGGCTACCGCCCCAACAGCGTGCGGAGTGGAGCCAGTGTCTACGCAGAGGATTGTCAAAGGTTCTTTCGAGACTCTCCGCTTTGGATGTTGTTCGTCGAGTGCTGAATTTCCTGCAAATGGGAAGAGTGGGATTAGTGAGATGGCAAATAGTACAATCAGAGACGGACCTCCTCTGGGGTTTGGATAATTTTTGGTCAACCATTAATCGATAGCATGCCACCACTCGCTTAGTGCCCCTTGGCGCCACCGAGATGTTACCCCTCCAAAATGGAGTAAAGCCCCCCCCCAAAAAAAAGTACAAATCTAAGTAGGTGTTTTCTTGCCTGCTCTTACACTGCCTGCAACTACAGGATAATGTAACTACAGCGGCATATGTGTATTATCCTAACTAGCCACAGGTGAAAAGGGGATATGAAGCCTCACACCCAGGAGTTGAGAGTTCTAGCATGTTACCGTGTTTGTTGTATGATTTAGGTTCACCCTTGATGGATTGGAGGCATTTATGGCGTCATGAAAGGGGGGGGGGGGCAAAGCAAGACGCAAACTTGCTAGAGTTGTCAGATAATTTGAAGGACAACTGCAGGCTTGGATATGACAGCAGTTAAGCGGGGAGAATGTAAAACTGTATCTATAGGCCAACCCCAATTTCAATAAGATGTTCCTGATGTGGAGTTATTGGCCTTCAAGCTTGGTCTTCAAATTTCAGAGCTGTGAACTTTGGCTGGCATAACTTGGAAGTACGTGGTGACCAACTCGTGAAGATTATCCCAGATCTCGGGTAATTGGTGTATGGGTGAGCAAAAATGCATAGGTTAGTGGTACTTTAAAAGTAAGTACAATGTGTGCAATGACTTGTAGATCATTCAATGGAGAGATTATATACCATAGACCAGGCGCATACTGAGAGATTTGTCTGGGGGGGGGGTTCCGGCCTGAGGCGTTCCTGGAGGAGAGGGGGGGGTGTCCCTCCCTGTGGCCCAAAAAAATGTAATTTTCCACTCCCTTAGATGCAATATGGTGTAACAGTAGTCAAATACCGAATGATGATCTTTCAAGCATTTTTTCTCTCAATCTCTGTTGTTGTTTTTTGTCACTTGGGTCATGGGGAGGATTTCAATCCCCCAAATCCCCCTCCCCCCGGTGGTATACCACTGCCCTGGACACTTACTTGCAGATGCTAGCCATCTGCCTGGCAGCAAAGTCCCTTAGAGCCCAGTGGTTGTCGATGTCCGGTCTCAGGCACAATTGCTTACTGACGATACAGGTCATCACGGCAGGTATAAACTCGTGCATCTGGGGGAGAGAAGGACAGGGAGATATACCGTGTTGATCATTGGACTGACTGGATGAATGCAGCAAGCAAGACCTGAGCGCAAACATCCACCTAAAGTGGGGGGTTTGGGTGAGAGAATTTCTGACGAAAGCAGGAAGAACAACTGCATACACACAATCTCCCCCATCGAGGAGGATACTCCCCGATGGGGAAGTATACCATATACCCTAAGCTATATTCCTTATTCAACCGGCATGAAAGAAGCAGTGCAACTGGCAACCCTACCAGCCCATACTCACCCCGCGTGGGAAGGATGCGGGGCACAACTGTAACCCCAGCGTGAGAGGAGCACATAGGAGGGAATAGTTGGCTAACAAGGAGAGGTACTGTCATATCTATGAAGCCCACAATCAGAGGGATAGCGAAAGAGAACCGGTTAATTCACCCCAACTTGCCTAAGTACCCGGACGTGGACATGACGTTAACCACATCAACGCCCTAGACTGGAAGTGAAGGCCTAACCAGCAAAGGGAACGAAAGCCCTGCAGTGACATGTGCCAGGGAAAAGGGAGAAGTTAGGACAATTTTCCAGGCGACATTACGCCTCTTGCGGCTGAAAAACACCTGGCGGTTAGCAATTTTAACGACAATTTCAATATACCTGGGCGCTGAAAAACAGGTTACAACAATGTCTAAACTTGCTCGGGAAAAGATGGTCGATGACTGATGGAAGAATTCCCAAGAATTCCTTGTGTCAGAATTGTAATATAAAAATTTTGATGTCACTTTGTGGGTGCCCGGGTGTATTGGCTGATGGAGTTGCCAACTGTGCTGCTTCCTTTTCTGGACAGTTTGAGTTAGGAATATACTCGGGGCTCCTAACTCGGGGCTCCAAACTCGGGGCTCCTAACTCGGGGCATACAGTGCACAGGCAATGACAACCGCAGTGAATTGCAGCATTCTAGCCATCTAGCTACAATTTTGGACAAAACAGTCGGGACACCTGACTGACTTTTCTTTCACTGGCATCGTTGGTAGTGTTCTGCCTGAACTAAGCATCGAAGAAACAAAGGCACCCCCTTCCCCCGCTTCCCCAAAGCCACCTCATTAATGTGCTTCAGACTTTGGCGAATAGTATTAATATCACCCAATCTTCATTTCTGTTTCATCATTAATGTTCTCTAGAAGGATTCAGATGGCAGTTTTTAATCTCATTTCAAAGTAATTTGCTACCACAGAGCACACAGTCATAATAGAGTTTGTACAGGTGCTAGTTCAGCAAAATGTTACACTTGCTTCCCAATCACGATACTGTAACCCATTATAGAATTGAACATACTGTACGTCGTGCAAGTGAACAGTTTGTCTTGATGTGGAGAAATGTATTACATGTAAACATTGTGCCGTGCTAGAAATCTTGATCGATTTCACCCATTACACTGTGGAGTGTGGACTTTACACACTACTCTCACACTCTCTGCTGTGTATGCCTTGAATATTCCATATGCAACGGAAGGAATCAATGATTATCTGAGGGAGCTTCCACCATTCTCATAAGCTATATGAACAAGGCAAGGTTAGTCGGGATATTCCTGACCCAGACTCATCAAATTGGTGAATGATGACCAACCTGCGCCCCCCACCCATAGTGAGAAGTGCCCTTGGGTATTACAATACTCACATGTTCCCCCAGTTATAATAGGGGTGGACTATCTATGAGGGCCTTTCTCTATAGACAGGGCAAAGCTATCTTGGGTACCCTTGACCTGGACCCATCAAATTGGTGACCAATAACCCACACCCTCAACTCCCCAACCATGGTGAAGAGCGCTTTCAGGTGTTGCAATACTCACATAATTCTCCAGTTATAGGAATAAATTATCCATGAGAGCCTTGACAATCCTCATGAGGTATATGAGCAGGAAGAGGTTAGTTAGTCGGAAACTCGGAATATCCTTGACCCAGACCATCATTTTGGTGGCCGTAACCTACTGAGCCCATGGTGAGAAGTACCCTTAAGTATTGCAATACTCACATATTTCCCAGTTATGGGGATGGGCTATCTATGAGGGCCTTGACCATCCATAAGGTGAATAGACTAGGCAAATTTATTCTAGGTACCCTTGACCTGGACCCATATGATGGGTGACAAATAACCCACCCTTCCCTCCCACCCATGATGAGAGGCGCCTTTAGGTGTTGCATTACTCACATATTCTCCAGTTATAGGAATAAATTATCCATGAGAGCCTTGACAATCCTCATGAGGTATATGAGCAGGGCAAGGTTACTCTGGACGACATTTCACCCGGACCCCCTCGCTGATGAACGAGCTGAACCTCGGGAGCATCTGGTATAGTCCCGAGTCCGACGACAGCTCTGCAGCGCTTGCTGAAATGAGAAAAGTCATGGCTCTGTGATTCCTTGTCATTGAACTCTTCAAAAGTTTACTCCAGGCAACATTATTGCTCCACACTTTTTGGAGTATGGGCACCATTCCTAATTGTGTCTTATTACCAGAGCAATCATTCTTGTCAACTCAAATTACAAATAATGCAGGGATAATTGACTTGATGATAGGGACGGCCATCTTTTTTGTTGCCTGCACTGTAATTACTGCCGCAAAGCATAGTTCATCTTGTCAAATTAAATCACAAATTCGGCAGAGGAAAGTGACTCGATGATGGGAAATGCCGTCTTTTCCACTCACACTTTAATTTACTGCCTAATAATACAACTACTTGATAGGGAAGATTTGTTTTCGATCCACAGGAGGTTATTGCCGGAAATAGTGCCTGGGGACGGAAAGTCATTTTGAGACCGATAGTCATGCACAGTAACATATTTCTTTTGAACTAGACAGGTGTGAAAATGGCATATCAAACCCCTAGGTTCTAGCATGGTTGCCACGTTAAGTGATGATCCAGTTTACTCGTGAGGAACTTACGATATCACGGAGGGGACAATGCGATGGCTGCCTATAGACTCTACACAGCGAAACAGAAAAAAATGTTCAAATAGGAATAAAATGGACATTCTATATCTTGTGACAAATTTTGTAAGTATATAGTCAGATCCCATCTATAGTCATTTGCATCACAGGTTTTCAAAGGTACATGTCCACAATGTATTTACAAAGGACCCCTCCTCATGACACCACAGGGGATTTTCTACTTGTAATTGAGTCCCCTATTAGCATGTTCCGATTGGCTAAAATCTGGTCGAGGATCCAGCTTCCATATTGTAAAATAATCCTACATGAAGTCCAAAGTCATGTCATATTTCACATGACTAGTTTAACTTACTCAAAATCGTCAAATCGGGAGCCTCTTCGTCAACAGCATAAACTAAATGGCCAATGGGTGTATTACCGGGAGGAGGGGGTTTATCAAATATAATCATTAATGGACAAGGAAAAAGAGTAAAACTCACACCACCTTTGTTTCGATGAGCCAACGCAGGCCTCTGTGATCTCTTGTAAACAGCTGTTGCTCCTGTTGATAGAATATCAAGATCATTCATTAAAGACAGATGTGTCATGTAACAGATTTGCTTACCTAACACAGATGAAAAGAGGACAATATCAAAACCCCACCACCCCAAATCTGGAGGTTCTAGCCTGTTGCCTGCCCTGTTCAGAAATTCCAATTTTCTTTTGAAAAAATCTAGGAATCTATTACGTCATAGGGGGAATGCTGCACAGGCTGCCCTTAGCCTCTACACAGCCTCTGATAGAGAACGACCAAATTAGAGATTTATTTCCCCAATATTTTGTTAAAGAATTTGTAGCTTTTAATTTTTTAGTCCACCAAAAGTTTACATGTGTACTGTGAAAAATTTCAAAGTACCTTCCATAAAACACTACTGTAAATGTTGTTATATCTCTGTGCAAAACCCTACAAGGTACAAATTCCTTTGGTTTTCTATAAGGAATCTAAACATTTACTACCTTCCACTATTCTATGGGGAGAGGATTGCTGTAGAGAGGCTAGTAGGTGTTGTTAGTTACTTTTGTAAGAGAATGAACAGCAAACTCTGCTGAATTTAGTTTCTAACCCAATAAAGCAGGTAAGATACATGCGATTCTCTGCAAATCGTCTGCTGTTACATTCTGACTGTGCAATAAGGAACTCTCCCTAGTTTCCCTGAATATTCATCAAACTTTGGAAAATCAGTAACTCGGCGATGGTATATTGCATGAAGGTTTCCTCTCCCTTGCTTTGATGTGGGGGAATAGATTCCGGACTGCAGAATCGAAGGTGAGAGTGGAATCCCTCGATCCGACAGCCTCTCCCTGTGCCCTTTGGGAGGCATTGGCCTCGAGCCCCACCCCACCTATGCCATGATCAGGGGTATGCGGGACCTGAGTAAAACCTTTGCTACAATAAGCACCACTTACTCTCCAGGACTGTTCTGGAGAGGTTCTAACGGGTTCCACATACACTATGAAAGTATGTATCTGTGAGGCACTTTGAGAGTTTCTAATTGCAGCTGTCAATTGTCATTCCCACCATCCCCGGGCGATGTGTCAATCATTGCTCATCATTACCAACTTCCTCCATACGGAGGGGACTGTCACTTTTTGCTATACAAGAATCCAACAAGTTACAAAATATAACATGGTATAAAGAGTATACACTGTGGTATCACAGTGAAGAGCATTTGTTGCATGCAGTATGTACATTACCTTGGTCCTTGCGGCTCTGGAGTGCATCAATAGGACTGTCGATTCATGCAACAGTACGTCACATTTTCAATTTTAGAGAGCATCACTTCCAAACTTAGAAACATTTCTTGGAACGGTTTGTGAATGCATTTTCACACAAGTGCATGACGCCCATCGGACAATGACGGTCCCTAATCCTGGGGTTCGACAGTGGGAATTACAAATGACAGCTCATAATGACCTTGGAAAAGTGCTATTTAAGCACTTCGATCTAAATATAATTCACTAATCCATCTGGCCAACATCCTTACCACCACTGAGAGTTCATGGGCCAGGATGTTCTTCACCTTCTTTCATCTCCGTAGTAACTGTCCTTGGCCTTGTTCAGCAAGGTCATGACCTTGTCGGCTTCCCTCTCCTTGCTGCTTTCACTGGTTTCTGGTGGACATTGGCCTTGTCGCGTCCACCTTCTGCTCTTGCCTGGTCCACTGGAAGCAGGGATAAGGTGGGTGGGTGGGTGCAGTTGGGTGGGTGGGTGGGAGAGGGTGAGAATTGAGTGAGTGGTTGATAGGTGAATGATTGAGAAGATCGAACCTGCCCGTGAATACACATCCTGCTTTGCTGAGTGGATTCCAGACATGTAAGGATTAGTCTGGTTTGTTTCTGGCCTCTGTTACCATTTTCAGGACTGACCTCATGAATAGACACTTTTCCTCATAACCATATGGCACATTTTTTGCTGTATCTTAATAACATTGTACATATTAAAAGCTTCATTCTCTCCTCCATTGTCCAGATTCACTTCTTGGAAATACTTTCGCTGTGAGCGGTGATGGTTCACTAACAGTGTGCCATAGTACCACTTGCTTCATTTGATTGTTGAAGATTTGATAACCTTCCATATATCTGTAACATTTAAGACACCGTATCCAACAGAGGCCCTCAACACAATTCGGCAGGTTTTATATACCAAGCCCGTATGCCCTTCTAATACCATTAACCTCAGGATTTGTCATGTCGAGTCAATGATATTTAGTGTGATAGGTTTGAGCCCAGTTCATCATGTTACACTATCCTCATTTGAGACACGTTAGTGCATGGCCCTGTGGTGTAGAACTATGGGACAATGTCATTGCAAGAAATTGATTCTCATTATCACGGACACAACCTATCTAAGAGTTCAGGATCAGAAACTCAGCATAGAGGGTCATCCCAAGTTGTTGATCCCATCAAAATCATTTATTAATGTATATCTTGTAAGTCTACGCTTCGATTCAACATTTGAGTGGACATTATTTTATTTGGAGTTGAATTGCTGCTGTCAATCACTGTCCTATTTTTCAGTGTAGTAATTGTGAAAACAAAGGCCCATATTCATCGACCCAAAGGACAATTAAATTTATTCAGCTTATCAGCAAGCATTGACCTTTTTCATGGGTTCATTGCCCGCTTCATGAACATGGCCCCACATGCTATCGGGATGGGGAACAAACAAATGGCCGATTTTTCAAGGAAAAGTTTCTGTGCACATAGCGATAGGGTCCTTGCACTCCCCCATAAGGAAGCTGTATATCATATTTCAGCCTGATCGGATCAAGCAATGTTTTGGACTTTTCGTGTTAACAGCTCTTCATCCTTTCTCCTTTGTTGACCTTTGACCTGACCCCATAACAACAGGTATCATGTCCTTATTACTGAACATGAACTCCATCCATCTAGGGGTCAAGTTATAATGTCAACAAGCCAAGCATCACACATACACTATCTGTCCTTTGACACAGCTAGACAGAAAGCCAAAAGACTTCCTTGACTCTCTTTCTGACAACATTAGCTAGACACAAAGGACAAGTGGGAGATTGTACCAGCCATTATGGGCGACAATACGTTGACAAATTTCCGTATTTTTCCCCAACCCAACCAGCAGGTTCCTGAAGGAAAGCTACACACTAAATTTCAGAAATATCACTTTCTCAGCGGTCTTACACAGGGTACCTTTGTAGAAATAAAAACCTTCGTAAGACACTTTTGAGTCTAACCATATCAGACCAAGCATACTTTTTAGATTTTACAAGGATTTTCTTCTGCCTTGACTTGTGATGACCTCAGGTGGCCTCGACCTTTGACCCCAAACCACTAGGGTTCATGTCAGGGTAGGAATTAATTCTTGCCTCACTGGGGCTCTTTTCAATTTTGTCCTTCGAAATAAAACCTGCGTGAGAGGGCTTGGGGCTCTTTTGACCCACACGTGGGCTCTTTTTCAAATTCGAAGATGTCATGCGACCCTGAAGGTACAGAAAATAGGCACTGCATTATCGTACGCAGTGCTCTGCATGTCAGAAGACATTATCATGCTAACCTTGGCTGGCCGCGAGACACGGCAGGTGTCACATACATTTCACAGTCATGACGAACTAGCCCGCGTACTATACAACGCTGGTATTCTGTCAAGAGTTCTGTGCCTTTGTTTATTCCTAATTATGTTATCCACACGCGGACTGCTACGAAGACGTTTCAGTACATGCCTTGCAGTGTGTGTTTACGCTATTGTGGGGGAAACGCAGTCAACGCAGACAAAGTATACAACATTTCTGATATCAGATACGCGGCTCTGACACAAAATTTCACAGACTTTCCAGAGGATTCCTAATTAATGTAACATGCACTTCAGCAAATAGGACTTCATGAATTACAATTTTTAAATGGCTAATTTAGTGTTTTTTGAGGGACCCTTCCAGCACTGAAGGGGCGATTTTACATAACATTTGTTTTTATATTCGCTCATGTATATTTTTCCAGAGGGCAATTCTATGAAAATTGGGGGCAAATCGATGTCGCCCCCCGCTTATTTCCGACCCTGGTATATGTGCTCATTATGGGATCAGACCGACCCAAGTATGAGCTTCATCCATCTAGGTTGAGTTATCCTGTTTACAAGCTGACTTTTGCCGGAAAAATACTCAAAATTGACTGATTACCCTATACCCTACTCAATTATAAAAATCTTCTAGCAGATCATCTTCCATATAGGAGATTGTAAAATAGATCTTATAGATTAGGAGAATATCCTGATATGAGTAGAACCTGACAAACATGCACAAAATCATTGCCAAGTTCCTTTCTGAACCTCTTTCAAACATGGGTGGAAGAATGACAGAGTGGTATCAGTGATGCTTACAAGCAAACATTTCAGGTTTGAATTCCAGCAGTTAGTAGGCATTTTCCCAGGGTGACTGTACTTGCAGTTGCCATGGGCTGGAGGTCTCGATCTGCACTACTATCTGCTGTATGAAGTAGACTTCCTGGATTACCGGAGTTGTTACAAGATATTTTGCAGTAAGTCTTGCTGGTCTGCTGCACCTGTGAGTAGTCATGTTGAACCAAGAAAGCGATAAAGTTCACTGACTTTCCATTTGGAGGGGTCATGAAATGTCAATTTCGGGAGCAGGAGGAAATCGGTTACACCACTGCCTCATTATTATCTGAGCACTAGTCAAGAAGGCTCATCCACGATCAATATGGCCCTGGTTCTTTGATGAGCCTTACTTGGCTCCCTGAACCTGTAGAATTCAAATAAAACGAAAAATCAAGCAAGGCAAAACAAAGAATTTTGACCACACAGACCCCCATCCCCCCCAATTTGTTTATATCTCCTTCTTTTGATGCCATTTCCTCTTTGAAAATGAAGGGGACCAGCTTTGCCAATGATGATTAAGAAATGCAGAGACGGAGATACATACCTGGTGGTGGGTTTTCAGGGATAGCAGGCTGTACACCTTCCACACAGAGCCAGTGAGCTGGAATGAGAGAAAAAGAAAAAAAAAAAACATGCCTTGAGTTGCACCCATCTAAAAATTTGAGTAGACACACATTTTCGCTGGAGATAAATGCTATAGAGTGATATCTCTGCTAATAGTGTGGTATTCAGTATTTATTGACCAGTTCATCATCATTATTGTTAATAGAGCTTATGCATCTCGTGTTCACCCAGATAACACAAGAGAATCAATTCCTGTAATTCTGTGACAAAATTGCAGATGCGAGCGGCATTTTTTACCTACAGTACATGTGCCACACAAGTGTGTATGTGTGCTCATCTGTGCATAGCATAGTGGTGTATCAAGTGGTGTATCATGATACACGTACTTAGACTGTACCTCGTAAGCAAGAATTCCTGTAGCATAATGGAGAGTGAGGAGTAGGGGCAACAGGGACTCAAAGAGGGGGTTCAAGGTAGGCCTCAGATGGGCTTTCGGACCTTTACCTTCCTTCTATTTTTGTTCCAACTAATCATTGAGACTTCACAAAGATTGTAAGAGGTTGAGACACAAAATTATATTAATATACTGGAGGTCAAAGTATGGTCTGACAAGTCGATACTCCTTAAAAAGTACAATGGTCATGTAAACCTAACCCGCTATACAGGCCTCAGAAAGAATTGCAGCCGATTAGGGGTGTGAAAAGGAGGAAATTCTGATATTGCACAGTATGCCGGGGTGACGTACGAGAGTAACCGCAGAATGTGTAATACAAAGACAGTCCAAAACATGTATTTTTACTGACCTATAGTGGGACCCAAAAAAAGACACCAACATGGGATTCTGATTGAAAATTGATACCTGATTTTACCACTGCTAAACGCGTTGCAAAAAAAAACAGGCATTTACTGTGTCGATGGGCCGACCTTTGCATTGTTACCCTGGTGATGTCATCAGTTAGGATGAAAATCATTCAAGTAAAATAAATATATCAACAAGGGAACATGCTAGGATTGCCAAATTTTGGTTGTAGGTTTTGACAAGTCCTCTTTTCGTTTATGCCAGTTTTTTTAAAGATGATCTGTTTCATGACCATTGTACTCCAAAACAACAGGGTCCATATGTGTACCTAACTTCATATTATGAGGAACACAAATAACAAGTTTAAATGAAGGAGGACTCCATACTGGAGAAAAAAAAATGGAACCTATGGTTGGAAGTTCAAACCCAATTCTTCATAAGACATTCTGCTGCACAGTTATGAAAATCAATTTTCGTGCATATTGCATGAATTTTCCTGAGCCTCAGATCACTGATAATCTCAGATTACCTTTAATGAATAATAAATATTGAGGCTCACATCATAGGGGCCATACATACCTAGTGAGCGCCTGATCCATATGCATACGTGCTAACAAGCAAAGTGGCAGTACCCACACTGACACATATCACACACAGTATGCTGGCTTCCAAGTGAAAAACTAAAACAAAGAAAGGGGTGAAATGATGATGGTGGTCGTACCTTGAGAGATACGTCCAAGGGCACTTTCGGCAGTGGACTGGTGATCACCTCTGAGAGGTCTATTCCTTCTCTTCTACAAAGTGGAGCTCTCGTCCTCCGCCACTGGTGAAACGGAACGGAATCTTATCCTCTTTTCGTTTATGCCAGTTTAAAGATGATCTGTTTCATGACCATTGTACTCCAAAACAACAGGGTCCATATGTGTACCTAACTTCATATTATGAGGAACACAAATAACAAGTTTAAATGAAGGAGGACTCCATACTGGAGAAAAAAAAATGGAACCTATTGGTTGGAAGTTCAAACCCAATTCTTCATATGACATTCTGCTGCACAGTTATGAAAATCAATTTTCGTGCATATTGCATGAATTTTCCTGAGCCTCAGATCACTGATAATCTCAGATTACCTTTAATAATGAGGCTCACATCATAGGGGCCATACATACCTAGTGAGCGCCTGATCCATATGCATACGTGCTAACAAGCAAAGTGGCAGTACCCACACTGACACATATCACACACAGTATGGCTGGCTTCCAAGTGAAAAAAACTAAAACAAAGAAAGGGGTGAAATGATGATGGTGGTCGTACCTTTGAGAGATACGTCCAAGGGCACTTTCGGCAGTGGACTGGTGATCACCTCTGAGAGGTCTATTTCCTTCTCTTCTACAAAGTGGAGCTCTCGTCCTCCGCCACTGGTGAAACGGAACGGAATCTTATCTGGGACGGTCAATCCATACAGGGGCTGTAGGAAAAGGATGAACGAAAGGTTAACCCATGTTCACAGCAGGTTCTCAAACTGCTAGTCCCAGCATCCTGAGTTCATGGGTTGTATTGCAAGGTAACAGCCTTTTCAAGGAACAAATGTTCATGCTCACCACTGAACAGCTCGGGGGTATAGACGAGATTCCGCCGAAGTTATCATCCACAGCCTATGTTTCCACTGTCACCACTCATGGAGAACACAACCAATTCATCCCATCTTTTCAGATGTTATTGGTGAATTAAAGTATGGAGGAAAGTTTTGTGCTGGCAGGATGTGTAGCTCCCCTAATGGCAGTTTGGAGAGATCATTTTGCAAGGTTGAACAGTGCATCCCTACGACCTTTGACACGTTAGTATTATCAGCTCAATAACTGTAACGGTGAAAAGTCTTTATTCCGCGTTTTCTTCTTTGACTATCCTGACGTTAGAGGTTGGACCAGAGAGGGGATTTAACTGTTAGAGTTTTTAGAATCTAAAGGTATCATGGGGGGGGGGGGGGGGGAGGATTAATTGGGGGCCTCCAGGGTTCCCAGTTTAAACCTCAATTACTGGGGACATCATGCTACCATGTCCACCAGTGTGTGTTTGATTGACCAAATTTAAATTGGCCTATAGTAAACGAGGCTAAATGAATGACCGTCAGTGACCCTGAATCTATCTCTGAAATTCTAAGCAATGATGTGGAGATATCTACCAAGTTTGCAAAATCAGACTAACTTCTACTAACAATTGCATGAATTATGCAAAGAAGAAAATATGATATGAAATGACCTCCAGCTACCCTGACTCACTGTTCCCACTTCTTAGGACAGATGATGGACAATATTCAGTTTTGTGAAAATCTGACAATCCTTTGGAAATATTCCTGAAAAAATTGCCTAAATTATTCGAATGAGAATAATTAATCAGCATATTTAGTGCGAAATCTCACCATCTGAGTTCTTCTGTACCGCACCGCTCCTGCCGAACCACATTGCTACATGTTCCATACATTGTCTGGAACTATTACGTAAAATGGTATTGATCTGTGCCTTTCAAGCCCACATTAATCAGATGGTCTACACCCAACCCTGAGGCTACATTCCAATTTTCAATCCACAGCGAATACCAACAACCAAAACTTTTGTGTTTGTCTAATTCTCTTTCCCTGATAGCGGAAAAAAGTTGCGGATCCAGCTCTATACTGCTATTCCACAATAACATACTCTATATTCTGATTCTTGCAGTGAACTGTCAAGTCTGCAGTGGGAGCTTCCTCCTCTTGCCCTTCCGCATCACCTGCTCATCCTGAGGAAGCAGAGCACAATCAAGGATGCAAAATAAATAGGGATAGATCACTTTCCATGAATTCATCTGCACAAGAATGGACATGGGCTACCCTCGTTTTGGCTCAAATTGGTTCGTGAGAACGAGATTGAGAGAATACCGAACTGTAACGGATAGTGACCAGGTTCAGAACGCCAGGAGATGATGGCATTCTCAATTCTCATAATGGAGCATCAGCCCAACCATTCATGATGAGGCAACATGTCCCGAGACAGGGCTGCCAGATTTTTTCTCAGAATAATGGTTCCATCCAGTTAGTAGGCACTGTGCTGGAACAAAATTGCAGCATTTGCTGTTGCAGTATATGGGAGGCCTCCGTACTGTCACAAAGGCATTAATGAACCATCAACAACACGCAGAAGCTCATGCGGCAAAAATTTTACCATGAGCATACCATTACAGGGAAGACATAAATATTCAGGCATACTAGGCCTGTGTTTGTGATTTAGATATTCCTATCACTCACAAAATTGGCCAAATATATGATCCCACTTCATTGGAACAAATTCCAACTTTGCAATTTACAACATGTATATGAACTTATTACTAAGCTCCTTCAATGGACCTTTTACCTTCATTTCCTGAAATGCCTCTATGACAACAACTACTAGTCACTGACCGATCATGAAGCTTTTGCTATATCTCGTGTGGGATCTATGCATGGTGGTGCTCACTGCTCGTTTCCTCCAGCAAGTCCCCAATGTCAGCTTGGGTCGAGTGAAAAATTGTTTTGTCCAAAGTCTCATGGGAAAAGATGTTGTGTTCTCAATGGAAATTCAAACTAGGTCACACTCAGTGTACAGAGCTTCTACTGACTGCCAGCATCTCTGGTTCCACTCACCCCAATATGGACACTCTTCACAGTATCAGTTCGCACTGATGTGCATGCCTTTGGGCAAGTTGCTCCAACTAGTCCTCTGCCACCCAGGGGGCTTACCTAGAGTACCTGTGAGTGATATACACGCTTGAGTAGGATTTTGAACTAGAACTGTAGCGTTGTTGTAAACATTTTTCGAGGAAGTTCTGTATGAAAAGACTCAGATATTGGACATTGATACCTGGTTAATAACTAATTGATCACTACTTGAATATCATGCCATACCATATTCATTCTGATGAGAGCTCACTCACTCTAAGAGAGCAAAAAAAAACATGCCTGGAAGGCCCTCCACCTGCAGGTTTCCCATCGCCCGCCTCCTCTCGGGCAGCACCACCCCTGGCCTGGCCCTTCCCCCCTTATTCCCTGAGGTACCCTTGATGCCAACCATGAGGCAGTCGGCCAACCCAATGTTTCTTATAAACATGCAATTCTCCCGGTGCTATGACATCAATCTCTTGCCTTGAAACGTAACACGAAAACTCTTTACTATACCTGCCAAGTGACTTGAGCCTGAAAGTGGTATCCTCAGCAAGGACATAGGAGACCTCATCGGGGAGACTAGCAATGCCCACCATCTCTCCGATGACCTTCATTGATTCATGCGACGTAAGGCCAACCTTCCTGTCTTTATTGGGGGCTACCATGGTTCCTCGGTTGGTTAAAGGCACAGGAGAAGTGTCACCTGGAAATAATTTGGGAGAAAGAATTTGGCAGGGGTTTGCAAATTCTTGTTCATGCACGCAATGGCCCCCATCATGTGGAACTCGTAAACCGAGTTGGGCTGCACATCAATTTGACAGTTGACCTTTGGCAGGGAATAGGCAATTGTGGAAATTTTTCATAGGAAAATTTGATGACTGATGGCTTTAGGTTATCATTGTGCTTGTCTATGTTGGAGCACTCGAACCCGAACATTGAAAATCATAAATGCATGTACAGTGTACTACTGTCTTTTTGTCGATGTCATCCAGAATTTACTCATTTCAATTCTTTATAGACGATAGTGCATTTAATCGTAGAAGCGACTGATCTCACTGTGAGAGGATTTGTTTATATCACTCCCCATTTCAAAATGCGACCAGTTGTGATGGTTCACACATTATAATTTGTAATAATAGGTTCTGTACAATGTTACAGGTTTGTCTGTTACAGTTACACATGGTAACTAATGAGAATGGTAAAAGTCATATCTAGTTATTAGGGCATTTACAAGTGCACTTGTTTTCTGTCTGCAAGGTAGTAAGTCAATTCTATACCCAGTTATGGGCCACTCTAGTCACAAAAAATGCTAAAAGTCATCGGAGGGCGAGTTCCAAAGTTTGTTGATTGTCATGAACTTGATGGATGAACATGGTCCATATCATTGCCCCAAAACGGGCAATTCAACTTGAGTCATTAGCAGATGCTGATTTTACAAATTTGAAATTTTGTCTCATGAAATTGTGATATTAATCCACTTTAGTTGTATGTAAAAAGCATGTTACTTGAAGGTCACAGAAGACATTTGTGGGGTCAATCGGCTGCGGCAATTTTCGAAGCACTGTTTCGGGACTCCTCTGCAGTTTACTATTGGTATGTAGTTCAATAACCAAACAGGAGGCCGTGCATGGACACATTTTTTTAGTTTCTAGGGAGAGGGCTCGCATTCCCAAGCTCCCTCTGTATTAGCTACGCCACTGTCTGCTGGATATATGCCGTGTTCCAGTAGTTTACGACCTTCGAACGTGCAACCAATTTCAATAGAAACTGAACCAAAGACCTTTCTCTACTCGTATCAAAACTCCCAACACTCCTCCTGCCTGGCTCTCTCCAAGCTTGACTTGGCACCTTTTTGGGCCCAACTGTTACAGTTTCTTGTGATCGTCCAATGATTTCGCTCTGAGACAGCAACATAGGATACTCATTCACCTGGCAACACATTTGCATCGGGAAGAATACCATTTCTTCCCTCCTGCCAAAATTCGGGTCTACTCCTTCCAGCGCACCCCCTGCACCTCCTCCACTCAGAAAATCTGCTGCCGGAATCCTAAGTTCAACCGTTGTTTTGCCCAGCACTGGCCGGGCCACTAACCTTTTGCTGCTTATTTTCCTGCTGCGATATACAGCAATGCGGGCCCAATTGTTCAAGTGTTCTTTCTCCTGACTGTGGCATACCTCGACAGGCCAAGAGCATAGCTTCAACCGCTCCCAAAAAAGTTACGAGGGGTGAATTGGACCTCTTTGCCCAAAACTTTAGTTGTAGAAAATTGAGAGTGAATTGAGTATTCTCCAAAAGTACTGAGACATTGGTCCTCCCCCCCGCCCCACCTTCATGCCCCCGGGTCAGTAAGATGGCTGATCCTATTTGGTCACCAGCTGTGAATCATCTTCAAGAACTATTGAAGACAACTAATTGACTTGTTCATGATACCTTCTGTTACTGGCCCCGCCACCCCACTCCACAGTCCACATGGAAGCGTGACCTTCGAATAGTAACTGTAATATGACCACGTTGGTATATGATCATGGCCTGCAGAATGCAGCTGCCGATACATAATTTTTCCCCAATTTTATCACCCCAGGTCGTATTACCAACTATGCCCCAGCCGCCCAACCTAGCAATTAACTCCAAAATAACCTAGCATGGTTGATTGTTGTTTTTTATGGAAGGCCTTGTAGGTCACCATCGCCTTCCAGCAGAACATTCTACTAAAGTTCTGACAATTCCATTCTAGAACCCGAGGCACAGAGGCCGCACACGGCGTCCAGCGATTCTCCAGCAACGCAATGTTTATCAAGTCCAAAGGTCTGACAATTCATCTAGATGGAGTGCGTGGAGGGCGCGGAAGTTGCACATTGACGCCAGCGATATCCAGCATTGAAATGTTATCAAGTTTCAAACGATTCATTTTAGACTGGAGGCGTAGAGTGGCCAGACGGAGGTCACACTTGCCGTCCAGCGTTCGATCTCCAACAGCCAATGAAGGTTCCATCGTAAGGTACCGTCGAGTGCGGTTGCGGCACCCAAACTTTCTGTGACATAATCCCCATAGTAATCATGTTCTAAATGGTTACATTGATTGAGGAATTTGTGCGGTATTAGATGCTTCGTTGGAATTGTGCTAACTATTGGAGATATTATTATTAGTAATGAGTGTCGTGTGCGGTATTGGATCGATCTGCGACCTCCACTCTCAAATAATGGTAGGACCTTGGTGGAACTTGCTAGCAGACTTCAGTGGAATATGCGAACTCCACCCCGCCTCCCGCAGAGGTCGCAGTGGTGGTGTATTCCTGGTGGAGCATTCTGAGTTTTAAACCCAATGAGAATTATACTGTCCATCAGATTTATTTCTTTCATTAGTGAATGAATTGAATCCAGCAAAGTTCCAGCAATCCAGCAAACAATTCATTGTATCAGTTTCCCCCAGTTGAAATTGCAAATTCGTTTGTTTACAAATTGATAGAGTTTTGATTGATTTTCGATCTTTGCTAGGCTAGCCTGAGCCCCGAGTGAGCAGACTCATGTAACAAATTGTATGGGTAGGGTCCCGATTTCGTTAGTGGACCGAATTCGTTACACATTTTTCGCGTACTGGATTGCATGTTTTGAACTAACTCTCATCTGATTAGCTAACATACGCCAATGGAATCTTTGAACAACGGGACGCCGCTCCATCACTGTGGACAGGCAAGAAAAATCGCATTATAAATTTTTGACTACGATTTGTTTAGCAGTCACTTCCATGCATATTATTGCCGTTCCAATATTATTGTGACAACCTTGTTTTCCCTGTGAGAAGCCCAAGTCTTGACTCTTTATAGAGCCCCAGGATCTATATTCAGATTGAGTTTATAAGAGAATAGCGCCATAAGGTGTATTGTTACAGAAATTCAAACCCTATCAGTTTTATGCGTATCTCGGAAATGCCCGCCAACTTTCCAGCTGGAGGACAAACCTACTGTAGGCTAGTCCGTAACCAGGACTGTGAGTTTCGTGCCTGACTATTGTTAGGTTTGTGCAGCTACCGACTGGGCAAGGACTATGTAGGCCTAACTTGTGTTCTGCCAGTGATACAGACTGAAAGCTAAAAGATGCAAAATAACCAGGACACAATTGTGAGGTTCTTTCTATGTATTCAACACACGCCTGTTTTGCAAATGTAATAAAGGTAAACCAAATTGGACCCCCCATCATATTCATATGTAACGATAACTATCGTTGGTCCTAGCCTAGTCACGTATCAAGAATTTACTGTACCACGTCCCATTGAAGGTGACGAATCCGTCACCTCATGCCTCCAACTTCTCCCTCCGCTTACACAGCCTCTATAACCTTCAAAACTCAGTCAAGAACATTCCAATCCACTAAAATGTTAAATTCATCACTTCAAGGTTGATACTTAAGCTTAATTTGACTTTAATAATGGGGAAAATCACAACCGTTTTTTCCCAGCCTGTCTTGCTTTGAAACATACTTTTAGTAACTTTTGTTTAACTGTGCTTCCCCTCTCGAGCATTCTCCCTGAACTGAAACCAGATTTCCATAAATGGGCTGAATTTCTCCTGGAATTTCTGATTATACTTACAAAACCTACGAAAATCAACACAATGCGAGATAATTCATTTTCGAATTTCCTGAATGGGCATTGGGGGGCACCCAGATTTCCTGAATTTTGGGTGGGAGTTGGAAACACACTGCTTGTCAAAAAACAAACAACTCTGGTCAACAAGTGATAGCCCTTTTCTTGCCTTTCCTGAGTAATTCTCTCGCCAAAGACTCAAGAGGGAATTCAGGAGTTCTAAACCATTTCTAACTACACTTATTGGTCTTTTGGGTATATTGATTGAGATCATTACAAGCTTGTCAGAAACAAGAAGTTTTAAACATAAAGTTGGCCGATTAGCGCTGTAAGCGCTAGCCTAAAGAACAGCCCAGGCCCGAGTTTGTGAACGCATGCCTTTAGTAACAGGTACTACAGTGTACCTGCGATCCGCAGGCTAGCCTAGCCTAGCACGTATCAAAGAAATTTCACTGGTAGCCGGGCACTTCCCCCATTCAAGGTGACGAAATCCATCACCTCATGTGCCTCCAACTTCTCCCTCCGATTACGCAGTCCTCTATAACCTTCAATACATTCAGAACATTCTAATCCACTGCAATGTTAAATTCATTGGGACTAATTGTTGAATACTTACAAGCCTAATATTTTTGACCGTAATAATTTGGGGAAAATCACAACCTGTTTTTCCCCAGCCTGTCTTGTTTTGGAACATAGTTTGGTAAACAGAAGTCGGGGCCACTCAGGGCGCATTTTGGCGATCTATCTTTCTTATTGGGCACATGCAAGACATTACCATAGAAAATCTACATGATTATTCATAGCTTAGAGTGGCAATGCGTAACACAGACAACAACTTGACCAGTTGTAGGCATTTCTGGAGATTCCAGACTGATTCCGAGCAAAAGCAAATACTTGGTAATTCTCAACTGCCAAAGACCAATATGGGAATGAATAAGTTCCAAACCTTACCTTAACTACAATAATTGGTATGGGGGGTATATAATTGAGAGGCGCTTGTCTAGAAACTGAAGTTGACACAGGAAGTTGGCCGCTTAGCGCTAGCCTAAAAAAAAGCCCAGGGCCAGGCCTCGAGTGTGAACGCAGGCTGTATGCCGACGTTCTGAGAACTCGTATATACCGTACATACGAGTTCCCAAATGGTGAAATGCGTTTTCTTTCGACCCCAACACTTTTCCAATACAGGTGGCTGTTCAGCGGCCATATCAAAACTCCACCGTGTCATTGCAATTGGCACAGAGAGGGTTACGCAAAAAGTCCTCGCTTTCCGACGTTCGACGCTGCACTAATTGACTGAAACTGCTCCATACGTACAATATTTTCAATTCAATTGCACGAATTCAGGTTCTAATCTTCTCATCTACAAAGTTATTCAACATGAAATTACCTATTCATTGATGGAACATTACGGAATGACCCTCGATTTCTGATTGAGAGTATCGAATTGGTCGCCATTTAGATAAAGCAAGTCGTGAAGTGGAGGTCAAGCTGGAAATTCCAAAGTCCCACTTAAGTCACCACTTTATGTACCGAAAGAACCTTTATTCGTATATACGGTATATACCAGTTCGAAAGAACGCACCATTAGTACAGGTACTAAAGCCTGTGAGCGCAGGTCTATCCAGCCTAGCCTAGCTACTGACGTACTGTGCCACTGTGGGTCGCCGCTAAAGCCTAGGCGATAGGCTGATCGTTCGAAGACTGCCTATTTTAGTAGGCTACTCTTTCTGAGCGAACTTGGTTTGATGAGATCGTTTTAGAATAACGCTCACCTCTCTACTGGCAGTTACTCCGTGCGACAAACAACCTGATGTTACTAGTTTAAGGCTAAATCTGCGGAGTCTTCGGACTAGAATCTTTGTCTCGGAGCAAATCCCGGATTCGCTAATCGCGGAACCGGCGAAGGGTTGCCAGATGGCAGTTGAGTTCAACGTCCACTGTTAATTTATAGGTCAGGTCAGCGTCGCGTCCATGGAAAAGGTCGTCTGTCGCGTCCCTGCTAAATTCATGAAACCAAGAGCTCGGTGATTCCTTGCCGCGACATGAACGACTGAATAAAGGATTATCATTTATTTTTAGTTCAGGCCGCTATAATGAGACTGTAAATTTGCGTAGACCTTCGCCCTGAACTCAAAACGATTAGGATCGTCATCCGTCTACTCCAAATGGCAACCCTCTGTGTCGAGCATGAATTCCGTACATCATTTCATTGCACAATTATCATGCTCGCAAACTTTCGAAATTGACATCTGTTGACTTCGGGTGACCTTGGACCTCACCGAAACAATAAGGATCTCCAAACCACATGATTAAGAGTAATAAAATAAAATATCGAAAACAATTATAATGCGCACAAATCCGCAAAAAGCGCTCATGGCGCACACAGAGCTCACAATGACAAAAAATTACAATATGGCCTAGCTATGTACAAAATAATCAACAGAGAGTTAAACCTGATCAAAGGCAATTCTCATAAGATGTGTCTTCGATCTCAATTTAAATGTGTCCAGTGGGGAACAGACCGCTGTTCACCGTGGAGTTTGTTCTACAAACGGGAAGCTGCTACAGAGGACAGAGGATTTGTCCCCCCACGAACGTGACGACTTCGGCTCAACCCACGGGCGGAAACCACGGCGATCACGGTGGGGGGGGGGGAGAGACATGGTCCCCCCAAAATTTCTTGTGGGGGCATAATATCGAATTCCCCCCCCCCCCCCTCAATATTTTTGGCGAACTGGTTAAAATTCCTACGATCAAGGTACAGACTAGTACGGCCATAACACAGAAGGGTTAAACACAATTTCTAATCAGCTTCATGGGGGAATTAGGCCAAAATGCCAACCAAAAAAATCGCGCTGCGTGCGCTAGTTCTAACTTTTCCGTTACATGTATAGTGCAGTAGACACATGCATGCACAACAACTTTGTCAGATTCTGTATTTTCTCCATATGTGTCCATCTACAAGGCCGTGGACATATGTGAAGGGGCAACAAGGATTTTGGTTTGGGACACGATTCATTTCATCCACCCCCCCCCCCTCCCCCACCATCACCATGCTTGAATCCCAACTGCATTTCCCTAACACTGCACATAGCCAATTGCTAGAGTTTATAGTCTATCTCTAACCCTTATTGTTTATAACAGACTGGCTTTGCCAGCAAATATGTGGCTTCTATGGAAAGAAGAAAGATATATGGTGGAACGAAAAAACAATAGGGCAAGGGATCGTGCACTTCAGTATGGGGGTTTACGTGATTGGCGTATGGGACTATATAGGCGCAGAGGTGGGCAAAACATTCTGAGATATGAAAAAATTCAGACAAAAAAAGGGACGGGAAAAATCTGAAAAAATGACCAAATTTTCTGCTGACGGTCATTTTTAAAATCAAAATGCCCGAGAAAGAAATGTACACATTTTCCACGAACAGTGACTAGTGATTTTCAAAGCGAATTTTCGAGGTGCGGGCAACCTCTTACCCAACTGGAAGGGTCCCCTGGGCTATGGGCAGTGGAATTAATGCCTCTAAAAAAAGGGGTATGGTAAGAATGAAGGCCGCCGCGATGAAGAATTGTAAGGAATAAACATTGATTAGTTTTTCAGAATTGTTGTGTGGTCAATTTTAGTGTGTTGCTTACTGCCATAAGGCGCCCGAGAAGAGAGCCGCTCCCTGTAATCTAGGGGTTCTGTAATACGGACAATTTCTTGTACACTACGCGTCAACTGATGGCGCGAATTCAGTTCCTTAAAGACCGTTTCTTGAGATAAAAATTCCGGATATTATTGTCAGTTTTAGGGATGTTGCCTACTACCAATACGGCATGGGAAGTGCCGCTCCCTGCAATCTGGTGGTGGGGGGGGGGGGGTTTTTAAGGACGAAAAACTCTCTTGTACGCTTATACGCGTCGACCGATCGATGGTGGTGCGAATTCTAAGGCTACCTCACTCATAGTGCCTTCAAGAACGTTCCTCGGAATATAAATTTCGGGAATTTATTGTCAATTTAGGGCCTGTTGCTTACTGCAATACGGCCCGGGAAGTGTCGTTACCTGCGTTCTGAGGGGTCTATAAGACAAACATTTTTCTAGTATGCTACGTGTCAACAATGGTGGCTCGAATTGCAGTGAGGAATAAACATCAACAATTCCTTCAAGAACGTTCCTTGAAATAAATATTTCGGAGATTTATTGCCAATTTCAGGGATGGTTGCTTGCAGCCATACGGCTCGGAAAGTGCTATTTCCTACAATCTGTATTCTGTAAACTGACGAAAAATTTCTTTGTACGCTACGCGTCAGTCAATGTTGGCCCGAATTGTGAGGAAAACATCGATCAGTTCCTTCGAGAACGCTTTTTGTGTTCAAAATTCGAAAATTCATTGCCAATTTCGGAGATGTCGCTTACTGCCTACGCCCGCGAAGATGCCGTTTCCTGCAATCTGAGGTCTGTAAAACGAAAAATGTTCACGTACGCTACGCGCCAACTGTTGGTGGCGCTCCGCTTAGATGGTGCTAACCTCCCCCCCCCCCTCAACCCCAATAGCGCCCCTGGCTCAATTAGAAGAAAATTCGAGGCAGATCTCAGACCAGAACAAGAGGATAATCGAGAGTTCCAGTAGCTCCAGTACATATTGTGGTTTATGATGAATTAACTAGGCACGGGAATGAGCAAATAAAGTTTGCACTGGATTCTGAATCGAACTGGAAGCCAGTGCAGATCATGGAAAACAGGGATATATGGATACCGAGTCGCTTAGTGCTTTGAACAAGACGGGCAGCAGTGTTTTGTTGCATCTTTAGTCGACGAATTCTGTTCGTTAGGAAGGCCAAACAGCAGTACATTACCCATGTCAAGCCGAAAAGTAATGTAGGCATGCACCACCTGTTCTGTTGCCTGTTGGCTTAGATGCTACCGGATTCTACCTAGGTTTCTAATGTTAAAGCTGGACGACTTGAAATTAGTTGTCGAGATGTGCGAGCCCTGGCAGTGACGTGGTCAGGGGGCCCAGGGGGGCCATGGTCCCCCATTGATCAAAGAAAAAAATAGTAAGTAATAAGGGAGGAGGAGACGAGGGCGGGGCGTTTCGGGGAGGGGTTGGGCAGCCAGGAAGCTCACGAGAGTGTTGACAGGGGTGGGGAGGGGCACGCACACCTGTCGAGGAGCAAAGCGAGGGACCAGACCATTAAATGGACAACTCTAGCAACAGTTTGTAATAACTTTCGGGGAAAAATAGAGAAAAAGTCCGAAGAAATGTAAATGAAAAAAATGCGGGTTTTGTCATAGCGCGTAGGATGAGAACTCGCGGAAACGTTTCATCTTCGGTCCCCCCCCCCCCGGGCCGGCTCCCCCCCGCCCACGCGGAGACTCGGACAACCGCGGCGGGAATTGGGAAATCAATTTCAGAAATTTATAATTAAGCGTAAATTAGGTGTAAATTGGACAGAGGAATTTCAATTGGGACTTTACAATTTCAAAGTTACAACTGTTCCACGGCTACCGGTGGAACGTGAGTGGGGTACCGTTCTGGGGACACAAACACCACATTCCAACGTCTTGACTTCGCCGAAGAACAAGCCCTTATGGGTAAAGTACAACTCACATTGGAACTATCAGAGGAAGAATTTCAGGCCGAATTCGATGTGTGGCAACAGCTTGGAAATCACAAGCCCAGAAAGGGGAAACATATATTTCTCAGCCATTGAGGCACTATAGACAGTGTAACACAATAATGTTCCCATCCATCCACACACTGCTTTCAATTTTAGATGCCTGCTGGTCTCAACAGAGAGGTCGAGCGCGTCTTTTTCAAAGAGGAAAGACGGGCTGTCGTCGATCAGATATTCCACGGGAGAGGACCGCCTACAAATTTGACCTCCGTCCAGATCATCGGGAGCACATTCATGAACCACCGATGTGGTGACTATTTTTCAAAATCGGGAGTTTCCCCCCCCCCCGCCCCCCCCCCCCCCCCCCCCCCCGGCTAAATTCCGTTTGTCACTTGATATATACATAGCGATGTCGAAAACGGCCGAATTATATCGGTCCACTAAATGACGCAGAGCATTTTTCACCCTTGGAAGGTGTGTGGGTGAACATATGGGAAAGCCAGAGGAGAATTTGGTTGGACTTGGTTCATGTCGCACCCCCTCCCCAACTAAAACAATTGACGGAATCAGGGACAACTGCCATTTTCTTAACACTGCACACAGTTTAGTATACTTGATTTCCTTATGTTCAGATTGATTTGCCAGCTGACGTGGCGTTTTTAATAGAAGATGAAGATGTCTGAACAAAACAACAGGGCAAGGGGTCGTGCCAGGTCGAAAAACACGGGGCGGAGGGAGAATTCGCCCCCGAAAGTTGAAAAAGAGCTCCCAAAATCACCATTTAGAGGGACGAAAAAAATGTCAAAATTATTGGGAAAAATCGCCCCTGAACAAATTCTTCATTATATCCCCGCACACTGTAAGTGTTCGGGATATTATGTTTTGGACGTGTGCCCGCAGTCTCCGCCGCCGCCGCCGGAAAACTTTAGGGCGTTAGCGCTCTCATTCTTTAACACTTATCCGATTGACCCAAAACTTGGTACACATGTCCTAAGAGTAAAATCTCGGATAAGTTCGAAAAAAGGCTATATCGTATATTTGTGCCCTCTATTTTGCAGGTTTTTCGCAAAAATTTTCCAAGTTCGTGCCAATTACACGAACGTGGTGGGTGGGTAGTTGTTGGAGACGAAAAAAAACATGGCGACCAATTTCCAAGGTCATCCGAGGTCAAGTTTGCATTTCTTTGGCCATGAGCCTAATTATAGCATAATGTAAGTGATATTTCAAACTTCATTGGATTTTCATGAAACTTGGTGAATAGGGCAACTATCAAGTGCCGAAGAATTTTTCTAATGTGGCGAGGTCACTGGAGGTCATCTTGCATGACTAATTTGCAAATAGTGTGGCCCAATAGCAATTAGGCAAATTTATAAACTTTGTTGGATTCTCACGAAATGGTGAGTAGGGACCTTCTAACAGTCCCGATAAATTTATGCAATTGCGTTGAAATCACTGAAGCGTCATAGGTGGTTTAATTAATATTCGTTAGCATAATAGAATAATTAATGCAATATTTTCTCAACCTTTAGGGATTTCGACGAAACTTTGTGAATAGGACCGACTACAGTCATATAAATTTATTCAATAGCATCATGGTCATGAGGGTAAATTGGTGGACTAAATTTGCATATTAGTTGTCCTGATCAGTAAAAATGACGAGTTTAATACTTTTTTCGCCCCAATAAACATTGGGCGTGCTCAGTGGAATGCAATATGCGTCTAGTAGGGATGCATACTGGAGTGGAACAATTTTCAAAAAAGCCGCCATGTCATTGAAGGTAAATTTAAAGTCTTAGGGGTCAAACTGATTTCGGTACTTTTCGGCAATAGCAGGGTTTTCTTTTTTTTGTATGTTCATCAGAAGCAAAATGCTCCTAGCAGCGGATGTATCACAGGAGAGTAAAAGTTTTCATAAAAAACGTCATTTCATTGAAGGTCATTCGGGGTCATTAAGGGTCCAAAATGTTTTTTGGCTTATAACGGAGACTAGGAAATATCTTGGACGGCTGGAATGGTTCACCATTGTGATTATAATTGTTGACCTGCATGTGTGTGACCTCTGACAGAATTTGAACCTCTGCGGGTGGTCAGTGTGGTTAAAGGTTCCGAATCTTAATAAATGTGCTTATTAAGGGGTTACGGGGCAAAAATAAAATAGAAACTGGTATTGTTGGTTATGTGATTGAGCTTTGGTGCTTTTTAGGGAGGAAAACAACTCCCGCTTCGAGCGGACACTTACTTTTGGTAGTACAAGGGGTCAAAGTTCCATATGTTATACCTTTTTCGCAATAACATTGAACATATTAATTGGAATGCAATATGCTTCTAGGAGGGGATGCCTCACATGGAGTGTGTAACATATTTTCCTAAAACCGCCATGTCATGAAGGTCATTAAAGGTCACTAGGGGTCAAAAACTGATTTTAGTACTTTTTCGGCAATAGCACGGGTGTGTTCATCAGAAGCAAAAATGTCCTAGGAGTGGATGTATCACATGGAGAGTAACAATTTTCATTAAAAAACTTGTCATATCATTAAAGGGTCATCGGGGTCACTAAGGGTCAAAATGTGTTTTGTTGTGGCTTAATCGGAGAGATTTGAATATCGGCGAAGGCTGGATGGTTCACATCATTGGATATAATTGTTGACCTGCATGTGTGTGACCTCGACCTGAATTTGGACCTGTCGGTTGGTCATGTGGGTGAAGGTTCGAATCTGAATAGAATGGGCTTATTTAGGGAGTTAGCGGGCAAAAAAAATTGAAACTGGATTTTGGATTATGTGATTGAGCTTTGTTGCTTATGGAGAGGAAACAACGGCCCTGCGTCGATCGGACACTTACTTTTGGTAGTACAAGGGGCAAAGATCAATTTTATACCTTTTTCGCCATAACATTGGGACATGTTCATTGGAATGCAAGAGGTTTCTAGGAGTGGATGGCATCACATGAGTTTCGTAAAACAATTTAATTAAAAACCGCCATGTCATGAAGGTCATTAAAGGTCACTTAGGGGTCAAAAACTGATTTTAGTACGTTTTTCGGCAATAGCACTGGGTGTGTTCATCAGAATGCAAAATGCCCTAGGAGTGGATGTATCACAGGAGCGTAACCATTTTATAAAAACTGTCATATCATTCAGGTCAGTCGGGGTGTCACTTAAGAGGTCAAACTGTTTTTGGCTATAATCGGAGGAAATTGGAATATTGCGGAAGGCTGGATGGTTAACCATTGTGATATGAATGTTGACCTGATGTGTGGTGACCTCAGACCTGAATTTGACCCTCTGTCGGTGGTCATGTGGTGAAGGTCGAATCTTGAATCAATGTGCTTAATTTAAGGGGTTAAGCGCAAAAAAAATTGAAAACTGGTATTTCTGGATATGTGATTGAGGCTTGTGTGCTTTATGGAGAGAAACAACTCCCGTTGCGATCGGACCACTTCTTTGGTTAGTTACAAGGGGCACAGATCAATTTTCTACCTTTTTCGCAATAAACATTGGACATGTTCATTGGAATGCAATATGGTTCTAGGAGTAGATGCATCAAATAGGAGTTAACAATTTTCATTAAAAACCGCCCATGCATTGAAGGTCATTAAAGGTTCACTTAGGGGTCAAAAACTGTTTTAGAGCGTTTTCGGCCAATAGCATGGGTGGTGTATACAGAATGCAAAATGCTCATAGGAGGGTATGTAGCAATGGAGAGTAGTAACAATGTCATAAAACTAAAGCCATTAAAGGTCATTCGGGGTTCACTTAAGGGTCAAAAACTGTTTTTTTGGGCTCTAATCGGAGAATTGATATCTGCGAAGGCTGGAAGGTTCACCTTGGCTATAATTGTGACTTGCCATGGGGTGACCTGACAGGAGTTGACCTCTGTCGGTGGTCATGTGGTTAAAGGTCGAATCTTTGGAAGGTAAATGTGCTTATTTAGGACGCACCTTGTCTGTGGCTGTAGGGGTGCCTCAAAATTAACAAGTGCAGTATAGAATGACCCATTCACCTGGACCAAGTTGTGTCCAAGTCTATAAATGTCTTCTTTCAACGAATATGGTCCGGTTTCATGTTCACCAAATTCTTGATTAGGAAGATGCGGATATATACGTCTGGCGGTTTACCCGCCCTGACATGTTCAGTTTGGCATTGGTACGTACAAGCAAAAAGAGATTCTTATTTTATGCCAAAATCCAATCGGAAATTGTTATGATTTCTGTGAATCCCGATGTTTAGTAAGACCACTGTTTCATTTAGTGATCACGTACTTGATTAAATTGATTCCAGTGAGTCACACACACTGAGTACTGTGTTGAACTCCACTGCACCAGCACATGTTCATTAACAGTACGGCTTTATATAGTCATACACGACGTAGTAAGCTCCGCAAGCGATTTGCAGCGGGTGGTGGCCAGCGCGCTTCTGGATCGATCGCGATATCGACAGTCATCAAATACCCCAATTCAACAGAAACAAAGTGTCTTGCAGGAAAATTCTAAAATTTAGTTGAGATGTCTCAGCATTAAGCTGCGTTTCAATGCACGCGGGGGCGGGCGGGCGGCTGGGCGAAGGGCGGGCGGGCGTTGTGGAAGACTCGTTTCCATGGACGCGGGCGGGCGTGAGTTCTCGAGTCACGCACCTCTTCTTACTTTTAGTGTTGGATATGCGCTATATAAGAACCGTGTAGCCTACATTATTACTATGTTATTATTATTATTGGTGTTATTATTGTCATTATTGTTATTAGTGTCAGTATTATTGTGATATGTTGTGTTGTTGTTGTTGTGTTGTTGTCGTTTGTCCTGTCGTTGCCGTTGTTGTTGTGTTGCCGTTGTTGTCGTTGTCGTCGTGTTGTCGTCGTTGGGTTGTTGGAGTTGTTGTCATTTCGTTGTTGTCCGTTGACGTTGTTGTCAAACACCGGACTAAGTGTTTAAACCTAAACCCAGTGTCATTTTCCGAAAACCATGGTCGAATGTCAACGATTACGGCCCACAATTAAAACTTCACAATTGACAGGTTTTTGGAGATTGAATTAGCAAATACTTGACATATTCATCGGTTGAAACATGTAAATATAGTTTCCAAAAGGGTGTCTAGCCATTGAATTTAGACACAATCTGTATAAAAATCTAATCCCTATGTTTGAAACAGTGGTGAAGTTGTTTTGGAAACATTATTTGAACTTAAAATTTCCTCTACCTCTCCTTATCCGGCTTCAAGCCGGAAGATTGCAGGGGATATCCTCGGGAATTGATTGCGAAAAATTAACCACGCGGACACGCGGAAAAAATCGCTACATGACCGATTCGAGGAAACCGCCCGTCCGCCCGCCCGCCCCGTCCGCGGGCATGGAAACGGCTCCATTGAAAATAAAACGATGATCGATTTTAGACGCCCGCCGCCCGCCGCGTGCATGGAAACGCGGCTTTAATCATTTAATCGTAACAACTGACCGAAACATGTGAAATTGATAGAAGTCCTTGCAAGAAAGGTAGGCGAGCGGATACAAGTGATTTGTGCCACAATCAAATGCTAAAAACACCCATTAAATGAAACCCATGGCCCCCACCCCCCCACCATTTCGGAAGATGGCTTGGGTGGCAGAATGTTAAATTTGCCTATGCTACAGTGGTGGTAGTTTTTTTTGGATACCAGTTTTTCAAACTCAAATTTTGTGATCGTAGCTATCACTTGTCACCTCCAAGACATTCACAATGTGACAAGATCAGCACATGAACATGCTACTGGCACTCAGAAGAAACAAGAATATATTGCTTTGAGTGAAAATCTCACGGAGCGGACCTTCCTCAGAATTGATTGGTTAGGTTTAGGAGTGTTAGGTTTCGGAGGTCTAGGTTGGGAGTGTATTACTGTTTATTGGGAGTGTCTAGGTTTGGGAGTGTCTAGGCTGCAGTTTTCTTGATTGTAAAAATCTTGATGTGAAAGTAAACCTGTGAAAGAACACAACAAGCAGCATGGCGTATTCTCCATTCCTACTCAGGTGAAGTACTGCTAACATCATGGATTAGACCTTGTGGCAAAAGAAGCCATTTACAGCCTCATCTCTAGCCGATAGGGTGGGGGCATGGGCCTGGTCCCCCAAAGTACTGTGTACAGGGGGCAATCAAGGGCATGTTCCTATTTGTTCTCCGAGGATTGCATCATGCGCCTAAAACTAACACTTGGGGCAGAGTCACCTGGTTTTTATCATGACCATAATTATTAAGTAGCCAATTTGAATAGAACCCAAAATGATTTTGAGAGGGGCAATTTTTTTCTGAAAAATATTACCCAAAACGAGAAGTATTTCGAACACTGACAAGAAACAACATATTCCATGTTTTACTGTGCGAATCATAGTGTAACATTGCCGGTTGCAGCCTAACGAGAGGACACATGATGCCTGAAGACAGTCCACCCTTGCAGGGCTACGCTTCCAATAACAGCCTCGAGGCAAGAGACAAAAATCCTAACCCCCCTTCTGAAGGGCTCTTTTAGTGACTCACCACAGTGGCATTATAATCAATTATGCAGTTTCTAGCCATTTTGAGGGTTATTTTGAACGAATTAATGTTTATTCAAGTAGTCCCCGAAAGTGCTCTAAGTAACCCCTCGAAAAATAGTTTTAGGGGGCGATTTTTTTTTCAAAAATAGCCCCTGAAATGGAAAGTATGTCGGACCCTGGGTCGTGGCAACATTAGTATGGAGGTTACTGATTGGACGTATGAACTATACAGGCGCAGAGCGGGGTGGAACAATTCTGAGACATGCATGAGAAATTTGGACGATTTTTTGTAGCGGAAACAAATTTGCAAAAATGACCAAAGAGTCTGCTGGACTGGCTCAATTCCTTTTAATCAAATGCCCTGAAAAAATACAAAAACAGTTTCCATGACAGTGATGTTCAAGCAAATTTTCAATCTGCGGGCAGACTCCAACCAAGTGGAAGGGTCCTCGATGGGAATATCTCTAAGACATGCTATGGTAGGGAATGGGAGACCACGATGAAGAAAGTAAGATTAACAGCGATCAGTTTTCGGAAATTTACTGTCAAATCAGTGATGCATACTCCATAGTCGTGGGAGGGCCGCGGCCCCAATCTGGGGCGGGGGGGGGGGGGGGGGCTGGAAGCAATTTCTTGATACGGTACGCGTCAAAATGATGCTGGCGAGAATTATGAATGAATAAACGTTAGATCAGTCCTTCAAGAGTTTTCTCTGAGATATACATTTTCAGAAATTTATGTCAATTTTGGGGATGTGCTCACTGCAGGCAATCTGGGGGATTCGTAAGGCTCAGAACCATGAAGCTGGCCCAAATTGTAAGGATAAACATCGATTAGTTCTCAAGAACGTTTCTTGAATACAAATTTCTGAAAGTTATCGCCAATTTTAGAGGGAGTTGCTCACCGGCCCATACAGCGCGGAATTGCCGTACCTGCAATATGAGGTCTGTGAAAATAAAAAAATTTCCTCGCCTTACGGTGACGCGTCCACTGATGGTGGCGGCTGGCCGAATGGAATGAATACCACATCGATAGTTCCTTCAAGAACGTTCCCTAGGAAATATGAATTCGAAATTCATGCCAATTTTAGGGTACGTGCTTATGCCTACGGTCGGGGAATGCCGTTTCCTGCAATCTGTGGGGGTATGGAAATGAAAAAATCATGGTACGCTTACGGCACGAACCCCTGGTGGCGCTCCGCTTAGATGGTGCTACCTCATATGCCCCCCCCCCTATCTTTAACAACCGATTGCCGCCCCTGGTCTGGCCCATAGGTTGTCATAAATGTTATGGAACCACTAGCCTTTTGACTTTCTGGTTCGAAAGATGCAGGGGTTGATATTCCCATGAGATGCACGATTTTCAAACTAAGGCAAATATGTTTATTTTGTGATAGATTTCCAACTGAACCATAATAACTCCACATACAAGGGCCTTGATGAACTTTCACAACTTCAAAGTCCTAACTCCATGAAGGAAAGTCTTATGACTTCGGGTTTGGACTTATCTTCAGTTTTTCTCCAGCAATAGACTTAAGATTCTATAAATTCTTTAGGACTTGTGGCAAGCTAGCTGTATGTAAAAATCATAAATCATATGGTTTTCATATTAAGACTTCAAACAAATACATAATAATTCCTCGGGAATCAACGGGGCCTACCACATCTCGAAACATGAAGAAAAGAGTCTGTAATGTATAGCCTGGGGTATGTTTGGGTCCTTTTGGATCTCGGCAACTTTGGGATCTGTTCGCATTTGTGGCAGTTCGTTTTGTGGTAGACTGTACAGACGGTAGTTGGCAGAATTCAGTTAACTCTGGAAAAAAATATGGGCACCCAAGGACGCCAATAGGGGACACTCTTTCCACAGCAGTCATTTCCTATAAGTACCAAAGCATGGTCTTCAATCCAGTTAGACTACACAGAATTTAAACAGAAAGCCCAAAATGCTTCTTGATAACCTTGCCTGATCCTGACTTGTTGAAGCTAGCATTGCAAATCCCATGCTTATGAAATCTACAATAGTAAATAATAGTAACAATAGTAAGATTTGACTCACTTGACCTCAGAATACCTTTGATTTGACCCCAAAAGGGACATGTACTCATCATGGTAGACACCCACACACAAGTATGAGCTTCACCCATCCAGGTGGGGTCGAGTTATATCGGGTCAACAAGACAAACTTTGCCCAATTAACTTTGTCACAATTTCCCATTATTTCCCCCAAACTGACCCTCTGTCGACGCCCAAACAATAGGGTCACTGTACTCACAGTCAAAGAGTCTGTTGACCCAAATTTCAACCTGACAAAACCAGGCCTTCTGGACTTTATCATGTCACAGATTTTCTGGACTTACCTCAGATGACCTTTTTACCTGACCTCAAAATGACAGGGATCATGTACTCCTTATGGGAACCCATTTACCAGTTTGAGCTTCATTCCATCTCGGTTGGGGTCGAGTTAGTCGTGGTAAGGAGCTGCAATTTGCCAATTATCTGTTTTTCATAATTTTCTTTTCTGATTTGTCCAAAAACAAACAAACCAAAAACAATTGGGTTCCTGTACTACCCAATCGTGAGCTGTATGCTAAATTTGAACCTGATCAGACGCAGGCATTCAGACTTATGGTGTTACAACATTCCAGACTTTTTCTTCTATTGACTCCAATGACCTTCGACCTTACCCCAAAACAATAGGGATCATGTTCTCATTATGGGAACCCCATCCAATATGAGCTCCATCCATCCAGGTGGATCAAGTTATTGGGTAAAATTCAACTAAAATTTGCCACAATATATCATTTTTCACATTCCTCCATACTTCGCCCTTGCCCCAAAAACTGCCCCAGTCTACACCCAGACAATAGTTCTTGTGCTCCCCATAAGTGGTTGCATACTAAACTTCAACAAAGGATCGAGTCAGGCATTCTGGACTTATTGTGTTACCAAAGATTTTTTCCAGACCTAAACCCTCTCTTGATCTCAGATGACCTTGACTGCCACAACTCATCATGGGGAACCCATATACCGAGGCTAAGGGTCACATAACACATAACACATCCACACTCTGTTGAATGCATTGATTCCTTGTACTTCGTCAAGCAATGACTAAGACAGTGGGATTGATACTTTGATGTTAAAAATTGGAATTTATTCTTTATTGCACTTGGACAATATCAGGAAATGGAAAAATACACAGCACCATAATGGAACAATATCATAAAAATGGAATAGAACACAAGCACCAGAGAAATGAACAATATCATACAAATTGAATAGAACACAGCACCAGAAATGTCACCTAAATTGGTTGAAAACTATTGTGGCTCCATGAAATAAATTAATCTCATCAGAACATCCATCCCCACTTCCTTTGCTCAATAAACTGTGTACAAAGAAACATGCACAGGGAATGGAAGTTTTTCCAAGTAACAAGCAACAAAGGATAAACCATTTGTCCCTCACTAGTTTCTTCTGTTTGAAACAGATATTCATTTGAAGTTAGAGTGACAAGATTTAATCTCATATCTCGGTACAAAGGTGGCCAGGTATACCCACTAATGCAGGAACTTGATCATGTGATCATCGATACATACCAGCTGGAGGGAAGGATTCCAGACACAGATGTGGAACAATTAAGTTCCATAGCAGACAACATCATCAGAATTACAAGAGTGGCAATGGACAGTAGCTCACCTATCAATTTGCAGCAGTTGAGTGCAGAAAATGTACATAAATTTCAGTGATACCTTAGATGACCTCTGACATCAGATTCCTCTTAACTTTTGATGATAATCCAATTTAACCTATAGGAGAGGCAGCTTGGCCATTCAGACAAATTCAACCAAACGTGACATAGATAGGAATTTGTCCCAACTTTCTGAACACGCTCATATGTATCACCCCTATTAATAGGCCCAATAGTGTCCAAATACCAATTTCCACGACTGTTCAAAATTTTTGTAGAAAACAGAAGCCACAATTGACTCATGACCATTGACCTCAGATTCCTGACCACCCTATATGCTGCATATGGACCTAAATTCATCATCATCTTCTGATCTCTTATGTGGAGAGGGTTCATCAAACTGTTCGAACGGAATGACCAAAATTACCCCCTCGATGACCCCAAATTCCTGCACAAACATTGATCAGAGACACCACATTGATCGCTTACCACAAACACCCCAAATGAATCGTGAGGGAAGCATTCTAACCGTTTCACCCAACAAATGACCTTTCAGAAAACACTCAACCTAGCAACCCAAGATAACCGTAATCACATTACTGTGCACCCATATAACATACACATATCGATTATATTCCTGGTGTCTGTAAATTGTTGAATAAAATGAACGGATCATTCTGACTACTCATCGGCCTTTCCTCCAGCGATGACCACAGACAATCTGAATGAGGACAATGTTGAACCTGATTTTCTTTGAAAATTATTTATCAGAAGGAAAGCACAATATGACTTGTTGTAAATGACAAGTGTGTACAAGTGAAATGAATAGTAATATGAGTTGGTCATGCAATCATTTCATAAGATGCTAACCACAACAATGTAAAACAATATCCATTGAGCAATCAAAATGTCAGACAGAAATTGAATATGAAAGAGATGAGAATGTAAATAAGACTTCATAAAATGGTTATCCACAGAATTACAAAAACAGAAAAAATGCTGTTGATATTCAAAAGGTTTAAATGTAGGAAAATAAATAGACCAAGCCAGCACCGGTGCGAGGAATGTTGACTGCTACAGTAGCGATCAAAGTATCAGATTTTGAAGTGACACAATTAACCAAGTGTCAAACTTTTCACCAACAAAGGGGAAAAAAAAACCACTTCTGTGATTGAGGAGGGGGGGGGGTGGGGGGGGGGGGGGGGGGGGGGGAGGGTGGAAAAGGAGGCCACATGGGGTAACACATCCATAGTATGGAGAGGATCCTCATTATCAGGAACCCGTCTGCCGTTGCCCGTCTTGAGCCATAAAAAAAAAGTTCTTGTCATGCCCAACGTGACTTATTATCATCGCGCAATTAAAAAATGTATTTCATAATCTTCAGTACTATTTTGATATTGTACTTCACTATTTTCTATTCATTTCGACATTATATTTTCCTGAGTCAATTACTTTCTATGGGTGTGAAGCAATCGGTACTAGCTACTGTTCACTTATCCTCTTAACGGCCCATTTTACCTCTCCACCAATTAGGGGGGGGGGGGGGGGGTCACGGTTGAGGCGATTATTGTCACTTGCCATTTTCACACTGTAATATGAGGCCTCCACATTCTTTCATCTGTCTTTGAAATTAACATATATTTGTCTAAGAGGAACTATATTTTTGTTGACTTCCCTGATACCACTTCATATTGGTGGGAATTGCAATCAAATACTTTTGTGTCGCTCATGTATCGATCAACATCATCGATTATAGGCTTTTGGCTAGTTGCAGGGTGCATGAAGAGGATACGCTAGGGGATGTATTTTTAAATTGAGCATTATTTATTCAATAGGGGGATGTATCGTAGGAATGAGAGGATTGAACAACTAGTCATGGTATATTGTATTATCGAATCCCAAAGTCTTTTGTTATTTTCAATATATAGCCCATTACTGTTCGTACTATATTTTTATCGCCGTATTCTAATAAATTCATTCAGAATTAAGGAAACCGGATTTTTTGTTCCTATTAAGGGCAGTGCGTATATCCTTGCAGATGATGTATTCCTAGTGTTATTTGGATTCTACAGTATATATGCAGGCATACTGTGTGTTTATTTTGTACATATTCCTGTACGTATTGGATGTTTGACAAGATCATAGTTTCCTCCTAATGATGTGGCTTTCAGTTCTCGTGAATCTCATGAGTTCACATACTTTCTCGCGAGAGACATACAAGAATTTGGGGCGATTCTCACGAAATCCTCTCATGAGTTCTCGTGAGTCACAGGAACTTCCGCGGATCCCATGAGACTCTTCTCAAGGGCTCGCGAGAATTTTCTCGTGAAGGAATACCGGTCCCAATTACTGTGTAGTTCTCGCGAGAATTTTCTCACGAGTTTATGTGCGGGATACTTGGATTTCTTGTTGTCCACTATATCATTTCTTAAAGGACAAACGCAGGCTTGGATACAACAGAGGTTATACGTGGAAATGGAAAAAGGAATCATAGGTCCAAAACCTATTTCAATATGATGTTCCTATGTGGAATTATTGGCTTTCAAGTTTGGTCCATATGCCAGAGAAATTGGGAGAAATCCTAATTGTGCAATCAATGCTGAGGTCATACTGCACAATCAGAAAGTTAGTCTGTATTTCATTGTTTCATTTTGTTGAATAAGTCAACATTAAGTAGAAGTTTTCTCTCTCCAAAGTATATAACCATCAAAAACATTAACCCACTACAGCATACTCTCCAAAACTGAATGCGCTTTCCGAAGGGGAAGACTGTGTGAATTTTAAAGAGAACAAAGGCGTTTGCAGGTTTGTGCATTGTGCAAGTATGACATCAATTATGTTTGGACTGACACATTGTTTTTTCTCCAGCAATATGGGCCTCTTTATAATTCATCCCGCAGCTGTCCTTTAATGCAAGGGTTATACGAGTAGCCACATTCCTCTTTGACTATGACAAAGCTGAACACACCACAACTCTACACGTCGGTGCATACAAATGACGGTGACAGGGAAGACGAGATATCACGCGCATGCATGCAGCTTTTGTTCAGTTCTTGTCGCTTTTCGAGGGAACACCCAGTCATAATCTGTGGGACTGATGACCAACAGTTAGTTAAAGAGGCCCCTGGCATCGGAAGTCCAACGAGCCTGACAACTGGGAAACGTTGGTCAATAAGGCCCGCGCACACTGAAGAACAATAGAGAGATCCTCACATACAGATGAAACCCATAAGCGCCAATCGCACATAAACAATAACAAACGAATTGCCAAAATCAATCCATGAGTCATATTTTGGTCCGATAACTATAACAAACCAGAAAGGCCACGATGCTCATGACTGGGGCTTGAGACTGGTGGTCAAGAAGTTAGTTATGATGGGAGTTCCTGAGTTAACATTCATGGCCCCTAAGTACCCTTTGGCATTAGGTCTCTGAACACCCTAACATATGTATCATCAGCCAACAAGCCCTATTCCTGGACTATGTAACCAACTTCCTTCTATTCTACGTTCCTAAGTGGGGCTACTCTGACATAGCAACACGTGAATGAGGTTAAACATGAAGAATTATTTTTTTGTGTTATATCTGGAGAAAAAAATAATTCTTATTTCCTTGCCCTTTTCCAAACCTATATTAAACTGCAATTTCTAAAGTCTTACATCCCCATCAAATCAAGGACAAGCCCATTAGAAATGCCAACACCTTTTTCTACCACCTGATACTGGCTGTACAGTATGAGTTGCTTTCCTTTATATCACAAGTCAAAAGGGAGAAAATTAACTGAAAAGAAAAAAATTTTTGTGTTAGAAGCTGCCCCTATATACAAAATTATTGAAGCTATACACGGGTATGTGGTGAATTTATGAACTAAGTGGCATATGCTGGATAGTTGGCTATTACATGAAATATCAATGGGGCAGCATGAATATTCAGCAGTGTATAGATGGGGTCGATCCGCCTCCTGCGGATTTCTGTCTGATTATTGTGGTGGGGATAACATTATGTTTTAAATTGAAATAGGTTTCACTAGTGAAACGTAGGCCTATAACCATTTGGTCACGGCGGAATAGGGAAGTTCTACCAGGCTCCCTTACCGAACCGGAAAGCCTCACTGTTGTAGTGGCTGGAAGAGTTCCAGCAGGTTATTGTTCCCTTCTAACCTAACTAACACCAAGAAGCTAGGCCAGAGCGCTGATCGAACATCAAGCGGGAACCAGCCAAAGAAAAGTTGCTTCTTCCCAACAGATGATGAAAGAGGAAGCTTCGATAAGAATGTGGCCAAACTTAAGCCCCGCTTCGGGTGCCAATTAGAACTTCCAACAACCTGAGTGGGAAGTTTCATACCGAAACAGCTGGAGAGTGAAAATTTATCAGATTTTAGAGATATGCGGGCTTGGAAGAGGGGTCCACTCCAAGATGGCGACGGTGCTTCGATCGTCCGATGAGGGTGATCCCGAAACTGGCTGAGGGAGACAGCACTTCGGGAACAATAATTCGTACAGGGTAGGCCTGGGTTCGGCCACAACTCCGAAGAATCGATCTGCACAAAGGAGCAAGCTTTTGATGTGATGCGAGAGGAGGCACACAAGCTCTTCCAGATCAAACTGGCCCCCCGTTAAACGTATGTAGGGAAGTGACGCGCAAGAGGCCTCAGTCTTAAAGAGGACGCTTAGGCAGAGGTCACTCGGGTTCTTTCCTGCTGGCCAGAAGACACTCACGAAGGGGGTTCGGAGGTTAAGCGGGGAACTGGCTGCTCTTGCGGGACAGTAATTCCAGGCATAAATGTGTTTCTTATAACTGCTTACATGGCAATTTCAACATTTTGGGACAGGCCAACAAGGTAAAATGGCAGACATTTTCGCCATGATTATTTGAAATATTGATACATAAAAATCTCCAAACTGGTATGACTTCTGCTCAGTTCCCCTGATAATTAAAAATTAATCATGGGTCTACTTACGATTGTAGTTAGTAGGTTATAGTATACATTGTTGTATTTTCATTGATTGCTCTTTCCATTTTTTATCATCCTTATCGACAGCAGGTGAAAATAACCTGAGTAACATGAAACGGGTTGGAAAGAGGTCATGCGGGTTGAAGTAATATCCATCTCGTAATGTTGACTTATTGTAGTATTTAGTTCACTTCTAAGGGCCAGATGTTTTCGTCCCCTCCTCCTATTATGAACAGTTTAACGTTTAACTTCTAAATTAATAACTCGGTCAAGAAGAAATGTCAAAAGCACGTCATAGTATATCAGTGCATAAGCAGCCTGGCGGAGGATCTACGCATTCTGGAGGAAGTAGTAACAATACATGAAGCTGCCTCTGTCAATGCGGGTACATTACAATCCAAATCGCGAAGGGCAGTGGGGAAGATCGAGTGGTATAAAAAAAAAATGGTCCAGAAGCCCAGTTCTCACTCCTTGGTGAGGATGACATTTGGAACAGCGGATAATGAAAAATGGGAAATAGGGGATTCCCTGACAGCCCAAAGCAGTTGAAAGAGACACCGTTCAGGGAAAATGATTCAGGTAAAGCGGTCGCCGGTTTCGAAGAACACCTTCGAGAATGGACGACCTTCAATGGGTGGTATGCTGGATTCCTGGGAAGGAAGTCCAGTGTAAAGTAAGACCCAACAAAGAGGATTGAACAAAGCCAGAGCACGGTCACAAAGAAAGCAGTTTTTGATGATTGGTTTGTGGACTTCACATTTCATCCTCTGACTGAACCTTGATGCCAACAAGCCTCATAACATATACAACTTTGATAATAAAAAAACTGGCTTTGAATAAAATGGAAGACCACAAGTATGCACTGGTTCCGGGGGCACTGAATCTACCACAGATGGACCGGGAGAAGGGAAAGGGGAAAGAAAAGACGAGTTGACAATAGGAAGGTGTGCCAATGCCTGATGGGAAGAGTGTTGCCGCCATATTTTCTCTTCAAGGGAGCAAAGACTAATGCATGGGAAACCTTGCTTTCCTAGTTGATGAAAGTGGTGTGGATGATACGACAAGCTGTTGTTCAGTAGATTTTCAATAACCATTCCTCAAGGACCCCTTTCCTTTCACCCAGTACTGACAGTCCTGTGGTTTTCTAGATTTCCATGAGGGTCATCTTTCATATGACCTGTTCCACATAGCAGCAACAGAACAATGTGCACATCTTCCACTTCCTTCCGAATGCTACTATTTCCTGCAGCATTCACTGGACGTGGGGTCTTTGGCCAATGAAGGCCATAGGGGACTACTAACTAGGACAATGGGTGGCACAGAACCCAGACGACAAAAGTGACACTGAGAAAATTATCGGAAAGGAATAATTGGAAAAAGAGTTTGGAGGACTTCTTAAATTGGATAGGGAACCAAAAATCAGGAGGAGTGTTCCAGTCTTCAGGCAATCTTCCCAGTAAACAGAATGGCCATCTCCAGTGAAGTCACCTGCCCTAACCTAAACATTTATGGAACAGCAAACTATCCCTACAAGCAGTCAACAGTGATCAGTTAGCTCTGCAGCCCAGCACACACCAGAGATGCCAAAAGACAGTCTCAGAAAGCCTATAAGGGAGGCAACTACCATCCTTTCTGCCAAACTGCCCAGGCCCAGAAGAAGGCTGTGTAATGACTTGCCATATGTTTCTAGTCCACCACCACCTTCCGAGACGCCAGAAGAATAAAGAACAGTCTCAGAAAGCCTAAAGAAGGCAACAACATTCTCTGTCCTACTGCCTAAGGCTATACCGAAGGCTGTGTAATGACTTGCCATGTAGTGTTTCTAGTCCATCACATGCCAGAGATGCCAGAAGAATAAAGAACACTCTCAGAAAGCCTAAAGAAGGCAACAACTATCCCTTCTGCCAAACTGCCCAAGGCCGGACGGAGGCTGTGTAATGACTTGCCATGTAGTGTTTCTAGTCCACACATGCCAGAGATGCCAGAAGAATAAAGAACAGTCTCAGAAAGCCTAAAGAAGGCAACAAACAAACAACCATTCCCTCATTCCTTTGCGCACTGCCGAAGGCCAGTCGAAGGCTGTTCAATGACTTGCCATATAGTGTTTCTAGTCCTCAGCAATTGACACAATAAGGAAAATCTCCCTGAAGAATATAGGGTACATCCAAGGAACTTTTTGGCCAAGCAAAAGGCATCTGCAAAAAAAAATGATGCCAAAGACCTCTGCACAAAAGCGGAAATCACAACAACACAAGTGCCTGCCCTTTTGGGGAAGAAACCCAGGAAAGTGAAGGTTGGATGGGTTGGGTCTGATGAACTGTATCAGTGGTATCAATCTGTCATGCTACCTAAGAGAACTTTTGACTGCAAGATGCCTGATGAAAAGGAATAATTCCTGGCTTCAAACTGCAACTGAAATTACTTCTGTTTATACGTTCAACTGAAACAGTGCTCTCACCAGTCAGCAACCACACTTCACAAATAATTCAGTAACTCATTCAAACAAACTTGCATCAATGATTGGTTCAATTATGGCAGCCTCCAGTTTACCTTAGTTCACTTGTGGAATCATGAACCCTAAATTTTTTGCACGTGGACAAGATGTATCACTGTACACATAGAGACCGTGTCATCACAAGGGCTACATGAGTACAAAGAGGATAGCCCCACCATTCGCCATTGAGATGATTTGTTTTGGCCAGCGGGGAGTATTCGAACAGACCGACAAAGGATTTGTTTTAGGATGCCCAAGCATAAAAATGAAAACATGTTTAAAGCAAAAGACAATCGCAATGAACTATCAGTGAAACTTGGTAATCCCGTCCCCCTCTCAGCTGGGCATGTCCCAAGGTTTGGCTTTGGTATTTTACCTAGGCAGTTGCTTATGGAGAATTAATCAAGCCTCTTCTCTTTCCAGTTTTCCACCTTGGCTCACCTACCAGCAAAAGTGAGTGGGCTGTGATCCCTGTACCTATCGCCTTACCAACATAACCGTGAAGGCTTTCGTTTGAAATATTTGGAATGATTGGTGTTGAAACATTCTGGCACGGATATTCATGTCGCGTCTTTCCATTCAGATTCAAAGGAGAAGTGGTGCAGTTCCAGTAGTATTCGCGCACAGTTAAGTAAACTAGTTTGAAACACAGCAGCACTGGCGAAGAGCACACAATTAACGATTTCAGCAAAGGGACTTCTCAGCCATCATGGCCAAAGCAATTCACATGGTTGAGCATGACGATGAGGACCAGTCAGGTTTTGTCAACCTGTCATGATAACCCGACTATATAGCTTATGAAAAATGTTACCTGTCTTAAGGCACTGGGCCCTTTAATATTTTAGTGAGTACAGACTGGACCACTAAAGCACCACTATATAGTAAGAGCACCCGATGTCATAGAGGAGGTGATGCTGATTTGAGAGCTGAAAATCCAATCCAATCGAAAGAGTAGTGGACAGAAGGAATGGAGACTTTCTATTTTTCCTGCATTAGAGGCTATTGCAATGAACCAGTTCAAAACCCGTACGCTGTAAAAGAGAAATATATGGGGGAGACCGTGGACCAACAACTTTTCCCAATTACTAAGCCCTGTAGTGAATCAATTACAAGCATTGCCGACAAAGCGAAACACATATTTGTTTGTGGGGTTTTTAGCACCGTAGATGGGGGTGTAAAAGATCAACGAATATTTAATCCAACAACTTTTGTCAGGTATGTTCAGAGGACAATGGAGAAATAAACAGGAAGACAAAAGGCTTAGTTATTTTTCCCTTGGACACTGAAATCATGGCAACTCACTCACAAGAAACCAGGAGCAGGTTTGAATTTGACCGGACCAGGCATGTCCACTGTTGCCTCCAAACTGCTCCTAAGCCTACATAAATGAATAGCGTTCATGTTACTCCATCAATGGGAAGCACATTCAACCCATTTCTGAACTGATCCCACCACCAGCATGTTGGACTTAGCCTTACCCTGATTACAAAGAAGTTCCAAATACCATATTTCAGGGGTCCCAAGTTTCCCCTTTCGTCCCAAATTTGACCCTCTACGCAACGACAAATGAATTGTTTCATGTACGCATCAGAGTAGCACACCTACCAAGTTTTCAACTTTATCTTACGCAGCAGTCCGACTTAAGCTTGATTACAAAAGTAAAAGTGGTCAAATTCTATTTTTTACTTTCCATTTTCCACCAAAATTGACCCCCTATGCATACAAATCAATAGCACTCATGTACTCATCATGGGGACATACCTCCAAGTTCAACTTGATCGGACTAGCAGGTCAGCCTTTGGCTTGATAACGGTAGGCATCACACCCCCCCCACAACACACACACCACACATCACACACGTGACTATTAAAGCGACGCCCGTCCAGGACTCAAACCTTTTTTGCTGATATATTGTGGAGCTAGCATCGCATCTGCCTACATATTCTTGAAGCACTGGAATCTCAGAAGTCGGTTTGAAAGACCTTGCAAGTACAGTAGGGAGGGAAGATTGTGGGGTGCAAATTTTGATGGGGCATCTGTGAATATGAGTAAAAACAATGGATTGGCGACAAAGTTGACACAAAGCTTGGGGATCACACATCGTTCCGCTGCATAGTGTTGCACATAACCCTGAGCTAGCATACTGGGTCAGTTGGGAATATAAGAAATCAAGAGGTACAATGAAACAATGAGCAGTATTCACAGATATTATTCACGTCCTATCGCAACTCAGAAGGCGGGGACGACATAACTTCCAGGGACGTTATTTCATCACTCAGTAGAGCAAATATGTTTGGATTGCAAGCAAAGCAGTGCTGTAGATGCATGCAGAACTTGAAATACTATAATTCTCTAGCAACATGCTGGGGAAACTGACCATGACCGACTCATACACCTCCACCCAGTAAGTCAGTCATGGGAGCGATGCCTGAATATTTGGCACTTTTCACCGCAATCTTAAACCATCGGCTGCAACCACTTTGCTGCTTCCGAGCAATCCAACATGCATGAGCCTCCTGTCCCCATCCCCCCCCCCTAACTCACTGAGGTTGTGCCATCATGTGCGCTACTGGCTGCCATGGCAGGGGGCCCTAACCTGCTAACTCAAGAGTATCGTGGAGACGACCGGTGGACAGGATCGTCACCGGGAGGCGTGCAATATCCCTAAGAAGCGCAGTTGACGATTCCGAATCGGGCGGTACGGGATTGACCTCAAATTCCACTCCTTCCCGGTACCCCTTTCGTTTGGACACCCATGTCCTGTCAGCGCTATCCAATATACGGTGAAGTGGGGTTTTAAAAAACACCAAAATAGAATTGTTTGAATTCAGTCGCCGCCTCAGTCCAACGGTGAGCGCCCCGCGCACTCACTATATTAATAGCTAGACTGAAAACACGGGCTGGGGTTACTCGGCGCAGCAAGCATGTAAAGTAATGCCTATACGCTTCAACCTGTGTGCCCCTGCTCCTTTCCCCACTGACCTCAGCACATTTACTTGTGGCGTTAGCTCAACAATAGTTACCCCCCACTTCCATTATCGTTGCCTTCCTTAGTTTTGCTTTCCTCTGCCTCTTCACATGAGGATTAGGGGTTCTAGTCGTTTGGGTGTCAAGTTGTGATCGACCCTCCCTCCGGGGAACCGTTTACCTCCCATCTTGAAATTAGGTGCCTCTCCTGCCCCTCTCAAACGCCACAACATCACCCCCCCTGTTACTCACCACTATTCAACCACAAATCTCCATGTAACATGTTACTTGGGGAAGCCAATGCAGTACCCCTACCCCCCCCCCCCCCCCGACCATACCTGAGAGGCATTATGGGATTCGGGCTGAAATCATGGTGTTGTAGTGCTATGTCATGGGGCAATAAGGCCTGTCAGCTTAGTCAGAGACCCAAATGTCTGCCCCTGGATTAGTCACTGCCAATACATTCGTCAAAACCCTGATTTTAATCACCAACCCCACTTTTCATGCCAAACGTCCCAAAGCCCTTTGGCCTTTCATACTCGTTTGGCTGAATTTATCCTCACCACTGCCTAGCGCAATTTATCGCAGCCGTAATTTATTATTGTACAATAAAAAAAAAAGCTTTCCACCTTAAGTCTGATAAAATCATTGTTCGTAATCGGATCGCACGTGTTAACCCTTCCCATGTTGAAATAAACACTTTTACACTCGAACACCAGTGTGAGCAGCCCTTGACATCCACCTGATTTGTGCAATTTGTGCCTTATAAATATTATATTCCTTTTCCCACACTTTTCTCTTGATGGTAACATCATGCAGCTATAGAGGCCATGCTAAATGAGCAGAATGATTCCCCAGACAACGAGGATGAGACGTTATGCCCCATACAGCGAATAGAGGGGTGTAAACATATTGACCGGCCGGATCGTTTCAACTGACCTGGCCAGGAGCAGGATGGTGTGTTCATTCCACAGACGACTCCAAACAGGACGTCTGTATGACAGCAGAATGCCTGTGTCTTCTGCGTCCATCTTCTAAGCCAAGTCCTCATTGCCCAGGCACAATCCTCTTTGTTCATAGTGATGAACCTGAAGTCCCTCCATCACAGGCCTTAGCTGATCCCCCGAAAGGAAGCGGAGACTTGACCGTTTATGAATGCTGGGAACTACTTCCACAACAGGCAGGTCACGGAGGTTGGTCATGGTGAGATTATTCTGATTGCCTCCGACCCAGCAAATCTAAAGATCTCCCCGACCCCAGCGACTACGGATCATGCCCAAAGTGCCTTGGGTATGTTCCTTTTGGAGCGACCTTTGGAGGCACAACAAATACTGGTTGGGCATAAACCTCACCACGGCAGGGCCACTCACCAGGATCAACCGAAGTGGGATTTTGATCGTGGAATTGAGATCCTCGCCAACAAAGAGGTGCTGCATGGGGGCAAGTGAGGACCCAAACCTTTGTCCTGGACCCTCCTAAAGGTCCTGGCCAACATTAGGACAAATACACTTCCCTTGCTTCTAAAAAAGCATGCCCACAATCTTGAGCTGGGAAACTCTTGCTGAAGAAAGTTTGGGGGTCAGCGGAAAAGCTATGCTTCGAGCAAATCTGTCAGCAGGACGCCTCTGGCAGACTTAGGAAAATCTATCTTCCCTGAATGGTGAGAGCAGGCAGATTTTCTCAAGCTCCAGCCTCTACACACCAGCATCCAGGCAGCAAGATGCTTTCTGTTGAGGAGGTATCATTGCAGGTAAGGCTTTCCTACCAAAAGCCAAGCCTCGATTCTGAAAGAGGGAGCCCTATCTGAGAATCTGGTAATCAATCGAATTGTGCGACCCTGCGAAAAGGGGACTCCCTTCCAGAAAAAGAACGCGAGACTTCCTGACTGTACACGAAACCGAGTGGGGCATAAAGATGTCCAGCACCCCTCTACACGCTAAAGGAGGGCGGTACAACAAAAGCTGGACTCCCCTGCACACAACCGATACCTTCTGAAGATCAGAGACCATCTATCACAGAAGCAGAAATTCGCAAAAGATGACTGGATAGCTCACCAACAACCAAGGCTACAAAACGTGAGGCTGCTAGCTGTTCAACAATTAGGCGGAGGCCGGTGGAGCTATCTCAGCTAACCATAGAGGGTTACAACTCTAGGGCAAACGGGCATCTGCCAGCCTCCAAAGTCACAGATGGCTGGTCCTTGCTCGGAGCAACTGCTCAAGAGCATGAATCTTGTGGGTATGCCAGGGGAAAGATTGGCAACAAGGTGCCGGTTGTGATTCCCCAGGATTGCACAAGAGCTATCAGTTGCTTCTGAGAAACGCAATGTTGTTATCAAGGACCACCAACGACTCATGTTTGCAGCAATGGGTGGGTCAGACTTATTCTCCGGGCTAAAACGACTGTCTGGCATACGTATCTCGTGATGGCCTGGTTTGGCAGAGCAGACACGAAAGGCCACAAGTGAAGTACAGGCGACAGTAACCCAAAGCTTGGACCTGAAGACGTGGAAATGGATTGCTGGCCCCGGCCACCCCTTGGACATGACATCAAGATCCCACCGACAGTACTAAAAACGGGTTACAACGAATCGGTCCCTGGAGATAACCAGGAAGGTGGCTATACACACTTGATCCTGACAGAAAATGGGAAAGTTTGGGCGATATTGAATGGGACCAAGCCTTGATTGCCCTTACCCCCGAAGGTAAAGATTCACCAGGCTAGTACTGGTTTCAAATCGGCAGGTACAAAAACTAACATACCCAACCATAAACTACGACCCATAAATCCAAAGCTTAAACCACAAAAAGTAACCCAATACCTAATACTTTTTACCTTACTAACCAGTACAGTGAGCAACCAGTATTTCAATCTGACAAACAAAAAATTCGCAAAAATCAAGATATATGAGGTGACAGATGAAAGTCCAGTTGGGGATCATTGAATTAGGTTATAGGCAGAAAGATGGAAACATTATTAACAGCTCTTGATCTGAACATTCAACCTTTTAAGGGAAAGGTACTCCTTACAGTCTACTGATCGATGATTCTTATCACACCGAATCTGCCTTGCTCTGCCACCAACTACCTCCCTAATCCACATTTGAAAATCTGACATTTATTATGCATTCAGCATCCCATATGGACTCCCCCCCACACCTTCAGTTCAGACTACATATGCTATGTTAACCATGTCGACACCCTTATTTACATTAAATGACACACCTACACACACCTCACACAGATACGCCATACGTGATTACTAACTCTCCTCCTGAAATTTTCATTCAGTAGACAAAACCTATAGCATGGAAGCTCTCATCTCGCTAAAACAATATTCTGTTGAGAAAAAGTTACAAAAAACAGTGTTTTACGATTAATTGGGTCTTAAAACCAGTGTAATTTATTAACCCCAACAAAACCCTAGGGTCATCACGTGATATTAAGGAAAGGTTCAAAATGATGACGTTAACGGGTCGATCATCTTCAGTATACTGTAGTATTCAGGCTCTGACGCGCGCGGTGCATTGCCAGGGATACTACAACAATCCACCAAAAGCCAAAGGCTTAGTGATTCCTTTACTCTTTGTATCACAACCTATAGACAGACCAAGACGAATGGAAGATTGGTGCAGCTCTCATGGGCAACCTACCGTATTACCCCTTTCCCTTCCCATTTTCCCCCCAACCCATAGGGTTCCTGTTCTCTTGATAAGAAGCTGCATACTCACTTTCAAGGTTGTCATAACTGTGGACTCTGGTGACCTCTGACCTGACCGCAAAACAATGGTGTTTCATGTAATCATTATGGGAATCAGACATACCAAGTAACAGCTTCATCCATCTGGTGGGGTTGAGTTATAAAATTGGCCAAAATGTCGATTTTTCACAATTCGTTTCTTTTCAACACCAAAATGGGAATCAGACATATCAAGTAATGTGAGTCATCCACCAGGGGGGGTCAAGTTATCCGGTTTACAATTAAACAAAAATTGGCCAAAATGTTTACTTGTCACAAATTTTCCTCTTGTTTACACACTTCTTCCCCCCTGACCTATTCCAAACACAATCGGTTTCCGGTACTCCCCAGAAAAAGTACCCCCAAATTTCAACCTGATCACACCAACCATTTCTGGATTATGTGTTTACAAGGTTTTCAGACTTTGCCACCACTGGTGACCTCAGATGACTCTGACCTGACCCCAAAACAGGTGCAATGTACTCATCATGGGAAACACCCATAACAAGTATAAGCTTCCTCCCCCCAGGTGGGGTAGAGTTTACCATGTTTACAATCCAAAATTGGACAACATATGCAAACTTTTCACAAATTTTCTCTTTTTTATTTTTGGCAAAAATTTCCATCCCTGGCCTAATACCACAAACAAGCTGCCCAGGCTCCAAAGAGAAAAGTGGAAAAAGTAGGTAGACAATTGCTAAAAGTAGGAGGCAATTGATTTTGTTCATAAAAGTAGGATAAGTGAGATCTCACAAGTTGTTTTCTGTCAATACTCACCTAGCATGGATTTCTATGATTTTTCTATATGAATCATTTCATTAAACCTATACAATATGACCTGGATGTAGTAGGGAAGTCACATAGCAAGAGCTTTTGAAAATGTGTAATGATTTCCGCATTTTTCACCCAATTCCTTCTATCCCTCTGACAAGTCTCGAGATTTTTACTGCTCAGTTCAATTTTTTTGGGGTGGCACATCTAGAAGACTTGAACGAAAGTGGTTTCTCCTCGACCCATGCAGTAATGATTTTCTGCTCAAATCAGCGTGCAGTTGAGCTATTGCGATCTGTATGTCATTCTACCTATCTAGCTGGTATCAAACTTGTTAGCAATTGCTTCTTTTGGCCCCCAATGGTCATCCTTTAATGCGATGTTGACCCAAACTTGGAAACAATGTCAGTGACACCTGGGATATTCTTTGCTTGGGAAGGTCAGGGTCTATTTAAGATGTCAAAATATCTTCTCAGTCAGTTTTCAAGTGCATTAGATTTTTACTGAAACTTTGTCTAAAGTTCCCAGGGTGGTGCTTCTTTCGCTTGTTTACAGATCAGGATTGATGCAGATAATGTCATTAAAGACAGTAACATCGGCTAAAAAGACGTATTATGGCTGGCCCCCAAACAGTCATCCTCTGATGGAAGTTGACCAAACCACCTGGGACCACAACGTTCATTGACCCGGAACAACGGGCAAATCACAAAGTGGCACAAATCAGCCATTGTGTGAAAGAGGGAGGAGAGTTTGGAAGAATCAGCTTGTTGAAAGTTACACTAGGACGCCTGGAGTTGTAGAAGAAGCACAAAACAGGAGGAAGACAGGAGCATTCCAAGGGGAAAAGAAAAAAATTATAAAGTGAAAGAGTGTGGGGACACAGGACACACAGTGATTAAAAGATGCTGGATACAGACAATAGGGGTCAATACCCAGGGGTCAATGAAACACTGGTGGGTGAATGTTGGAGGGCCCCATAAAGCTTCTTTCCCACCAGGTTCTGTTTTAACTCTAATGGTACTATACGACGCAGCATCAGAAATCTGTGAACCAAGGTGAAAAAACACCATGGCAAGGATGACTATTATGAGTGAAACTGCCTTTGTGGCCAACCAATCGGTCATTGTGTAAAAATGTTGATGCAAACAAAAACACCAATGGTTGCGGAAGCCAAACCAGACAAATGATATCAAATATTTCATTGCAAAGAGCCAATGTGCAGAAATGTGTGAAGGTCAAGGAACATCCAATGAATTTTCACAAGATTCCACACCAATGCTGATGTAATCGATGTTTTGTTTTTCATTTTAGTTCCATGAACAAGAGCACCAATGGTGCAGCAGCTCAAAACACACCCCAATTGTACCAAATAGTTCATTGCAAAGAGATCAATGCGCAGTTATGTGTTCAATGTTTCAAGAACTTCTAAATGCTCTTTGTATAGATGGGAGAGATGCATTTTTGCAATGTTTCCCACAACAGCTAATCCCCCAAAGGTGACCAGCAGTCAATGAACATTGTGTTCATTCAAAGAATGGACCATTGGTGGCCAAAAAAAATGTCAATCAACATAATCACCTCTTGTATCCCTCAACCTTTACATGGCCAATGCAATGGTACCCCAACGATCAATGAACTTGGTCCCATTTGGTTAAACATCCATCGAAGAATAAACAATTGGTGGTCGAGAAGGAAATTTAATAATGGCCTATTGTATTCAAGACCATTGGAATTGACCATGACAAGTTCAAAAATGCCCCAGCATTCACCATTGTACCTATGTTGCGTCAACTACATCACAGAAAGACTATAATTGAGGGCCACTAATGACACATTCATACACAATGGCCTATTTGTTGCCCCTTAATTGACCTCTAATGCTGATATTCACATGGTCAACATCCCAAAAAGATTCAGCAATTCAATGATGAACAATTTGAGAACAAAAGGCTAACTTCACACCAATGACCTCTAGTGCCCCTTCAATAACTTTGATTTCCATGGGTCAAAGATGCCAGAGTCCAATGAAAATTGTGTCCACATTTGGTCAGCAGGCATCAAGAATGCATGGCCCATTGGGACAGAGAACGGCCAATTTAAACAATGGTCTATGGTGCCCTCAAACGCCTTTGACACTCACGTAGTAAAAGATGCCCAGAGGTCACTGAACAATGACTATTTGGAGGCCCAAATAGATCTTTCCCCAAGATGTTACTGTTGTAAATGCAATGGCTTGTTAATTTTTGAAACAAAAAAAAACTACCACGCAAGGAACATTATGCATTCTAATTCACTTGTAGGCGAAGATACATTGTGGGATGGGGATGGATGGGACAAGAATGGATGTACTGGGACAGATGAATGGGATGGACAGATGGATCGAGATGGATGAAAGATGGGCATGGATAATACGATAGCTGGATGGAATGCATGGAAAATGGATGGGAGGGATAGAGAATGGGATGGATAGATGGAGGGAGGACGATGGATGGGAAGGATGGATGGTGGATAGATCGGATGGATGAGAAATGGATGGGATGAAGGGGTGGTATAGATGGATGGGAGCGACAGATGGATGTGGGTTGGATAGAGCAGATGGATAGAAAAGAAATGGATGGGATTAATGGGGGATAGATGGATGGATGGGATTGATTAGATGGCTGGATGGGATGGATGGAATGCATGGATAGATGGATAGATGGATGGAGCAGATAGATGGATGGGTGGATGGGCATGACAGATGGTGGATGGATCGATCGGATGGATCGCAGAAATGGGATGGGATGCGATGGATAGGGATGCCTGATAGATGGATGGATAGATAGATGGAATGGCTAGATAGATGGGATGGCATGGATAGCATGCTGGCTGGGATGCATGGATGATGGATGGGATGATGGATAGTGGATGGGATGCAGGATAGATGAATGGGATGGATAGAGGGATGGGATGCGTGGATAGATCGGATGGAAGAAGAAAATGATGGGATGAAGGGCGTGGAGATAGATGGATGATGGGATGGATAGATGGGATGGAGGATAGACCGAATGAATGCGGACATATTGGTTCAACCAGAATAACGGGTTTGAACTAAAATGATAGATTCCCTAGATGGATGGAAAAAGATAGAATGGCATCCAGATTACCGGAATAGGCCTAGCTGGCCTTAGCAACAGCATCTCTCCCTACAAACAGCCAATGGGGTGTTCTGCTAGACATTTAACAAATAACTCCACATTTAGTCTCTTGAATTGACATTTTTGGTAATTTGTACGGTTGGAGATTGACAGGTTTACATTGCGCAGTTCAGGACAGAGGCTGAATGCATCTGTGATGTACCCGCTAAAATCAGAGCAAGGACGCCCGGTTTTCTTTTGTTTTTATAGTAGATACTGTACTGTAGTTCTCTCATCATTCAGTTTGGGGGTAGTCTGTCTGGTGGTCAGTCTGAAACCTGCAATGAATAGCTATTCTTAGAATAACAATTTGAGTGTTTAATGGGGTGGTGGAGAAAAATTTTGTATGATTTTTTTGAGCCAAACATTTGAGAAAAAAAGTAGGCGGAATTAGGAGAAGAGGAGTTTCGAGGAAAATGTAGGAGGAAGTAGGGAGGCAAGGGCAAAACGTAGGAGAGTTTGAAAAAAGTAGGAGCCTGTTGAGCCATGCAAAAACAATTAGGGTTCCTGTACTCTGATGCAAGAGACTCTTGGCAGTGACGCATGAAATGACAGCCAGAAAAACATACGAAATATGGAAGCCACAAATTCTGGCTTTGCGCGAAACAAGATTCTCATGTGGGCTTGTGCAGGTAAGTTGAATTTGTTTGGGTTAGAGAGTAACCCGCTGCAGACACATGAAATATTTTCATTAATAACTTGTGGGGTATGGTTTAGTTTAGTCCTGACAAATTTCTCTTGATCTTGACAGAGATTGGCTCAACTCAAGGTCATTAAACTATCTAATTGCATAAATTTATGCATTTTTCCAAGTTTTTATTCCATTTTCATGGATGTTTGCGTTGTGGACCGCTGTTGGTTCTGAATATGTTCAATTGTACTGCCAGATGTTGGGTAGGGAAAAAGTTCCTGTTGAATAAAGGGCATGATATCGTATGGTATATGGCAAAATAGCAAGTTTTCGGGAAATCTCTGATGAATTATATCACCCAAAGCTGTGCCACACCAAATGACACAACCAACGATATGGTTCTGTACTCTTGATAAGAAAGCTTCACACCAAAATTCAACTGATAGACCAACCATCTGACTTAATCGTGTTTACAAGGTTTTCAGAATTTGATTTCTGGCGACCTCAGATGACCTCTGACAAAAACATAGGGTGCAGACTCATCATGGAAATACAATACCAAGTATAAACCTTCATCCACCCAGGTGGTGGCGAGTTATCATGTTTACCAAGCCAAAATAGACAAAATTCGACTTTTCACAAGGTTCTATTTTTGCCAAAAATGGACCCCCTAGCAATACCAAAAACAATAGGTCCTGGACTCTGATGGCACGATGGACCTTGGCGGTGATGCACCAAAATGACAGCCAAGGAAAAACATAAAAATATGGAAGCTACAGTTCATGGATTTGAGCAAAACACGATTATTCATGTGGCAGCTTGTTGCATGTAAGTGAAATTTAGTTTGGGTTAGAGAGTACTAGCTACCATACAACAAATAGTTCCATTAAAAACTGGTGGGTATGGTTTAAGTTTAGTCCTGAAATTTTTTGTGTGACAGAGATTGGGATCACTCAAGGCATTAAAACTTATCTATTTGCATAAATTTAGCATTTTTCCAAGTTTTTATTCAGTTTCAGGATTGTTTGTTTGAGTGTGGACCGCTGTGGGTTCTGAGATATTTAAAATTGTACTGCCAGAGTTGGTAGGAACAGGTCCCTGTTGATATAAGGGCTATGCTATTTTATGGTATATGGCAAAGAGCCAAGTTTTCGGGAAATCTCTGATGAATTAATATACCCAAAGCTGTGCCCCACCAAATTGTGACAACAACAGCTATGGTTCTTGAATCTTGCTAGAGAAGGCTTCACCCCAAATTTCAACTTGCTCAGTCCAAGCATCTTGGAATTATCGTGTTTACAAGGTTTTCAGGACTGTGATTTTCTGGCGACTTCAGAGACCCTCTGACCAAAAACAATAGGGGTTCATGACTCATTCATGGGAAATACACATCACCAGTCTAACCTTTCATCCACCCAGGGGGTCGAGTTATCATGTTTACAAAGCCAAAATTAGACAAAATTCGACTTTTCACAATTTTTTATTTTTGCCCAAAAATTCCACCCCCCAGCCGCTACCAAAAAAACAATGGGTTCCTGACTCTGATGGGCAAGGATTGACCATTGCGGTGATGCAACAAAATGACCAGCCAAGGAAAAAAACATTTCAAAATATGGAAGCCTACCGTTTGGATCTTGAGCGAAACAGGATCTTCATGTGGAGATTGTGCAGGTGGTAAGTTGAAATTTTCGTTTGGGGTTAGAGAGTACTCGCTACATACAAACAAAATTATTTCATTAATTAAGAAACTTGGTGGGTATGGATTTTACGTTTAGTCCTGAAATTTTTTGACAGGATTTGGTCACTCGAGTCATTATAAATGTATCTAATTGCATATAATTTAGCATTTTGTTTCCAAGTTTCCTTCCATTTCAGGATCGTTTTGAGTTGGGAACCATGTTGGTTCTGAGATATTTGCATATTGTACTCCCCTTTCAGTGGACTGGTCAACAATCAGTCCTAATGAATTTTGAAGTTGGTCACTGAGTAGTGCCATTTATAGGTAAGGCAAGATAAAATCTGATAAATACCAGGTCATGTTTTATACGTAACGAATAGTGGAACCAATCACCGTAACAGTCATTTTGATCTCCCTTGATGTTCTCATTACGGAAGAATGAGTGCCAACAGGTACCCACATGGAGCGGAAGGTCTGAGAGGGGGTTGCTGCGCTGAGGGAAAGAGGATGGAGTCTGCAGCTTGGCCACACTGCGTACAGACAGTATCTTCAAGTCACGCATGGTCAAGAAGATTCTGCGTTGCCCAGAAGCCAAGTGAGACACTACTTTGATGTTTTGAATCCAAAAGGTATCTTCATTTTTGGAGAGTTGCCACCAAATTGTGACACACAAGAAAAAAAAAAAGTTTGACCAAAACAATGTCTATATTAAAACTTGGGTAGCTAATGTTCAGATGTATATGTATTAAAGTCGGATATAGCGTGTCTCGTCTGTTAGAAATAGACAGCTTTACCCTGTGGAGGCACACCAGGATGAACAATGACCAGTTGGCAAAATTTGGAACATTCTTGGAAGAAATCGGAGAAGGTGGCCAATTAATTCCAGGCTGTTGGTAGGCACGGGTCCATTTGATATTAAGGGCCATGATATTCTTATGATATATGGCAAATAGGCAAGTTTTTGGGAAATCCCTGATAAATCGAATATCACCAAGCTATGACACCAACTTATAATAGGCCATTCTCAAAAACAAATCACACCTATCATATAGATGTCACTTGGCCCAATTGACCACCGAAAAAGAACAAATTGCCGGTACATCAACGATATCCTTACCATGTGAGCACAGCCAAAATGACAGCAAAGGAACATTCTGTTTGGAAATGATAGCTCCATTCAGCATCAAATTTACTTGGGAATGCAAACCCTTCTTGGATGCGTTGGTGTGTCCGGATAACACAACCAGTCATATCAGCACAGCTATACCCCGAACCTATACACAGGTGGGACTGAATTTACCATGCGGGGGGGGAAAAACAGTCACAGCCCTATTTGTTCAAAGGGCTATCACGACGGGTGCAACACGAAGAGCAGTATCCCAATATCGCACACAAGTGGGAACACTTCTGCCAGTCTTCATCAATCCCACAAGACCAGCAGCAGATGATAAAATTACACTCAAGGTGCCATTGGTGATTGAAGAAATAAACAGATACCCAGCACTACCTAATGAAACAGTAGTTAGTGTTACGGATGCAATTCTTGAACGGTAACAGAGATAGAGTTGCCCACCAAATGCGACACACGAAAAAAAAGGAAAAAAACTGTTAACAAAACATGTGGAATATGAAACTGGTGTAGCTTAATGTTCAAATGTATAGGTTGGGAAAACAGGTGGCACCCTGGTACTCAAACAAGAACATTATATTATATCGCCTAATTCGGCATATTGATGACCGTCTGCTACATTGTTGCTGTATACTGTAATCAGCATATCAGGTAAATCTTATAGCGCCTAGTATTTATACAGGGCCTGTATGCAACATGTTCCTATTGGAAGGTGAATTGGAAGGGAGGGGGTTCACCCACGTTTGTAATTGTGTATTATTTTTTGCTGCTTTTTTTTCAAATATCAATTTTAACTGTCATATATGAGTGCCCGGGCTATTCATAAACGGCACATTTGTATCCTGTTCATTACTATCAAGTCATATATATATATATATATATATATATATCTATATTATATATATTATATTAAATTATTATATATATATAATAGATATATATATATATATATATATATTTATTTATGTAAATATATAAGTAAAAGTATTACTCCCGTGTAATACCTGCGCCACTGCAAGGATATGCGGCGAAACGGTACAGATTAGGTAAGATTCAATTATAAAAGCAGCGGAGAACACGACAATGCATCTGGAAAAACCAGCGCCGCCGCACTCAACTGTCCAATCACTCATAGATAACATGGAGTGCATAAATATTGATTCTCGGTTTTCTAATGACGACCAGCGTAAACGTAAGGAAATTAAATGGGTATTACCCAAACAATATCAGTGTATAGTCAGTGTCTAGTCCTACGCTGAACGGAATGCCTTAGGGGCCGAAAATTTCATTTTTGAAAATTTGTAAAATTGCCCTACGGAATAATCAATCAATTATGCGTCTTTTGGGTTTTACTCTTTTCGTTGATTCCTAGGCTCTACTATATATTATATATATATATATATATATCTATTTATATATACTACCTATATATGCTGCATTCACTGTGTTTGGCAACGCGACAAGTGAACACAACTTCAGTGCTCTGCGGAGAGTAAAAACCATAGAATTTATTTTGTTAACCTAATTCTGGCATGAGAATGAATCGACATAAACCTTCAATTCATTTCAATGGAGTGAGCGAGATGTATCTCTGCCACCGGCAGTGGTCCATACGATGACAAGTTGATGAGGGAGAAAGTAAACTAGATGCAGTCATGGAGGGAGACACCCCAGGAACTTGGAGACGCACAAGCCAGGAAATGGAAAAGAATGTATGAAAAGCTGTATCGGTAGGAGGTATCTAACACCCGTATGGGATCAAGGGGAAAATTATTCCATGTATTGCCATTGTCGACTCAGCTACGGGTCACAAGGCGGAGAACGCACCTTGCGTCACAAATCAAACCGGTGCAAATCTATAATGTCAGGAAGCTATGGCAATCACTATACAAAACCTTATAAACAGTTGGAAGGCCGTCACCTCACTCCGAAAACATGCAAACGGCCTGGCTAAGAGGATCTATAACACCCATTGGATCAAGGAAAATAATTCACATATTGCCATTTTTCAGCTCATGTCACATTAATGGTGGTGGCTATTTTGAGCTGATGTCTTTTTCTGTATATTGATCATTACACTTGATGACTGGCATCACAGATTCAGTAAAAATCCTGAGTGGCCATGTAGTTTGTCACCCAGTGTCAGTTGTAATAGATTGCGGGGAGTCAGCTAGCAAAGGAGAAGGTAAAGGCAAGGGACAGTGAGTGACATGGGTAGACAGCAAGCACGTTCACAGGAGGAAGTTGGAAGGATCATCTGATGGAAGAAGAAGTGGAAGAGGAGAAAAAGATGAGACAGATTAGGCATGAATACGTAACAGTAGAGTCACACAATATTCACAGAAGTGAAGAAACCCATTCCGTAGTTAAGGACAACGCATACAGTTAGAGGAGGAAGCAGCCCCGATCTGGGAAAGGTACCCCCTGAATTTTATCAAGAAAGTGAAAACACAGTTATGAACACATGTTAGGAAAGTTGAAAGATCACAGAGAGTTAGGCAGGCTCCCCTTGTCATTGTGCGTGAAAAAATGGCAAAATGAGAATGTTCGTGGATACCAAGATCAATGAAGTTTACCAGAAAGAATGTTTTTCCCTTGCCCTAATAGAGAAGTCCCTCAAGGCGATCTGGGAGGAAAGCCAATAAAGTCTATACCCTCGCTTTTGTTTGATTAGTGGTTAAGGCGAGTGAGTGTTGGACCCCGAGGACCAAGGTAGTAAAGCAGTGAAGCAGTTTGGGGTTATGTCGGCATATAATGCTTGCCACTGATAAAGTGATTCTTTTTTTTGTCACACATAATAGACTTCAGGAGAAGTCTTTGTTTTAGCGGAAGGGAATGTAATGTATTTGCGCACATGTGTGTATGGTTATTCATTATTATTTTTTTTGTGCGCAGTTAATTGTTGAGGATGCAGGTCTCCATGTGTCTCTCAAGGTGGGGGGGGGGTGGGGTTGCCGATGGGGGCAGACAGGAAGGGAGGTCGAGGAAGGCTAAGCCAGATGGGGGGGGGGTGGGATGTAGGCCTACAGACAATTCCACAGCCCTTTAGGCCCTGATCCAGCAGGTCCTGTTGTCCCAAGGGCCTCCCTTAAGGCTGGAAAAACCGAGGAATTAGCAATTTCCTCTCCCAAAATGTTGCGCAGGCTGTATTGCCGGAAGTATACACAAATACGATTTGGGGAAAGCAATGCAGTGAATCAATGAAAGGGTGACATTCAGCATCAGAAAAGCCTCGCCATCTCAACATTCGACAACTACAAGAATGACAGGACACAAGGGAAGATTGCCATTCCGCAGGAGCCAAGGGCCGGCAATGTCCTGACAGATGGAGAGGCAACGACGATCGTTGAGTGGCTTCAAAGGCTATTCGGGGTGAGCTCAGGGGCGCATCAAGAAAATACTAGACGACGGCAGAAAGATTCCGTTCAAGATAACACAATGGTTTTTCAGGAGCGACAGATCCTGAGATAGCGAGAGGTTGCCAAACTTCTTGGCAAGAAGAGCGCTGTCCTAACATGCAGCAAAGTAGACGAATAGTTCATAGGTCCAAATCATTCCAGAATAGGAGAAGTAGGGATTCTGAGCGATGCAAATTTGACCGCTCATGTGGACCGTGACATGACCCCATGTTGTCTAGGACCAACAACAGTCCACAACAAGAACCCGCACAAATTTGACCTCAGTATCTGAAATTTCATTGGACCATGTTTTTTTCCCCACACAACACCAATTTTTGTTGAACTGGGGACCAACTCTGTTTTTTGTGTAATTATGCAAAAAAGAGGGCAGCAGACATGCATAATGCCCAACTTTTGACTCATCTGAGAGTTTTAGGATGTGCACTAAGTTTCAAATCATTCGGATAAAGTGTTGAATTTCGTATCATTTATGTGCTAATGCATAATTCCGGTGGCGTGAACACGGTGACGGACACAAGCCCAAAACATAATATCCCTGACGAACTAAACAGTGTTGGGCATTGAATACACGGTAGTCAAAGATGGATGAAAGCTGTGGGTGAAATCTCTCTACACCTCTCAACGTTCCAGTTAAAGCATTGCGTACATAGAACGGCCTGTTAGAATTGCCTACAACTTATTTTATCCTATTGTCAACCCTCTCAGCAGCAGCCATGCCTTCTACCTGCTACTAATGCTAGATTTTGATTGTGGTTCCGCCGTGACAATGACGATGCTTGTTAAATGGATTGAACTCTCAAACCTTGTATTCTAAACCAGGGAGAATGTTTGTGCTGTTCTTTTTCAGCATGACTGCAAACGTAACACCTGCGTAACAACTGCCCCCAGATCATCCATGTCAAAGTAAGGACAATTTCATGGTTTGGCAGCCTTTCTAAATTGGTTTCTATGTAGCACAGTGTAATATGCATAGCCTAATGTTATGTTGAGGCTGCCAAACAAGAACCATACTCACAGTCACAGTTTGCCCGTCATTTTCATAGTGATATTACTCTGTGCAGGGAGTTTTACTCATTTTTTTGTTTTGTTATGCCCACTTAGGGCCACGCGTCACTGTTGTGTTACTCAACTGTAGGAAGCAGAACGTCGGATATACAACAATTCGACTTATCTATTCAACACTGTGACACATGTAGATGACCAATAGGATGTTAGGTAACCAGTGTTATAAAACTTCAGTGACAGTTTGAAAATAGGCCTGTAAATGATAGAGCTAATGGGGAAAATCTCGTCAATGCCCTTGAGCTGTTCAGTGAGAGCATGGTGCTATAACCGTGCACAGGCTTATTTTTTCAGTTACGGGCCAATTGAATTCCAAGAGGGAACTCTCATTGATATGTAACCTGTGGGTGATGTTTATTCAGCATGGGAGCTCGCGAGCCCTTTGTCCTTTCAGCATTTAAATTTCCACTATCCTGCGTTGATTGAGACCTGCACAATGACATAGGTTCCAGTGTAAGAGGACTACTGCCAGAATGACCTTAAGGGGATAAAAACGAAGTGCGTCAGTCCAAACCCTAAGTTGGTACGATTTTCTGTTATAGCTACAGTTCTTTGAAGTTTGTGCATTTGTATCGTGCAAGATCGAAATGTAACATGGAATCATCGTACAAGCCTGCAGTTTTTTTTAAATGGTATATGCCGGCGCAGAGGATCTACTTACAGTGGGGGTGTGATATAACCACAGCTGCCCAAAAAAAACTTGCCAATTGCCTCCCTCTCGTTTGTCCCTGCTCAATCGTTTGTGCGGAGTGCCAGCAAGAGGGCAACAGGAACCATTTTTACAGTCTCTGGCATGACCCTACCGGGATTCCGAAAAACCCAGTCCCCCGGAAGGAAAGCCGACATTCTTCCATTTGTGCCAACCACTTGGCATATAGTGTCCTGAGACAAATAAAATATTATATAGAATGGAACCTTTCTTCTTCATGGAGCCCAATAAAATTAGATTAAATTTACTTTGGAAAGATTGTTTTTGGAATCTCCATTAAGGAACCTCTTTTGTGGGGTCACCTAGCTGGTGTGAGGGGGTCAAACGGGCCCCAGACCCCACCGTGAAGCTCTGGGTCAGACTGAAGCGACCGGTCGGGATACGCACGGGGCACAGACCCCTTGTAGTAGCTGCTGAGTTTACCGAGCAGTTCGTCCACGATGTCACTGTACCGACTGAGAGGTCCACTTTCTCATAGGGTGTCACCAGTGATGTTGAAAGCCGACTTTGGAAGTGCCATCTTTGTTAGGGATCTGTCTGGTTCAGCGATGCTTGAATTGGGAGGGGGGACCCATCTGCCTCCCTCTGCCCCTGTTGGGCAATCAAGAGTATATTCTGTTATCACCTAAGAGTTTTATTCTATAGGACACCCACAATTCCTCCTGTTATTGGCTACAGGCGGGCGTGAGGGGAACCTTTTTGCAGCAAAAGTACAGTTGGATGTACACGCACTCTGCTCATGGGCTGCAGAGTTGATTTTGTTGTGATGCTATAAGGTAGGGACAATCCGCCAAACGGCTTCACATCATTTTGGCTTTCGCAACCCCACGAGATTGGTGTCAAGGTGCACTGTACCAGGTGTGACCTCAGTGAGAAGGAACCAGGCTCCATTTTGTGGAACATGACAATTTAGGGCACAATTCCCAAGAAAGTATAAAAGTTTTCCGCAGCTCATGGGCACCAAACCAAGCCTGGCTCACGGGCCAAACAGAGCCTCCTCTAAAATATCCTGGCTGTGCCCAGCCGTGAAATAGTGTTCGTGCTAGTGGAGGGAGAGAGGGATTCTCCTGCAGTTGCTGTTATTTTTAATTATGTCGCTAATTATAATTAATGCCAGAGACATCCCTCCCAAACTTCTGAGTTTTTGGGGTGCTCCAGTAATCACCGTTTTCTGCACATATGCAGTTCCTCTTTCCACTTCTAATCCCTCTTAACCAATCAATAATCAAGGGAGTGAATTTCCCAAATTAAAAAAGCTTAGTGCAAACAAACACCGCCTTGACATAAGGATCCTCATCTTACTCTGTGGAGAATTGGATGCGCATGGAGTGTACAAGCAATTTCGGCTTTGAGAAACCCCAATGGTCAGAAACGGCTCTTTCCGAGATTATGGAGCCGCAGCCGCCCTATTTTATATCCTCTAAGAAACAGTGCATATTGAGAAGTTCATATCATATGAATCACCTCAATTTTGCATGAATTAGTCTGGTAGGGCTGGGTACCCACCTACACGCCAGAGGCCCCCCCCCTGGGTCGGGGCATGGGTAGACACCAGCTCACACCAGCCGTCCACATGATATGCTGTTGATAGGCCACATTGACAATACGAGATGATTTGGTTGGCTGGTGCACGGAGCATAGAAAGGGGATATTTCCACCAAGGGCACCTCTCGGATTGCAGACTTTTTCAACATGGGGAAGAACCGTGGAATACACAACCAGAAATTCGATGGAATTCCTAATTCTTTGTATCAATTTGCCTCGTGACCCAGGTTCATAATAACTTGTTGACAATCACTGGAGTCCATCAACATTGCAGAGCTCACTGGTTGTCTGTGACTTGCTGTCCTGGAATGACTGGAGTATGTACAGAGCCTGATCGTTATCAATTGTAAAATAGAGGCACCAGAATAAGCACAATGACAACTTTCTCTTTTGTTTCCATATATCTATTCAATCCAAGAATTTTGCTGCCCCTGTCTGTCAAAATTTTGCTGCCTTGTAGCTTTTTCTTCGTCGGCCTCACCCTGTCACCTCCTTGCATTTTCCTTACATCATCCTACTGCCTGGAAACAAGTGCCGGTAATATACCATCATCGTCCCTGACTGTGGAGGGTGTTCATAACTGTATTTGTTTTGGCACTTTGTTACTACTGTTTATTTCCGCTGAATCAACATCGTTCAGTGAACCATCAACACCTTGGGAAACACCTGCACCAGGCTATGCAACGATATGTCCACGCTTAGCTGCAGCATTTTTTACTGTCATTAGCTTCAGTTTTGACAGAAAATATGATGGAGATAGATAGGCAGTCATAGTGAGAAACCCACAGAGGCCTCTGGCCTAGTGTCACTGGGGCAAGATTTCTAGTAAAGAGTCATTCACCTGAAACCCTTCACACCTATACTGCATGCATGCTTTGCTTTCATGGCAATCATGAGTGTGTTGGTCACCCAGCTTGGTGAAGATGATGAGCTCATTGAGGGAAAGTGATCAATCCTCAACTGAAAATTTAACAAATTATTTTTTAGAATCCCCAAAAGGGCTAGCACATATGGCACTCGCTACTCTCCACAAGTCACCTCAACAACGGTCCCACTCCCAAGAACATGCCCTGTCCCCACCAGCACTACAGAAAATCCCTCCTGCTTCCGAAGACTTCGCCTCGCAATCAATTGTTCTTGCAGTCTGCAGCCTCTACCCAGGGGCGTAGCGAAGGGTAGATGATTGGGGGGGTAGAGATGTTTTGCCGACGAATCTGGCAATGGTGACGGATATGGGGGAAGGGGGTTGCCCTCCCCTTCGGAAAATTTTGAATAGTTGAACGTCTTAAGATGCCAATCTGGGCAAATTTTCAGGGGAAATTGGGCGTTCAGTAATTAGTCGGACCCAGCTCACCACGTAAAAAACACGGGGGGGGGACCCTTCCAATTTGAACGCCCAAAAAAAGTGACCGATTCCTAAACAATGCTTGATTTTTAGCAGCTGTGAGTAAGGAAGATTCCATCCTTACAAGAGAGCAAAAATTCTGAACTTCAATGGTGCAATTGATCGGCAAGATTCGGCCATTTAGTAACTTCGTCTTGCACTTATGCATTTGGGTATCTCTACCAGATTTAACTATCGGTGCCCAAGTTGGGTAGTTTCCTGCTGGAATTTCTGATCTTCTAAAAAAAAATGGGGGTGTTCCTCGATCTCTCGCCTGTACTCTAGCTCTGCGGCTCGCATGAGTCCCCGCCTAAAACCGACTGTTCATTGTTTATCTGAGAAGGTCTTTTAATTGTTCTCAGCAAATGGCTTGAATTTTTTTCAGTATCTTTGGAAGGTATGGAACCAGAAACATAAAAATTTCAAAGAACTGTCAGTCTCATGGAAGTTAAAATGTCGAACGTTTACGCATTATTCCCCCGTTTGCCGAATTGCCGACAGATCGGGTCACTCGTCCATTACATTGACGGCGACGGGCCGTCACATATATGTTGCCGGCGTGCCAATCTCTCGCCGACGCTGAATGGGGCAATTAGATGAAGAGCCAAAATCGAAATAGCCGCTAATAAAGTCTGGCTTCTTTTTTTCGTCTTCTATTCACTTTCCATCCTGGTTCTTCCCTTCACTCCCTTACTTCTCCTCTTCCTTCCCTGCCTTCTTTTTCTTTCATCTCTCCTCTTTTCCTCTTCATTTCTCCTATCCTCTTTCCTCGGTTTCTCTCTTTTCCTCTTTCTCCTTTTTGACGACAGACCGAAAATTTGACGACGGCACGAAATTATTGGGGGTGTGTTACACCCCCACACCCCACTCGCTACGGCCCTGGCTCTACCGATTGTGGGAGTGAGCAATCCATTCATGAAATGGCTCATGGCATTCAAAAATCTTACCTGGGCTGCCAGTCAGTAGTTCCAGTCGCCGACCCGTATCGCAGCAGTTATGTTAACGTTGAAGCTGGTGGGTTGTGGCACGGGGTCTATGTTATGCAGGATCTCACTCCTGGGTGAGGGGGTGGAAAACCTGGGTGGGTGAAACCGCAACTCAGTTAGCTCACTGGATCCTATGGGACCCTAAATATAAGGAACTTCATATTCAAAGACCAATTTGAGTAAACCTGAAAAACTCAGATAGCTTATTGTCTCCTCGTGAGATATACTGAAGAATCATTATTCAATTAATTCTGTAGCATAAATCTTAGTGAGCCCAGATTCTGTATGGCCGGAGGCTGGTGTCCACCATGTTCATGGGTGGGGTACTTATTCGAATAATTAACACATTTTGAAGGTTTGATCGAGGGTCATGAACCAAGGGATTAGTGAACAGTGAACAGAAGAGTTTCAAACATCATAACAGGATGGACACTGTGATAAACGTACACAAAATATACTGACACAGAGCTACAAACTTGAACGCTGTGGTGTACTGCAAGTTACAATGGTAGATGCTACTCTTCATGTGGCCCGAAAACTATGTGAACTAGGGAACAGCTTGTGACCTACCTGTTATATTGCTAATCTGGCCAGATTGAAAATATGAGGATTTATATGTGCCACCATTTGTAGATGCGCGCATTCATAGGTGGTCTGACCAGGTTACAATAAATTGGTGGGTTGTGGAAAGTCTACAGGAATATGGCTGAACACAATGCGAAGAATTCCCCATTCCCGCCTCGTGCAATCTGACGTTTAGTGCAGTTTATTTAGTAGGAAATAGTCAGGAAGATTAATTGAGTCTCCATGAACGATACTGAAACCACGCACCCTAAGAAGAAGAAAACAGAAACTGATGAATTCTACAACACAATTCCGGAAACGACGTCAAAAGGACTGTTCTTGAAGGCATCACATCTTAGACAACATCTGCAGGAGGCTAAAACTTCCGAAGTTTAAATATGAAGCATTCACCATGAAGCTTGAGCCAATGAAACTATAAGTGATAATATTAGAATTTCAAAGTAGTCAAAAGGGAGGTACTCAAAGCTATGACCAATTTGATGAAAAACCTGAAGCTTTCATTATCACAGTAATCACAAAAAACACATTCTTGCAGTGATTCGGCTAAAGGCCTAAGGAATAACTGAGCCACATGCAATTTCATTACCCAATATTAATATCATTTTGAAAAAGTCCCTGGACTCAAAGTGCTGGATATACTAATTCCGTGAAAAGTAATGACAGGACTGAGGGATTACCGTAATGAGTCCACAATGTGTGGCCGTCCAGTGTGAAGATGCCTCAGCCGATTTGTCTGGCCACGCCCTCCACCAGCGTCGGCAGCCAATTCACTCATGTCCATCAGGTGCTTGCTGACAGTTCACTCACGCTGGGTGGTAGCAGCGCACTGATGACGAAAACGACGGCACGAATACCACCCTCCCGAGGGGTTTTATACCCACGGAGGGGGGCCAGTTGTTGCCGTAGCCGTTTTGTCCTCCGTTTATGGAATGAGGAAGGAGATATCGCAGGGAGGAGGTAGTATGTATCGTGATAAAAAACAATAGATAGGCGAACAATACATGTAGTAGCATTCAGGTGCTACTGGATTACAATGTGTGCCATTGTGACGTTAGTGATTAGAGTGTGGTAATGGTTCCATGGACCAGAGTGATATCTGGATGATGCCTTGAAAACATCACTGATGCAGGGAAGGTGAATAGGCACCGAAGGCACTTTTATTAATAAAAAGCTGTTGATAAGGGTAGATAGAGCACAAATGGTGCTGTGGCTCAAACGGCACAATGTAACAAAATATGTCTGTATGTCGCAGGGAGCATCGTAGGTCTGTGCAGATTTGCAGATTACATCACCATTTCACAGAATTGCCTAAAATGATACCTAATTCCGGAGCAAGCTGGAGGTACGAATAGATTGCCAAAATTTCCAACACAATGGCCCATCGGCTCCCTCAATTCTATTGACCTTAACCTTCGAGGGACTAGGCTCCAGAGTGGAAGAAAATGGTCAAACTTCAATAGATGAGTCAACATCGTCAAAGCACAGATATTCAAGGGCCAAAAACCTGCATTCCCATATTCTACAATGAACAAGGCCCTGGGCCCACATTGGGCCTGTTAAGCAAGGAGATCATGCTTTCAAGCACCATTTTGTGTGGTTTCCCAAAAACATGAGGCATGGGAAAGGGGGACAGTGGAAAAATACCCTAAACACCTCAAAGGTATGGTTTCTAGAGCTCATTATGACCGAACATCATCACTGTGCACCAAAATTTGTAGGAGAAACATTATGCAAAGATTCTCACAATTAAGGGCCATTAATCTTATGCCAGGAATTCACAGACACCCCCCAATGGCCCACCAACCAAGAACCGATTATATGTACTGTACAGAAAATCAAGCTTGTTTAGAGGAGATACATTGGATGCATCATTGTGTGTGTACTGTGTAATTTCATAAAATGGGCCATAAGCCCAAGGTGCGACCCTTGGACCAAAAATTCCTGAGGAAGAAGGCTCAAAAGTATGGTATTGCCCTCATTGAGACAAACATCGTACTGTGCCCAAAATTTGTAGGCGGATAGCATTTGTGTGATTGCACATGAGGGGCATGGGGGCCCACACTGGGACTCATCAAGTTCAAAATTACTGAGAACCTTAAAGGTTCAAGACATCATCAGACGCCCCCCCCCCCCCCCCCCCCCCCCCCCCCCCCAAACACTCAGACACTGAACGTGCCTCGAAATTGCAGGAGACGCATTTTGTGGGATTATATTTCCAATTGGGGTATTATGGTTTTGGCAGCGTCATCTCCGCCGCCTGAAGATTTTAGTGTTAACGAAATAACTCTCTAACATAATGTCTGATTGACTTTTTTATCGTTTCTTTCCGATTGAAACTTTGCACACACTGTCCGCCCTAACAAAATCTTGGATGATATCGAGGTTAGGCGGCATGCCGTAGCGCCATCTTGGATTTGCAATGGAACTGATTGCTAGTGTTTGTCAGTGGTTCGCGCCTAAGGTACGCGATTGCGGGATTCGCACACTCTCTCAAGATTCTGCCAGAAATGGTCATAGGCGGGAAATTCCTGCACTTTTTTGCGATGAGATTGGCACATTACACCAAACAAAAAAACCAACTGAAGCCCAGTACTTATTAACGGCACATAAAAAATATATCCATTCATTCATAATGTTTTGAAACTAAGACCACAGAAGTCATATGCCTAACGAGAAGAACCGTGTATACACGATGCGACTCAGTTCCTCAGAGCAGTAACACAAACAGCTATGCGCATACTCAGTATCCCAGCACCCCACGCAACACAATGTGCTGCAAGTAAACAAATCAATAGCTGCTTCAAGTTAGTGTATGATTCTGGGCCAAGATATATACAGATGCACCATCACATTCTATATGCACATAGATAGGCCCTAATTATTTATATTGTTGTATTAGATTAGGCTAACGATACTTCCTGCAAAGTTCTGGTGATCACAGACATAATTGATATGGTCAAAATAGAAATACTTCAAATATTCCGATTTGCTAGCTCTAAATAAGCTAGTGTAAGATTTCCAGAGATTTATTCCAATGTTTGTCATTCACAATCTCAGCCTTCCAATACAATCGTAAGTGCTAGGTTATGAAATAGCCATATTGTGTGAGGCATGGAGGCTAGCCAAGGCAGGCCACATTGTGTGGGTTGGCTTTGGGTGGTTGTTACGAGTTTGCCACCCAGGCCCACCTGAATCTAAAGTATTCAACTAATTTTACTATGATGGGATTTCATGCAGACTTGATTGGGGAGAAAGAATAATGGAGTCACAGGTGGGGACAGGTTTGGGGAGAAGATAACTGCTCAGAGGTGGGGACAGGTTTGGTGGGTTGGGGAGATTGGCTCATTGCTCGAGATAAGGGATGATACAGCTATGCCGGGCTCATTGAACTAATGGGAACAAAAGAAACTGAGGGGCAAAGTGTGATCGAGCGCTGACCATAGGCTCAATTTTGTTCGGGTCAGTTGCAAATGCTCGCCGTCACAGACGGTGCATAGAGTGGGACGGGGTGTGAGGGGTGCCATAAAGTGGGCAGGGGAGGTAGAATTGAAGATCATAGGCCCAATGACTGTTTAATCAAATATACAATGCATTTCTGCTGTAGGATGTTGTTTAATAATTTATGATAGAAAAAAACAAAAAATGCATACAGTTGATCATCAAAACCGGGCTTGGGTTGGCTGATACCCTGCTGAAAATATCATCGCCAAAATGTGATGGCACTGCATTATGGGCAGTTGGCAGCCAATCAACAAAGTCTAGAAATCCCCCCCACTTCTTTGTCAGATCCCCCCCAAATTTTCTGAAGGGGGGAATATCCCCCAAAATACAAATCCTAGCGCCAACATGGTGTTTGTACAATAACCCCCTAGTGCTTTGTCAGATCCATATGACAGCAAACTTCGCACACAGATCGTTCTGATGAAAATCTTAAACGGGTCAAAATGTGGGCGTCGCCCGACGCCTCGGACAGCAGCACATTTTGAAATTATTGAGAAACCTGAAGGTTTCCGCTTATTTGGGGTTTTGAAGGAATGGCGACCATTTTGAGACCAAACTCGGTTTCAGCCCCATCACGACCCCCGGCGGCCCTTTTGAATATTTGCGAAAATCATTTTCCGCAGATTTGCCTTTTTTTACACTTTTGCACACAATCAGTAATGAAATTTGAATGGGTGAAACAGTGGGCATAGGCCCAATGCACGTAATGAAAATTTAATGGTGAAACAGTGGGCTCCCCGACCGCTGGCTGACAGCACAGTCTTTTTTTTCTTGCAAAACTGGGTTTCGCTTATTGAGTGTTTTGAAGCATATGACATAATTTTGAGCAAAATGTTGTTTTCCCCCATACAACCCCCCACCATGGAGGTCCAATTCTGGAATTGTTTTAATTTCTACAAAACAGAATTTCTGCTATTCGCGTGTTGTGAGGCATGGCGATTGGTTCGCGACCAACTTTTATTCTGCATCATAAGACCAACCCGGTGGCCAATTTTAAACTTCTCGGGTATATGACTCCCTGCCAGTTTTGCAGGTATGGAACAAAATGATGTTCAGACCATAATTTCACCCACAAAGCCCCACCAAATGAGAAATTTGATATCTGACAGAACCGATGTCATGCAGATGGAATATTTGTAGATGAGGGTGCAGTGGAAACCAACCTCCCACTTCCCGGGGTCATGAACCCCCTTCTGATAAGAACAAGGCGAATAATGTCACCCTCTGATTGAGCGAAAGTGAGACATACAGGTTGGCGGTTTACAGCCATGCGATTGTCTGTTTCACATGATGGGCCCCAGGGCCGAACATTGGGCCATGAGCCAAAAGTGTGCGAATACCCCCCCAATGGCCCTTACCCAAGGACCATTACATGTAAATTTTGAAGAAACTCATTGAAGATTGTGAGAGGAGAGGCATTTAGGAGTTAGGTACCATGGTGTGAAATTTCATGGATGGGCTCGGACCAAAAATGCAGAACACCCCGGAGGACAGAGCTGTTTGAGGGACATCTTATGCGATGAAATCAGCACCGTGCACCAAAATTTGTAGGAGGAGAAGCATTTTGGTGATCCCAAATGATGGGCTCAGGGCCTCCGTGGCTCGCTCCCAAAATTTATGGACACCAGACTTGACACTTCATTGGTGAACATTCGACCAGTTATATAAGAACAGGAACGAGGTAAGAGGGAGTAGCAATTTGAAGTATGTAAATGTGGACAGATGGATGAATAGAGTTAGAATGAAATGCAGATCACAATTAGCCCACCGCATAGTGGTTGTGAGCTAACAATCATTATAACAGAGATGCCTTTGTTGGCACAGGGGGACAACCCCACACTCGAGTTCGGAAGACGCATTCACTTTCTTCACAGCTAGTCCCAAGGAAAGGAAATAAAACAAAGGCGAAGGTGGCCCATATACCCCATGCAGTGAGTATTTTCCACCATTCTGCGAGCATTCTCCACCAAAAACGACATTAAATGATGAGAAATTAGCAACGGTGGTGTTATCCCACCATCCCACGTGCTTGAGTTTCCTCGATCGTTTTCGGACCGAATCATCAACGTTCCTTCATGGCGGCGACGTACTGCGGTCCTCGCTAACGATGTGCTGGAGCGCTTCATGCACTCCGGAGGGCTGGTGCTTGCAAGGGGAGGGGATTGCTTGATAGGAGATGTAGAGAAACAATGGCTACGAAAGAAGAAGAAAAAAGAGAACGACAAAGTTACGTGTACCGAAAAAAACATACAGGAATGCCATGATATCTTTTGAGCAGATTAGCGAATATGGATATTGTATTAAGCGATACTGCCCAATGTGAAGAAATGTTTTTTCGCCATATCACCCACAGTAGCACATGTAACATGGTGTAATTATAGCGCAAAATCAAGAAGTTTGGTTATGACTTTCCAGAGTTGAAACATGTTGTTTTACTATAATAAGCTAGTTCGGAGATTAGAACAGGGCATTGTGTAATTAAAAATTTTTCCGGCCGGAAAACTCGTCACGGGAGACTCCCCCAATAGGCTTTACTGTGGCACTCTCATTCTCGGTTGAACTAAACAGTAAAAAAAGTTTTGCCAATGATCTGTTAGAACCGCCGGAATTAGGACAAATACTCACGAAGAAATATTTATTAATTACCATGCCACACTCTTAATATACCCAGAAAAAAATCAGGGAGCCCCGAAATAAAGAGCAATTATTTGAAATACCTTCCAAAAAGAAGGATCGAAAAGCTGACCAAACACTGCGACATGCGGCCAATCAGCATGGAGTAGTACGCCTATGCACTAACAGTAAAAGGAATATTCCCATTACGGCGGGTTGGGGGTGAGTACTGCGGGGAATGCCAGAGTCAGGACATACCAGGCAGTGCACGAGAGTGAAAAAAAGCAGGTGAATTTCTTGGAATTCCTGACTAAATTGGCACATAGTAATCACAGCAGGAATCTGGATACAACATGTTATCCCCATGTGATGCAGCTAAATTTGAGGAATTCTTGTAGACCAACGAGGGAGTAACAAAACTAAGTTTCTCACAGATCACTGCCTCTCCATGGAATTACTGTGGCCAGCTAAAACCTTGCAGTAAGGAAATTATCCAGAAAGCGGTGAGAGAGAAAATTCACGCATGACGCAGGAGCTATCTCCGAACTAGCTTATAGTGCTGCACGGTTAGCAACACCCTACAAGAAAAAGACTGTATCTGAAGCGGGCGGTGATGGAGGGCCAACCCGAAGCTGTGTGAAGTTGCCAGATACTGGGTAGCATATCGGGTAGTACATAGGTCGATGAGGGGTAGGTCGAGTATGGGGGGGGCAAGATTCCCCAGGCAGGAGCACCCTGCCTCCTATCATGTCTCTCAAGGATCTGCTGCACCACTCCCGTTGTAAACGGTCCCCTATGTCTGGCCCACCACTGCGCGGTCCATCTGTTCGCACATCCAAAAATCATAAGCACTTTAGGATCTTTTCCACGCCATCAATCTCTTGTGTGTTGTATGCAGGTAGGGTTTCCGCTTCCAGTTCAAAATGACTAGTGAACAGAACCAAAACACAAGAAACCTGGTGGGGCCTAACTGTATGAGAGATTGTACTCTAGACCTCAAAGATGCCACACATGGGATGTTCCCAGAGGTGTATATAGATATACACAGTTTTCATGGGGGTGTGAAACTTGGGTGACTGAATTTTTTTTAGGCCAACATTTTTTGCCCATACGTTTTGTTTGCTCTTTCCCCTTGGTGGCCCTGAGGCAAGGCAAGCGACGAGGAGGAGGCTGGGGATGGTGTAGAGGTTACCTTTTTGCGGCCAGCCCATTCAATTGGGAACTAGACATTTACAGACGGTAAACCGCCAGCGTTATATTTCCTGACGAAAAAGGTTGTGGACCACGTTCAGTAAAAGAACATTTAATTATGTCAATTTGACCTCCAGTGACTTGAAATGCCCTACTGTTGGTTCAGGTCCAAAAGTAGTCAAAATTCCCCAAGTGTTTGTTTGAATACGCACAAAGTTAGAAAAATCGCGTGATTTAGGCAAATTTGAATCCTGTGACCTTGAAAATGACATTCATGCTATTTTGGACTAACAACAGTCCACACCACCAAGTTTTGTTCAAATCGACGTAGTTAGAAAAATGTTTGGGAAAAAACCACAAATTTGGCTTGGTGACCTTGAATGAAAAATCAATGTAATGTTTCGGGACGAACTTTTGTCCCCCCACCAAGTTTGTGTGAATCAGACTAACTCTATATTTTCGCAAAAAACCACAAATTGGACCTGCGGTGATCTTGCAATCACCGTCATGTTTTTGGGACCAACTTCTGTCACACCCACCGAGTTTCATGTAAATTGGATTAATTAAACTCAGTAATTTCGTGTTGAAACTGCAAAAGAAGCGAGCAGACATGCAGTGTGATTGCCCACTTATGAACGCATCCAAGATTTCACTATGGCAGGACATGGTATCAGTTTTAGATCCTATGGGATAAAGCGTTAAAGAGTTATTGCACTACCGCCTAATGTTTACGGCGGCGGCAGAGCCTGGGACAGAGACGGAGACTACACGACCAGAACCTTAATATCCCTGGACACTTCCAGTGTCGCGGAGATATAATCAACCCCACCAAAATGCTTAGGTGAAATACTGAAATGGTGGTCGGGAGAGAAAAGCATGAAGCGCGTGATGTATTAGTACAGGTGTGACAGTCACTTCGATTCAGGGGTAATGATCTGTATGTTAAAGGTGTGTCGAGCAAAGTTTCAATGTGGAAGAGTGCTATAGATCATGATATCATATTGCAATTGGTTTCTACTGGAAAGTCCGTTCCATTACAGGTTATACCAGACTCGTTCACAAAAGGGGGGTTGTTTCAACAATGATTTCATGGGTGCCTAAGCAAACGGTCGTTTGCTCCCCCTTTCCCAAGGAAACTTTTGAACCCATGGGGTGTGTCACCCACCTTCAGTCACCGTCCTGGGTTAGCTAGGGGATACCATATGGGCCAAGAAGCATTGTCCATCCTTTTGAGGTAAAAATGCTGGACACAGGATAATCCAGCGAAAGCCAATCAGAGTACTGAAGACTGCATCAGCCATGAAATCCTCCTCATCATAAGCGGCATAATTAGACCAATTAGCTACCCTTCCGTTTGACATGTTCCCGGTTCAACTGGGATGACAATCGAGCGCTCAACAGGAAGGAAAGCGTTTGGGTCAACACCATCCAGGGAGAGGTGAAGGTGAATTGTTGTGAATCGTTAAATCAAATCTTCCACTGCCTCTGATGACAAAAGACCGGAATACTCAGACCTACAGTATCATAAAGCTTGCTATTATAGGCACGCGAATGTGCAAATAGGCGGAAATCGACTAGTGTTTGCTTCTGTGTTATTCCTATAGGTTTATTCAAATGGGCAACGCTATCGGCACAATGCGCAAACAGGCAAGTTCTTCGTCGCGGCGCGACCAAAAAACTTGAATCGTACGGTGACAATTCAAATCACAGGTCGCAGGCAACAGCCGCGATTTAGGACTAATGTGGAACGCCGAAGTGGGACCCCGATATACTGAGCAGTTCGTAATTTTGATCTGCAAAATAGACTGTCGTGTCACAAAAGTCTTTAGTTCGCCCTGTGACGCCTACATAGTCTATTGCATTTCTAGCTGGTCTTATGTTCGTATATTAGCATGATGGATTGGTGTGAAGAGTGTTTTATAACCTGATCGGGGGATTTCTCCACAAGGGAAATCTTCTGCACTCGGTTGGATAAATCTACTCAGAGAAGAATTGACCAACCCAGAGAATGTATATTTTAGCCTTCTGTGACCCACCCAAGGCATGAAATAAACACAACAACTACAAGGATTCCATGGTCGCTCTAAGGATTTCGGGTATTAGCATTTACAGAAACAGCCTACTAATCAGGATCAATTTCAAATTCGCAAGGACAAAGGCTACGAAAGGAGTGAAAGTTTGGGGAAATGTGAATAAAATGCCTTAAAATGAAAATTAGGCAATGACCAAGTCCACGAAAATCCGGCAAACTTCAAAAAATTACGCATGAATTATGCAATATTAGACATGTTGAATGACCTCCAGGACCCTGGAAATCCATGAAATTTTTGGAACTCAAGGTCAAAACCTACCCACCAGGTTTCATCTGAAAATCCATGCAACTGAGATTTGCACAAATTATGCAAATTTGGTACGGTGAAGACCTCCTGACCCTGAATCGTTGTTAAAAGTGTTGGACTGAAGGTAGACCATATTCACCAAAGTTTCATGAACTCGAAAAACTTGAATTTTGCATAATTAAAATGAGCACAACCTAATTACCATATGTTATGCTGGATGAAAAATCTAATAAGGTCATATACCTATCTATGTGCCAAACCAAGTCACCATAGCACATACGGTTCTTGTTTAATCTTGCTAATGAGCCTCAACAATAAACAGTTAAATTACCAAAAACAGGCTGAATTACCGTGCCCAAACTTTAATTCAGATCGTATTCAACCAACCCCCGATGCACCCTGGAAATCTTGTCGCAATTGCACTTACCGTTAGAGAGATATCCTGCTAACCGAGGAGAAAGTGTGACACACCCACCCCGCCATAATACCACTAAGGTCTCTTCCTTGAATTTCATTAAGGCGAGACAAAAACTACGGAAACTTCTCATACCGGGAAAAGTCATGTCGTGTCTAGAAAAACCCTGTCCCTAAATAACCGCTCAGCTATTTCGGTGTGACCCCGCCAATTTATTTCGCGAGCGCTATCCATGCCTAGGGAATACCAACGCGACAAGCGATTTGCCTTGCTGGGAAATCGCCTGTCAATTCGCCTATTCGCGTGCCTAGTGGAAGCAGCTTAATGGCCCAACCCACTCTGTATTGGGCAAGATTCACTCTCGACATAGCCAGAGTTTAATGAACGGCACCTACATAGAAGGCAGTCGAACCCTAATGTTCAGAGGAAGGCACTCATTCTTGTAGAACCCTAGGTGCCTACTTGCCCACACAGGTGGGTGGAATAACCACCTCTTCAGTTCTCTGGCAGGGTGGGTAGGGTCGTGGGGCATACAGTTTTGGCTGTGGGGGGTGCTATGTAGCTTTGCTGCAAGCCTGGTGACTGTGGAATGAGTATCTGTATATGAATAATAAAAAGGTCTTCTGAAAGGTAGGGCCTCAAGGATATTCCAAAGCAACTAAAGGTGAATTGAGTCTACCACTAAAAAAATAAATGTCCAAAACTGAATTTTTTGCCATCCTAATACTAATTATGATAACACTGATAAAATACTAAATAATACTAATACTTTTGCATCTAGAAAGGGTACCGTCAGTGAATTTAAAAAAAAAAAAACCTTCAACATTTGCGTTAGACTGCAATAGCAAAGCTGAAGAGGTTATCGCATAAAATTCATTTCAAGAATTCCTACTCGTTCTAGGCAAACACGTTTGAAGTGCCTTCAGAAGACCCGTTGGACCCTTTTTAAATTCCTCCTCCTTTACCCGAGTTAGTGTTAATGAACTCACTAGCTTATATTCTGGGCTACAGCTAGCAGGACTCAAAGACCTTCCAAGACCAATGCTTGATGTTAGAGGTCACCTTCCCTTTTTGTGCCTGCATTATCTCCTTGATGCTGGGGCCAGCCGCCATTCCAACCCATTATATTCCACATATCATATTTTTGTATGCACAGGAATACCTTGCATGAGGCCCTAGCTTATACCATAGAGCAGTGGTTCTGAAGGACAAAGTCCCCCGCCCAAATTTCTAAACATCATATTATTGTGGCTTGAATCATGCCATCAAACTTATCTTTCATGTTCATAGCATGTTCGGTTTATTAATTTATCACTGCTTAAGTTGGCAATTTTGCAAATGGCAACATTTGATGACATCATCTCTACCAATTCTAAAGAAAAGGTTAATGTCTTAACTTTCTCTCATAATAGTAGATACCGTATTCAATTCCGCTAAGCACCCATCTCCCGTCAAGCTGCCCACCCACCTTTTTTGCAGAACTCTTGAAATATCTCCTCTTATAAAGTTGATATGTGCGGCCGAAAAGCCTGAAAATATTTTCGGTTCATGGCCTAAGTAGCACAGCAATACTGCTCAATTCATTCAGTGCATACAGCCAAAACCATACACAAACAAACAATTGGTATAGTGTGCACACGTACATGTAGTTCAGTCATCTACTACTTACATCAACTCATCATTAAGTTTTACTCTTGTACATCGCCCATACTGAAACTTTGCAAGCGCCCTGGGCGTTAGCGGAATGAATACGGTTGATCAGAAATATCATAAAAAGGTTGCCAGTTTGGCCAAATCAACCGATCTATGAAATTTGAGGAAGCCATACTTCCCAACCAAACATGCTAATAACCTGGAACAAAGTGATATTTGAATGATTTTTTTTATTCTCTTCAACATTATAACACCAAAAAGAGTATTAAGATGGCTGGAATTTGCTTTACTACCACCCTTTTTCTTTGGGCATTCCCCCATGCTAATCAGCACTCAGGCTTTTCCCTCTGAGACATATATCCAAAACAGGATTCCTGGGAATAATATAATGTATGTTCATTTTAGTGGTTAGTCACTGGTAACAGTTAGTCTGTTAGTGGGATTTTCTGGACACTGTTTTTCAGCAGTAAGATGTTCAATGGTCAGGGATGGTGAAACAAAAAATGTATGCAGTCTGAACAGAACAAACAGCACAGACTGAGACGGGTTAATTTTTGTTACTAACGTCATATAAAATGTTCAAAAACTATCTATTCATAATTTGAGCTTTAGCTTCACCATAATTTTCCTCCCCCTGAGATCCCAAAAATATGGGAACAAACACATTTTTTCCCCCTTCAGGGAATTTGGGAATCCCTGAGGAATATGGTCACATGAAATACTCCCAGAAATACATAGCAACCCATGATTCAAATAGTGCATCGACTGGTCAAACTCCTCAGACAAATCTTTTCATTCATCCTCCCTCAAATTCCTTGACACTTGCTGCTAATTCCTGGAGTTTGTCCTGTCTGGAAAATGTCCAAGGTATTTTCCAGATTTTCCCCGACCTCCCGGCTTGCTGAGTGACCCTCCTATACCCTTCTTGTGGTCTTGGCGATTGATGATGCACCACTATACCCCGGGCATGGTCATCGAATATGAGCCAAAGTCGAATCCAAGTGAACTCATATATGCATTTAACACATCCCGCTCAATGGTCAGTCCACACAGCTTGGGTTCATCCTTAATGAGATTGTGGTACAAAATATTTGGGAAAGCTAAACCCCTTGGTGGTGGTGATCTCAAGGCCTGTTTGAGTCATCAGGGGTGTATGTCCTCATGAGTCGCCCGCATCACCCACGGTGAAAATTGTGGGACCTTGTCAGGGCGACTATGTGGAAGAGGGTGATGGCTTGTGTGTGGCTGCCCCCCTCCACCCGAACAGGACACGATATTTTTTTTTTTTTTTTTTTTTTTTTTTTTTTGACAACATTTTCAGGACTAATTCTTTCCTCATGTACCCCACGTGTCCCAAGTATAGGTTTTCGATTCATCCAGGTAAAGCTGCAAATTTCATTCATTTCTATAACATCATGGAAATTTTTACAACAATTCGTCAAATCCAACGAACTTCAAAACTATCGCAGAAATTATGCATATTAACTACTTAATTAGCATATACTATGCCAGTAAATTCTAATCACTGTCGTGTACTTTCATAGTTGTTATATACTAAACAAACGGCATCACAATGCATCTACTACCGATCAAGAGAATACTTACACAAGCTCCCGGGCCAATTTTCATTAAATATGCAAATTTATTAAATGAGTATTGTCTTATCGGGACGAAAAGTGGATTCACATCAGCACTCTTCTTGCGCACCTCACAAAAAGGTCCCAGCATGATGGCCTTCACGTTTCAGGAGATATCGAACCGCACATACGGACAGACGAATGGACAGACGGACAGACGACAACACACACACAACAAAGTGACCACTATGTCTCTCCTTGAACAAGTTCAGGCGAGACAAAAATGACACCCAGCCCAAGCTAAAAATCAATTAGGTTTTTCTACTCCACATACTTCTGTTATTGGAGGTGGATTAGCTCAATCGATAAAGCTCCGGAGTGCTAATCCTTTAATTGGGAGTTTGATTCCCATTGAAAGCCGAGGCCTTTTCCGCAGAGCTGTTGGACAAAGTATGCTTCCTATAAAAAATGGTCCTACTCCACCCCGTGTAAAAGTTGGACCCCTCGTGAGTGACTTGTGAAGAGTACGCGAGCACTGTATGTGGCTGCTCCATTGTCAAATATGGGCCAATGTCAAATCCAAAGTGACTCATCTGTGGATCACTCTCCCCTCAATGGTCAGTCACACAGCTGGTTCACCTTAATGAGATCGTGTACACAATATTAGGGAAGCTAACCTATTGGTGGTGGTGTTCTAAAGGTGTTGTGAGTCATCTATGTGACTGAAGGGTGCATGTCTCATGAATCGTCTAGTGCCACCCACGTTTAAAATTGTCATTAATTTCTATGATATCATTTTTTTTTTTTTTACAAAAATGACACCCACTCCAAGCTAAAAAAGCATTAGGTTTTTCTACTCCACATACTTCTGTTATTGGAGGTGGATTAGCTCAGGTTAGCTTAGGTGGTAAAGCTCCCGAGTGCAAAACCTTTCACGAGGAGTTTGTATCCCATTGAAAGACTTGGACATTTCGGGCACGCTGTTGGCCAAGGTATTGCTTTCTAATTGTAATACCCACCCCACACGGCACGTGCAAACGTGGGGACCTTGTGAGGTGCTAGTACAGGTATGAAGAGTAACGAGGACTCTATGTGGCTGCCCCACTGGGAAGTCCCACGGGGGACACAAAGTGACATAGTGGAATGGTTCATCGAGAGGAACAGGCCAGAAATGCATACCGTCTAGTAGGGGTATGACTAGATACTGATGAACAGAGGTAATCCTGTGAATTGCTCCGCGCATGTCTCCAACGTTGGAACAGGGCTCCGGCAGATTCCGTTCCGGGCAATCAATTTTCATGACTTATTCATACCAAATCAGGATTTCCATGACCTTCTCCATGACATCTCACACAGAATTTTCAAATGAACATCCAATAAAAGAGCCAAAGCCACAACAGCAAACCGCTATGAGAAAGTGACATCATTTCATGAAGTTTCCATGACTTTTCCATGACTCAACAACTTATCACTAAATTTCAAAACTTATCCAGGCCTGGTTGGTATTGAGTAATTCCATGACTTTTCCAGGTTTTCCATGACAGCGAGAACCCTGTGGAAGATTCTATTTTAAAACCGTGATGGAATTATTATCGATGTGCAAGAATTTCATGACACACCTTCGTTTGGGGTTTGGGGGGAGAGGGTAATTGTACCACTTGCATGAGGGTTCATCAGCTCACCCCAGGCTCATAAGCTGAGAGATTTGTCTTGGGGGGGTTGAGGTTGGAACCCAAGGGAAGGCGCCCTCATAAATGGCCTCATCCTCCCTATTGGCAAATAAGTACAATTTATGGGTCCCTAGACACATGTTGCTGCAATATGCGCTAAATAACAGCTGCAAAAACCTTTTACTGCAAAAAACATTTTTGTGTTAAAAAGTTATTGGTCACTCGGGTCATGGGGGGGGGGGTTCTGACCCCCAACCCCTGCCCCCCTTCTCCCTGTGGTATGCCACTGAGCTCCACCTGGTATCTCCCAGTCATCAGCTGGCTCCTGCTCGGTGTGAACAGACTGCTGCACATAGTAATTCTCCAGTCTGATGCCCTCCCCAGATAGTCGGTCCAGGTTCGGAGTCTGGATCTCCGAGCCGTGGTAGCCGACGTCGTTGAACGGATCGTCAGCCAGAATGAAGACAATGTGAGGTCTGCCGGGTTGCCTGAACTCTCCTTGGAATGCACGATGCCCCCCGTCTGTGAAAAGAGGTATCTCTATTTGGAGAAAGAGGAGGAACAAAATAAATAATATTTGTCACCAGATAGGCAACCTTCTCCTTATTTCCAAGCATAAAAAGAAAGGCAAACTTAGCCTTGAAACGTGCAGATGTTCTCTTTGATACGAGGCAGATTTCATGACCAGATGTGCTGTAGGCTGTGTGACAATGTACTTCCAGACCTGTGCGAACCCAAACGGTTACCTATCTATCTATTAGGCAAATGCAATGTTGCCTTCAGTGAATTAGTATAAAGGAGACAGGTATTATTGAAGTATATTATGACCCAATTTCACTGGTAGCTTGTCTTGTTTCCACTTCGCTGCAGTGCTTTGTTAGGCAGCAGTGGCAAGGCTGATTTAAAAGAGTGCTTCATTATCTGCCATTCTACCACACCACCAATCATCCTCTGTTATTGCTAATAACAGAATCTGATTGGCTAATCCCATTTTCGCAATAACATCGGTGTTTTTGTAATAACAGTCAGCTGGTCAGAGTAACACAACAACAATACTTACTCGATTTGCTGCGTCTTGAGGAACATAGTACTTTTTAAAGTTTAATGCTTACACTCGCAGATCCGGCTCTCAGTGTACGCGCGCTCCAGAGGGCCCTAACGGAATACAAATGGGCGAAAACGACGCATTGCCCGTTGCATTGGTGAACGTAATGTTCACACGTGCAAAACCCTCCGGTTCGACAAGCGTTGGGTTTTTATTGCGTCTCCGTGGAAATACGCATAGCACGCACTGCTAATCTTTTGTGTATGGCACGCAATGCAATTTACTTTGATCGAACTAATGCAATAGTTACTCAATAGCAATGCTATTTACTGTTTTGGAGATCAAATATATCGATCTAGAGATATAGGTATCTCTAATTGTTTGGGTAGTCTTAATTTGGGGGTTGTAGAATAGGAATAAATTACAGCAGGTCGACTTTCACTGGTTCATAAACAGTCTTGACCTGAATTTAGTTTAATAACGAACTCAGCTGCGCCTCGTCCGTTTTTTGCCTAAATTCAAAGTCTCCCAGTTGCATCTTATTCCTTGAGTAACAAACAGTGAAGTGACTTGGATAATGTAAATTTCAGTTGTTTCCTATCAGAGGCTTTACATGTACATTTCCTATATATACGTATATTACACTATAGCCACCACACTAATATACTACTGTATAATCTGTAATAGAAGCCCCTCTGTAATAAACGCCCCCCTCCTTTTGGGGCATTCCAATAAAGGTTTCCTTGAAGTAACTTGAAATTTAGTCCTTGACAGGCTGTCCACAAATGTATAATATTTGGGGAGTAACCACGAAGTGTCGTATAGGAAATTTTGGGAGCCTATACCGCGAAATTATATTTTTGCCTTAGAAAATTACCCTCCAATACTTCGCCGCCCCCTCTTCGAAATTTAAACGCCCCCAGGGCGTTTATTTTACATATTCTACGGTATGTCCCTTCGATTAACCCACATAGGTTTCTCTTCGAATGCGAATTCCTGTTACACCCACCACCCCCCTCCCTGGCTTGCAGCAGCACCTTTCTCCTAGCTCTCCTTCAATACGGCGAACCGAGAAGAATTTCACGCCTACTGACTCGGCAAGCGAATCGCCAGCTGTGATGCAGAACGTGGGAAAAGATCTGCATTCCCAATGTCACCCCACGCAGATTGCTTTACTTTACGTTTAAAGTGAAGTGATCACAAAACCTGGACCCTGAAAGCATCCTAGATCCTAATGGAAGTTACACCAATCCGTGCAAGGAACGACAGAAAGTGCATCAAAATTCAAAATTCTTTCCACGGTCTGTGAGAGGTGCCAAGTACCACATGCCAATAGCCTTCGAAATTAAACACCGAAAAAAAAAAGTTCCTCATTCTGCACATGTGTCTTTTCTGCTTTCCGTGATCCATGTACCTAGTAAACATGGTTTTCCCATTCCATACAGATTACAGAGCCAGCAAAGATAGGTGTAACACTACTCTATATATGAACATTTGCAGTAGCCTTGCTTATATCTATGGATTGCCACATCGATAACATGCTCCAAGGTTGTCATGAATGAATATATATCTAAAAGTATATAATGCAAATACCGAGAACATAAACTTTAGTTGACCCCTGTAAGCCAGAGTCCACATGTCATATAGGGGGTTACCACTAGCCAACACACTGAAATGCTATATTTACTTGATTACCACAAACTTCACAAAGCCTATGATTTTTCGGCCAAATACTAACGTTGAAAATATTGCACAATCGAACAGTACGTTCTTCTTTTCTGGAATCATGCCCAATCCTCACGCCTCCCAGAAAATCTTTTTTACCGGTATATATTAGTGAACTCTGAGCCAAATATTAACTAAATTAGAATAATTCTTGTACCACCTTCCTTTTCAATAAGTTAGTTCGGAGATAGAAACAGGGCATTATAATGCAATTCATCCCGGCCAGGAAAACTTCGACAACCGAAGACTCCCCCAATAGGCTTCACTGTGGGACTCTCTTTTCCGGTTGAATTAAACAGTAACTGCGGGTACACTGTGGGAAGCTAGAAATTCAGTGAAATACCACCGGTGCACGGCGAGTGAAAAAGCCGGTGGATTTCTTGGAATTTATGACTAAATTGGGCACAAGTAATAACAGGAAAATATACAACATGTTCTCTTCTCCCTCGCCCATGTGAATCTAAGTTTGAGAATTCCTTGTTGACATATTAGGGAGTAACAAAAACAAAGCTTCTCACAGATCACTGCCGCTCCATTGAAATACTGTGGCCAGCTACCTTGCAGTAAGGAAATTGTCCTGAAAGCCAGTGAGAGAAGACAATAATGCATGCGCAGGAGCTATCTTCCGAACTAGCTTATTTTAGTACATCAGATTTTGTCCAACTTCCATGTGGTGCTTGTTGTTAAGCTTGCAGTTGCACTGCCCAATTTCTGGCAGTTTAGCAGCAAACCATTCTTAATCGAGTTGGTAGGTGCTCTGAAGATTTCATGAGACAATCATAGAAAACTTTCGGATATCTTCCCCCAATATTAGTGGATCAATCATCAAATAATCCAGTGAATGCATGGCCATGTTGGAATATCTTTCTAGTCATTGCTCAATACACTAAATAGACAACTTACCAGCCACTGATTAAAACTGGGAAACCAAATTTCCTGCAGATATTGATCCAGGACAGCCATTAAAGCCACTGCAAATGTCACCTTGATCATTTTGGCACTGGTACGCACTCTGACAACTTCAGAGAGTACATGTATGCAATAGCAGATGATACAGGGTCGGAACTTCCCGTACCCAATTTTCTGATTCGTCAATTTCTATGCTATTTATGACAGAATGTGAAGATAGCCCCATCCTGATCTTGTTATAAATGGAGCAGACACCCTTGTATTATTCTTTCTTTCTTTCAGTACAGGGCTCGCAGACTCCCTGAACCCAAGAACGGTGAAGTACAGTACAAGGATGAAGATGGCTGCAAAGATGGACCAAGTGCTTTGGGTGCAGCTTGATCTAGGAAAACACCCCTCTTAAACGTATCTAGGAGCGAGAGGAGACTCTCAATAAGCAGTTTTGTAGTTCTAAGTGCGCATGCTCACCACTGACAGTTCGGAGGAATAGTACATATTCCCCCCATAGCAATATTGTTGAGGCTTATTTTTAAACTGATCACCACTATTTGAAAAGCCAACCAATTCATCCCATGTTTTTGGATGTTACTGTTGAGTAAGTAGTGGGGGGGGGATCTTAAGTTTTGTGTTTTGCAGGATTTGTAATTTTTCAGCAGAGGAGTTTCGAAAAGTCATTCTGCACACTGTATGTTCAACGTTGAACTGCTATCGGCCCCTCATGACCTTTGACGACAATATCATTATCATCTCATTAAACTGTAACTCGAACTGGCTTATTTACAGTGACCAGCATGTACATAGCATCAGCATAATATAGAACCAAGGATGCCAAGAGGCTCAATGATTCCTCGATTGATCTGTTTTTAGGAGTGCAAAACATGATATCAAGGTCTAAGACCTCACTACCTCAGACCTGACACCAAACTACACGGTTCATGTCCCTTCAAGAAAACACACCTGCCAAGTTAGGAGTTTCATCTTCCACTCAGGTATGTTTTTTGTTAGTTGAAATTGGCCAAAACATCAAACCCTCCTGAATTCCCATTATTCGACAAAAATGGCCTGCATCTCCACATCAAAACAAAAGGGTCCCTGTACACCCTCATGAATATGAAAACTTCCTCTGTGACGAGTGCCAACTGGTCCACACTCCTTGTCTAGCCTGTTCCGTTCACAGCCCATGATTTTTCCGCTCTTGTCCTCGGATGATTCAACTAACGCCCTCCTACAACCGTTTGGTGTCGTTCAGCTGGACCTGCGTTGCTCCATCGACCCTGCCGCTTATACATGTTGCGGCGCACTGTGGGATAGTTTTTGATGAATCTGATACTTCTACTTCTTTGAAACACAGTGGCCAAAATTGATCCCTAGCTGACCCCTTGACTTGAACACTCTGAACACCCCATAGTCCATTAGTCATATTATACCGCCCAAATTTCATGATCGTCCGATCTGGCCCATATGAACCATTCGAAGCCTGAAGAAGATGGCCAAAACGACCCCTGGAAGACTTTCGACCTAAATTTTCTGAACCTCCATGAGTGTGCACAGGTACTTTGCCCTCCATGCCCTCACCCCACACCGGCGATAATTAGGAACCTGTGAGAATTTGAGTACAATCTGCGCCTACATGGCAAGCAAACCCCTTTTTTTTTTTTTTTTATACTCTCCAGGAGTGTCGGAGAGTGTACCGGTAATATCTGTAAAGCGCTTTGAGAACGTCTGCAGACATTCCAAGTCACACGCAATCTGGCGTGTGACACCACGCATTCACGCTTCTTCACACGCAGAGCAGCACTCTCACACGCTTCCTACTGCCCAAAACACCAATAATTTGAGATTTTTTGCTGATTCGATCTGGGTACATCATATGAATTCCGATGACACTAAAATGCACCAAAAGGAAAAGAAAACAAAAACTTGGGAAAACCCCTGAACCCACCAGGAAGTGGGGTGTTTAAGCCCCCTGAGTCTCACACATGCCTCGCGCTGCAGGATTTCGTGTACGTCCACACATACATTTTCCTCACATGTTGGAAGTCTGGGGTGCGTCTGCGACGTTGAAAGCGCTATATAGCAGGCAGATTCACTGGTTAATGATTACTCTGACCAACTTTCACGCACCATCTAATCTCTTCTTTTATCTGAGAAGAGAGCAGCTTGTTCATTTAAACAAAATGACTGAAATTAACCCCTAGATGAATCTTTGACCTCAATTCTGAACCCCCTATTGAACTCACTGGTCAATGGTTAAATTGACCAACTTCCATGGTCATCCATGCATCCTCCGGAGAAGCGTTTTGTTCATTTGACCCCCAAAATGACATAGATGCCTTTGCCTCATTCCTGAACACCCAGTATATACCATTGGTCACCGATAGACTGAATAACTATTATGAACATCCAATTTGGAAACTACACAATGTGGAAGGCTTTACAGCCGCCGACGTGTATAATTCTTGCAGAAATGGCTTTCGTGGACTTGTGAAGAAGCAACAATTAAATCCAAGTCGCATTTTGACCTCTGGTGACTGAAATGCCTACCTTTTTGTTCAGGACCAACTATAGTCACATTCCCAGTTTCTTTTTCCCAAATCCAGCAAACTTAGTCAAAATCACGAATTTGAAACACAAATTCGCCCTCTGGTGACCCTGAAATCACTGTCATTTTTTTTTCGGACCAACTTTGTCCCCACTCACAAGTTTCATGTAATCGGGGCGAACTCTTATATTTTTGTGTACAACCTGCAAAATAGAGGGCACAGACATGCAGGCGATGCCCCATTTTCCGAACTCTTTTCCGAATTTTGCTAGGACGGACATGTATACGAGTTCCAGATCGATCGCTCAAGTGTTAAAGAGTTATTGGCGCTAACGCCTAAAGTTTCCGGCGGCGGCGGAGACGGTGGCGGAGACGTCGGCTACACCCCCCCAAAACCATAATACCTCTGCACACTTGAAAGTTTGCGGGGGTTTTATAATAGAGCAGTTTTTCATAAATTGACCGAAATTGACCCCAAGGCGACCTTTGACCCCTCAACTTCATGATCACTGCTCCAGATCATGATCAGTGTTGACCGGTTTTCATTATGGTAGACCGTGCACACTGTAGAGTAGGCAAATCATTCAATTGTGACCAGATAACTACCTATTATTTTTGGAATGCTAGGTTAAAAGTTGTTGGTGATAATTTATTGGTATTTCTGGTTATCTGTCTCATTGCTTGATTTCTCAAAATATATTCAGCTGTCAATTTTGATGGCGTGTGGGGTCGGTTTTGTACGGAGTATTTGTGTAAAAAAATACAACCGCGGTGTAAAAACGCAAAATCACAGTGTAAACTAATTTCGTGCACTGACTTTCACAGAATCAGAATTGTCTGCTGGGACAGAATTTACTTGTCATTTTCATTGAAAATCAGTGGCCCTTAGCCAATGAATACACATGTGCAAGTGCTTCAATCAACACTGTTGCTGGCACATTCTATGCACTTGCTATGTAGTTGCCTAGCTAGGACTGTCAATCAACCTGGTCATAATAAAAACAAAATCCTGGGGATTGTGACATGTACAAATCAATGGGCCTTTGCTGAAGAAAGTGGTGAATTGGCCATGTTTTGGACTGACGATAGCTCTGAACCGTTTAACAAATCTTGACCAACTTTCAGATTCCTTTCTTATCATGTACTCTCATAACATTAAACATAACAAAATGCATTTCTTTAACAAGACACTTCAACACATCCTAACTCAGTGGGAGCCCAAACGTTACAAGCGCCTGTTCCTAACGCCAGGGTGATAGTACTCACCAACAGGGTGAATAGCATTCACCGAGCAAAGGTAGAGTGATGGAGTAGAGGTCGAGTGATATTGATAGAGGTAGATGTGATACTGAAGAAGTGACTGATGATACTAGACTTGCATACTGAGTCAATTGAGCCTTACATTCAGCCTTACATTCGAATTTGAAATAATAGAATTAGCTTACCAAGTAGCGGTTAATGGCCAATGCTAAGTCTACGGTGGTGTTTTATGACCACATCTATGATAATAGTTTCGTGTGATTTGTGCAAAGGTAATTTCACTATTTGGCAGTAAGGCTATTCCGAGTTATTGACATGACGTACATGCTAAACTTCCTTCCACTGAATGTACATTGTAATGTCCCCTTCCTCGTGTCGATGGAGCTCTGGTTACGGTCCCGCTAGGAGGTCCAATATGCCCACGAGGACACCTATGTTCATGTCGGGCGGGTATGCGGGGATGCTAATTTTTCAATATATTTGGCTTTTTGCGTCCCACAAACAACGTAATGCCGACTTCATACCTCGGGTTGCGGACATAGAAAGTATACCGGCACGACCATCAGTCAGTCATCTAACTGTCACATGACTTATGTCTGTTTATAATGCATTATGTATGGCAATGACCGACTGCATGATATGACCGACTTATGAATCACACACTGTTGGTGCGTTCTTTCAAAGTGGTGACTTTGGTAATTACCAGATAGAGTGAATGCAACCGTACGTGCTTCCAAAGGTTATGTGCCGCAATAACAAACCCCTTCGGTTTTTGTCCGCTCTACCTCGTATAAACGGTACATACGAGGTCCGAAAAAACGCGGGCAATATATAATCCAGCTTCCACTTCCAGCTGGAATTGACTGAATACCTTTCGCGGAACGGAGTCGGCAATGATGTAGACCCCATAGACTATCGCTGACTGACTTCCTGAACTCGTTGTGATCAGTGAGAAAGCTAAGCCTTTTCAACAAGCCAACGGCTGTTATATAAAATTGTGTCCATTTGGTTTAAATCTTCAGCAAATATCAATCTGGCTGGACCACGTGTTGACTCAAACAAAGTTGCCACGAAACGTCGGGGCGAGAACACGACACTGCGACAGGACCGGATTCAGCAAAAAGTGCAATCCGTGCAATAGCGCCCTCTTTGCCCTGAAAACTTCAGCAGGAAACTATTCTGTCTACTGATACTATATTGTATCGCCGAAAGAGATGCCGACTTTTCGTGGCCATAAACTCAACAATAGGTAGGCGAAGTGATGTGGAGGAGAACAGGGGCGGTAGGGTCCCAACTTGGCTCCAGCGATAAGTGGCAGTCCAACTTTTTTCACCTCCCCCCCCCCCCGCCCCGCCCACACGTTTATGCCATTTCTCATTCACTTTATTTTCAATGAAATTTACCTCTCGAATGTCATTTTTTTCCCCAAAAAAAATCTGGATCCGCGCCCCGAGTGACCGACTCGAATATATCCTCTCACAACACCAACCCCTCTGTCAGAACATTTTTCCAATATAACCATGACGGGAAGGGGGCCGTGGGGGTTCACGCATGAGCGGCTATCATGGGGGGGCACCCTCATTATTTTGATTGAGAGGCCGCTAGTGCATTTCGTCCCCTAATTTGAAAACTGAAACACGCGATGTCTTCACTTTTCTTGTTGTCCATCCGCCTCGTTCTTCATAGGACCCAGGTGCAAATATATAAAGTTCAATTGTATAAGCATTCACGAGGCTACACTTAGGCCTCTTCCCATTTTTCCATTCGATAAAGGGTCAATACCCATTGGCGTAAACAATGGTTACCCAGCTAAAATATACCACACTTTACCATGGGAAATAACTACACCTTTACCACACTTCTACCATGGTAAAAATGAGGTAAATTTGTAGTAATGTACCATGGTAATCATGGTATTTTGGCCCTATGGACACCACTTGCTTTTTACATGTGGAAAACCATAGTAAATTTACCATACTTTTACACACCATGGTATACTATGGTACGATACCATACTTTCACCATACATTTACCATACATCTACCATACTTTTACACACCATGGTATACTATGGTACGATACCATACTTTCACCATACATTTACCATACTTTTACCATACCTTTACCACACGTTACCAGCAGTTTCACCTCCGGTCAATTAGGCCCCTACACAATGTCATCTTGCTCAATGTACTATATATTGCAGAGGAATCATGACCCCAAATGACCTCAGATACAGGTAACATGACAGCTTTTCTTCGGTTGGTGTCCACTGTGCAGGTTCTGGTATGTAAATAGTTATCAAGAACTAGCGTTCAGCATTTAGGAAAGTTGCCAAAGGTTGAAAGTATCAAGTAGTCGTCCGAAATTGATTCGCCTCGGACCCATCAACATCAACAGGACATCAAACAGTCGTTCCAATGTGTCCTGTGAAAGACATGTACTATAGCATATCTTCACTATACCCGGAGGAAGTTGAATGGGAATGAATGAATGATTGAACCCAAACCTATTAATAACTGTGCGTGCTGTGAAATATCTTTGAAAAGTGAAATATGCGTTACGATTGGATTAGTTTCAGTAAAGCATGCGGTGAAAGACTATGCAGATAATATAATTCACCCTCACTATTTAAAAAAAGGTGTTGCTTTCACAAACGGTAACATACCAAGCCTCACTTGCTCACAGGCACCTCAATTATGGTATCTGATAAAACAATTGATCAACAAAACAGGGTCTTTTCTCCTCTCCTTCTTTATTCTTCATCTAGCTCATTGGCAAGAAAAATTACAAGATGTTTTTTTTTAACAGAGGTAGACCGACACATATATGTATGCATTTACGTTCTGCTTTCCTTCGAAGAGCCTTCACCGGCATTCGCCAGCTTCTGGCGCATCATCCCCCTGACGGCTGAATGGGGCGTTTTTGGGAAGGCGGCAGTTACACGTTCTGGAAGAAAAACAAAGGTTTTTGACAATACTGGAAGTAAGTATAACGCCGGGGCGTAAAGGGCATGCCCCACGTGACACAATCTCATATCAATCCCTTATGATATATGGAGTTCAAAGAGGAAGGCCTCTTGTCATTCCAATATCAGATTTTATACCTGATTCATACTGACTACATGTGCAAAGGATTGTCCTTTGATCGGTTGGACAAATAGACATCTCAAGCATGTTGGCCTTGTAGGGTTATCTCCTTGCTCAAATAAATGAATTTCCCCAGTGATGTCAAAGTATTATGTGTGCCTTTTATTTCCATACTTGTATCAGCTGAAATTAGGTATGAGGCTGAGTTGTAACAACAAGTCCCCCAAATTTGTTTCAAAATCATAGACAATGTATTCGAAATATGGTGCAAGTCAAGTAATTTTAAGCAAGTCCATGGACAAGTCAAGGGATCTATAGACGGAGCAGCCGGTTTGGGAGAGGGATCTAAACCAGTGGGGCAGGAACTTTTGGAAGGGGATCCAAAACCAGTGGCGTAGCAGGAATTTTTAGTATTTAGTGGTTGAGGGGGTGGGGTGGTGATTTTATGGGGGTGGAGATTGATGGGGGCGTGGGAAGGTCTAATTTTTTGTATTTCCAGCCTCCAGGTAATAGGTTGGCCTGAGTTGCAATTTAGTGCAATATAGCAAACTTTCACACTCCTTCTATTGTGGAAATAATTTGTGCATTTTCACCTGGCTAAGCGATTTGGTGCTAGGGGAGTTCTTCCTTTCTGGCGTTGGTCCGCATATCCACCTTCCGCAAATTCAGTGTAAAAGTCTTGATATGACACGACCAGGCGCGGTTCTACGGGGGGGGGGGGGGCTAGGGGGGGCTTCAGCCCCCCAAAATCCTCCCAAAGACCCCCCCCCAAAATTCCTCGATGTGAATATCTTAATTTTATTATATAAATATACGAAACAATATAAGTACTATTAGTCACTGGGCCAAATCGAATATCGGTTTCCCTTGTTTTTGTTGTGTTTTACGGTTCCCAGCTGAGTCACCATAGATAACCGTTTGCCGCAAGTAGCACTGAAATGTCAGTTTTACCCCTTTAATCAATTTAATGATAACACAGACGGGGACTCTTGTGCGCGATTTTTTCCACATGGTACAATATAACCTAGCGTCCCGCGGCCACAACGAGGTCACATAACTGGTATGAGGCGGCTTCAAGTGAGAAAGCAGCGAGTTTTTGCAAGAAAAATAATGGCTTCGGCCAAAAGCAGAGAAAGTTAACTTTGTTTATAAGAAATCAGGAAACACCAGGGAGAGAACTTTCAGACCAACCATCATCTCCGCGTTGAGCACAAGAGCAGAGAGCTGAAGTTCCAGAAGAGGTAAAGGATGTTTAGTTGTAAATGTAGATAGTGTTCAACTTCAAGTTAGTGTACTTTCATTCTATCCACATATAGGCCTTTTAATGCCGCTGTGGCCGATGGGTATAAGCTGTAGGGGAGTTAAGCTGGCCACGCAGGTGGTCGACATTTCACTTTTTGACATTAGGATGGTCACTAAGGGGATTCACCACGAGGCAATTTCCAAGGGGGTTGAGTATATCACGTTACCCCTGTTTTACTCATTTTAGCTAGGTTTTTCGTATTTTTGCCTCTCGAAAACTACCCCTTAGTTCCTACCCCGTGCGTAAGGGACTCAGCCCTTTTTGGTCCTGGGGGGGGGGGGGGGGGGGGGGGTTAGCGGCAATGAATCGCAGGTGCCGGCTGCATATCGACACCGTTGTGGTTCAAACGTCCCTGTTTTCCTTCCTCCTCACTCTTTCCTATAGTGTTCCTTTCCTCATTTCTTCTTCGCCTCAACCCACTTTGCGATTATTTCTGTTTCTGTCATTCCCGGTGGACCCGTCCAGGAGGGCGAGTACCCCCCGCCCCCCCTCCCCCCCCCCCCCCCCGCCAGATACGCCACTGCTCTCGCCCAATTTCTGACACTCTTGCCTCTTTTCTGCCGGCTGAATTTTGTCAACGATTTCGTCATCTCAGAAAACCAGCCTTCGAAAACTCTAAAATTTTACACGTGCCTTGGAACCTGTAAAGTATTTGTAGGCCTAGACGGAAATCGAAAAATTCACTACATTTAGAAAATTTGAAATCTCCTTCACTGCATCACTACGAAAGTCTGATTTCACTCCAAAATCTGAATGCGGCGGTACGGTACATGCAAGGCTTGCCTACTCCGAATCTACATGAATATACCAAATACGTCACAGTACACTCATCGTGATCTGAGTGAAAAGCGCCCAGCGATCAGGAGATGATACAGTACCCCAAAAACAGCCAGACGGGCTGCAACACCGGGCTTCTTTTGTGTTGTGGGTTGCTAGGCAACATACATATTGGGCACGGAATGTCTGTCCCGTTGATCACTGCTGACCAGACCTGTTCTCGAAACTGTAATAACTTGATAATTCTTGAAACGGGACGGCGGGGATACACGAGCTACAAGATTTGGAACAGGCTGAACTTGTTCTTTCTAAAATTTTTGTTATTGCAGTGAAGCAATCTGGGGAATGTTCAAACTGTTCAGAAAACACTGTTTTTCTCGATGGTGCCGTAGCTTGTAAGTGAATATCAGGTCAGTCACCCGTCATTGAGGCCGGAGAACAATGCGACCCTCAATATCACACAGATACAATGGTTACTAGAACTCAGTCTTGGGATGTACAATCTATGTGTCTACGAGACATTTCTGCAAATTTTCCAGGGTTATTTTAAATAGGGGTTCGCACTTCTCGTCATTCCGCCGTAACAGTGCCATCCTTCAGATTTTTATTATCTACAAACGTTTTAACAACACTTTATTTTATCAGGGAATGTGACAATTATGTGAGGAAGGCACGTTTTTAGCTTTTATTATGAGGTTACTATACAATATATTTTCTGTTTGGCTGCAATCCAGGATTCAGAAAAACCTGACTATTTGACCTTTTCACCCCTAATATTAGTATTCTATAAAAAGAGTTATCTTATCCTAAATTTGATCGTGTCCCTAATCCCCATTAGCATGCCCGATGAGTCTAATCGATACTATAACTTAGGTGAGTTTAGGTATTTCAAAGCTCTGGATTGCGATATGAGTTATGACACAATAACGCTTTTGTATATTCTAGCGAGTGGGTATTCAAGCCAAGTGGGTAGTAATGGATTGTCTGGGCTTACAAGTTGGGTTCATATCCTTAGGGTTTAAAAAGTTCGAGTCTCCGATGAATGCGTGTTTAGTGCTTCAACTGATCACGCTTAGTACCCATACGGTATGCCTCTCTCTCCCTCTCTCTCTCACTGGGGTGAAGTTTCACTGTCCCAAATCACTGTTTGTTGTGTTGTTATTATGATAAACGTAACTTTCAACTTAGGAGATGAAAACTGTAGTATGGTGGACATGTTGCCTGCTATGCTGATGGTTTTATTTTTTCAATGTTAGCATTGTTGCTAGTGATTAATCGAGTCCCTTCCTGATTTGATTGGATGTCATCCTTACTTGTCTGTACTGTAAAACATGCAGTCTGATTGACGACAGTTGTTACGGGACATTCGTTGCGGGGTCACTGCCGAAATGTGTGAATGCTGCAGACGAAATTGCATATCAGGAGGGATCGTCGGGAAGTTACGGTCAGGATCGATTATTCAGTTATTAAGCCATGATAACCTAACTAGAGATTGTTTCATCCAGCAATATTATTGTAGTTGAGACATTTTCATAATGAAGTCTAGGCATATGCACAGAAACTGCACCTAAATGATGGTACATACTGGGCGACCCAGTGGGTCACTCAAGACAGTGGGTCAATCTTTTAAATAAAAAATTACTGGGAACATGAATCCCTATAGCGGAGTCTCTTTCGGTGCAGGTTCGGGGTACGTTTGTTTACTTTTTTTTTTTTTTTTTTTTTTTTTTTTGATGGTCTGCAGCCAGGACGTGCAAATTAGGCGCCATATTGTTCGAAAATTGGATTAAAGTCATCCTGTAAAGTAAAATAAGTTTAACCAAAAAATTGAACCGTAGCGGAATGACAACTGACAACAACATGTAAGGCTACAGAAAACACTATTAATAGCCAAGCAAACCTCCTTCAAGGAACTTCCTCCTCTGCGTGACCACAGGCCAGACAGCAAGTCCCACAATCATGGATCCCCTTCAATAATGTCGCCACTCTAAAAACTTTTTGTCAACCAGAAACCTGTAATGCTCTAAATGGGAGGATATCCAACACCCAGATGGGAGCGAGAGAGGCGTTTACGGTGATTGGCAGTCGAGATTTTCAAAAAATTTGTACGTTACGCGCCAACCTATGGTGGCGCTCCGCTTAGATAGTATACAAAATAGTAGCCCCCCCAAAATATTTCTCTAGAAACCGCGCCTGGACCCGACAGGGAATCAAACCCCGATATCCCGGGTGGAGGCCGGACTCTCCACCAATTGTGTCAACCACTCGGTACAAGTCAATAGGGGCGTAGCTACTCTGTGGACAGAGCATTGACACAAACAGCAAAATGGGTATAAAATTAGTTGGACTTCACATCAGCTATTTGAATCTCAAGCCTTCCCCCCCCCCCCCCCTTCTTCCCCTCCGGACGAGCCTGAAGTACAAAAAGCACTGTTGAGGCTGAAATTACAACAAAGTAGTTTCAAATTGGAAAACAAAACCTCAACCTGAAAACAAAAGCCGCCAACCTGGGATTATGGGGTTGTAAATGAGGGGGGGGGGGGGGTTGAATTGGGAGTTGATCCCACGCCCACTCCAAACCCCACGTACGCTACCCACAGGGTACCCACTGTATTGTTTTGTATGTGTGGTGGATTTCCCTACATTCCCCGTAAAGCGCTTTCAGCAACCTTGTGTTGGATATAGACGCTCTATAAATCACATTATGTACATTTTTTATTGATCTGACTAGGGACCGCGGTCTTACTGGAGATGGTCTGATCTTTATAACCAATCAGTCTGTCACTATTTGTATATAAAGGTAGTTTCACTATGGCTGTTCCACCTGACACTATATTTTTGAAGAAAGAATGAGAATCGGAATAGTTTATCCAAATACTGCAGTACAATTTCACGTATGGTCATTACTGGAAGGTCTGTCAGTCCACACATGGATTCCACCCAGATCTATATTAGAGTCTTACGCAGCTGCGTCAGTATGCTCTATCTCGTTGTGTACCTGGAGTGGTGGTGGGGTGGGGGAGGTGGGGGTTTGAGGTCGTACCCAGGTAAGTGCGCCCTCACTCGAAGCCCCCATTGCAAATGAATGCAATTCATGGGCCCCAGACATGTTTTTGCGAAATTTTTGACAAAACCAGCTGTAACAACGTCTATGAATAGTGAACCAGAAAGCTTAGTGATTCCTTACTCTTTCTGACAATATATAGCCAGACTCAATGACAAATGGGAGATGGTACGAGCTCATTATGGAAACGCAACGTCTGACAAATCTCTTGATAATGTAGCTACACACCAATTTCAAGGATTTTAGACTTTGACGCTCTGGTGTGACCTCAGATGACCTCTGACCTTACCCACAAACAATATGGTTCAATTCATCAATGTACGCAATCATGGGGAACACACATGCAGTATGAGTTATCCACCAGGTTGGTCGAGTTATCGTTGTTCCCCAGCCCAAATTGGCCAAATTAGTGATTTTCAAAAATTTTCTATTTTGAGAAACAAATTCACCCCCCCGACCCCATACCAAAAACAATAGGGTTCCTCTACTTCCCTACGCTCCCCATAAAAGCTACACACCAATTTGCACCGATCAACCAACCATTGGCCTTCTCGTGTTCACAAGGTTTTCAACTTTGACCTGTGGTGACCTCAGATGACCTCTGACTGACCCAAACGATAGGGCTCATGTACTCACAGGGAAACACACAACCAGTATGAGCTTCATCCATCCAGGTGGGGTCGAGTATCGTGTTCACCAGAAGCCAAAATTGGCCGAATTATTGATTTTTCGTTTTTTAATTTTTCTATTTTCGACCAAACTTCACTTTCCGACCTATATACCAAACACATATAGGTTTCCTGTACTCCCATAAGAAAGCTGCACACCAAATGTTGAACCCTACAACCATCCCAATCAACCATTCTGGACTTATCGTGTTCACAAGGTTTTCAGACTTTGACCTACCCTCTGTGACCTCAGCGACCTCTGACCTGACCTAATCAATATGGTTCATGTACTCATCCAGGGGGACACACACACATAACGCACGTATGATCTTCAATCCATCCAGGTGGGTCGAGTTATCGTGTTCACAAGCCAAAATTGGCCAAATTATTGCTTTTCACAAATTTTCTATTTTCGACCAACTTCACTCCGACCTATACCAAACACAATAGGGTTCCTGTACTCCCATAAGAAAGCTGCCACACTCAAATTTGAACCCTATCAGACCAACCATTCTGGACTTATCGTGTCACAAGGTTTTCAGACTTGACCTCTGGTACCTCAGATGACCTCTGACCTAACCCAAAATCAATAGGGTTCATGTATCATTCATGGGAAACACATATCCAAGTATGAGCTTCATCCATCCGGTGGGGTAGTTCACAGCAGGAGTCAACACAATATACACACACACACTGGATGACTGCATAGATTCCTCGACTTCAAGGACCACAAATAAAAAAGTAGCGCAGTTTTCGTGTGGAATATATGGTCACAGGGTCAAGGGGTGGGGGTTCTGACCCCAGAAACCCATCCTTTGCGTACGCCACTTGCATGATCTAGTGTAGACAAAAAATGGTTTCTCCTCTACAAATCATGTCAGTTTAAAAGAAACATCGGCCCACACATATTCCACTGAAGATCCTGTTGGGCCGTAACGAGTGGAGGGGGGGGGGGGGTAAAGCAGAGGTCTTAGCCCATGGGCAGCCCAGTATGTATTGTGAGGAGGTGGGAAGTGAGTGGGCGAAACAGGGGATTACTCTTTCATGACTATTTCAGCTTTTAGATATATCAGTTTGTTATAGCTAAGTTGTTATGCTTTATGGGCGACACAGGGAGGAATGATAAAGCATGCCGGCATGCCTATGCTTGAGCGATTGTCGGCCCTGGGGTAAAGCAAAACGAAAATAGGGAATAAAGGAACGCGAAATATTCAATTTTCCGAATGCACAATTAAATAGAAAGAATTGCAGTGGGCCACGACACATCATGGGAGTTACATTTTTTGTACTCGCCATAAGAAAGCTGTAGACTGCTTAGACTGACCTCTCTGGGTTCAAATGTCATTGACGAACCCCAAACAATAGGCATCATGTACTTATTATGGCAAGTGTAAACCCACATACGAAGTATGCGCTTCATCCATCCAGGTGGGGTCGAGTTATGTTACCGAGCTTAAATTTGCCAAATCGGGTCCCCAAAAACTGACCCCAGGCTATACCAAAAACAATAGGGTTCCGGACTCATAAGAGAGCTGTTATACTAATTTCAACCCGATCGGACCAGGCATTCTAGCGTCACCACACACACACAATGACGTGACTGCGTAGATTTATCGACTTCGTCAAGGAATAAAAAACCCGAAATAATCGGTGTGCTCTACAGATATATTTCTAAGGCCTGCCTGCACAATAATATGCGGGCCCGCATTAGCCGGATCACATCGCAATTTGCGTCTCATTGAGCCGACTGCGGACACACTGTGTTTTTTGGATCGCAAAAATAACTGCGTTAAGAAAGCTACAAGATGAGGCTGATTTTTATAAAATCTTTGCAAAAATTAGATCGGCTGAAATGCATTCTGACAGGTCAAATTTAAGGATGGTAATTGAAACGTTTTGGTAGACCAACGGGCGATGTTTTGTTCAGACAAAAACGAAAATTAATATCAGGATTCTCGATGTCGAGGGTATTGTTACATTTCAGAAAATCGCGATGTGTTAACATTGCCATGCATACATCGTTTCACAATAGGACATTCGTAAAACAGTTAATGAAGAGCCTATATTACTGCCAGAACGAGTAGCCCCCCTTTGTTTTCCGACGATATAGCAAAAAATATTGACATTGCGAACAGTGGTACATGTACAAGTTCCACTATGACCATGTGCTATTGGTGACAAATCACAGTCAAAAAATAACGTTAAAAAAATATTTTGCAATCTTTTCAAAAAAATGACAAAATTAAACGGGAACATGTAAGTGGTAATATCAATACTTTTAACCAAGGTTTGACACACATTTTTTATGAAATTGTCTTCAGAAAGTGGATTTATTTCTTACGCTAAACTTGTCTCCTGTACCAGAAGTCATATACAAGTTAAACCGCCTAGGTAGGCCTAACAGTACTATTTTGCCTGTGTGAGATGGTTGTTGATAGTTGTGATATTTTGCATTTTTCCTGAAAAATACAACTTCCCATGGAAACATTAAAAATATGGATCAGACAAAAACGCCGATAAGATTTGCCTTTCGGTGGGTTTGGGCAACTTTTGGGTCAGTGCTTTGCAGATTAAGAAAAACCTAATAGGAATTTTCATTTTATTTTTTTTTTTTTTTTTCAGTCAGCAAACACACTTCAATTTATTAGGCAGTGGTCATGAGTTCAATACAGAAAAGAAAAAGATATGGGGTCATTGGCGTGATGTTATGACACAACACACTGCTCTCTTTAATTGATGATATTTAGTTAAAAATAGATATAGTTTAGTCCCAATGCTGCTCTTTGAAAAAACCTAAAATGCACTCTACTAGATTTGTGCTCATTCTGATCAGAGTTCTATGATTTAGGAGGAATGTATTGCATTAATACTGTAGTTTCAGTATATCAAAGAGCGGCATAGAAAACAATCATTTTTAACTCATTAAAAGCAATGCTAGTAGGCCTATATGGGGGTTAACAAGGTTTGCTAAAAAATAATAAGTTGATTTCAGGGGCCGACTGCATTTGTAGAAAAGCTCCATCTTTAGGTCTTTTTTTAAATTCACAAAAAAATAATTTTCTGGAAGGGAATATTCCTTCTATGAGATTAGTCCGCTGTGACAAAAGGCATAGTGACAGTAATGAATTAATAGTGAGCAAATTTAAGATTCAATGGGATAGAATTAAAAGTTATTTATATTACTCCAGAAGGAATTAAAGCACAACAGTAAGCGAGAAAACATGTCGCATCCTGGAATCTAGCAATGCAAGTAGCATATTTAATGACACACCGTTTTAAGAAGTTTTGGTAAACACACGAAATGATAAAAGAAAACCTAGCAAGGGTGGTGTGTTTACTGAGTGATAGGAGTGATATGTGCTGATGGAACTGGATGCGATAAACATCAAAAACTGAAACTATGTAGGCTATACATTAAATTCTTCAACAAATAGAAAACAACGCAAATGTGTTAGCATTTTAGAGCTCTGCAAAAAGAAATAAACTAATATTTGGTCGTAGGTGGTAGGGGGATCAAAGTAATCAGAGTTCTTCTTTGCTTCCGACGAGGAACCTAGCACAAAGGGCATTTCGTTGCCCGCAGCTCTTGTCAGCCTCCAGATTAATACAGCACTGGGTTTGACCAGCGATTTTTCTGTAGCGGCCTTTGACGGTGTCCATTTCGGTCCAGCGGGACCCCCCCCCGCCCTCTCGAAGGTGAGTTCCACGGGCAGCATCGTTCCTCTTTCAAAGTCATCCATGCATAAGTGATCTCCAGGCCCGGCGGGCACTGGGCAGGCCAGGTGACCTCAGTGTACCCTTGACAGTCTGGTCGTCGTCATTATCCGCTCGGAGTGGTAGTCGTACGACTGGCTCATCTGGAGGGCCGGCTTCCGTCTCATAGACGAGGGCAGACACTGTGATGTTGATGGTCTCGAACGAATTGAAGCCGAAGTCGTAGGAGGAAAGGAATCGGCCGTGTTGTGTAGGTTTCCTCCACTGTGTTCCTTAGGGTGGGGCATTGTCAGGCAGAACGTCGTAACGCCAGACCCCTGTCCGCAAGGCACGGTCTTCCTACGCTCTTGACGATTTGCCTTCCTGGAGGTGGCCTGGTTCATGAAGGGGTTTCCGCGTCCACGAGGACGGTAGGCGTACCCGGAGTAGGAATGCATGTAAACCATGGGTGCCCCAGGTACTGTCCCAACGCCTCACCCCAGAGTACTGCTTCCTTATGGATGGCTCGTCGTGGTGAATCCAGAAACACTTCGTCGTGGTGGTGTGCTGATCGGCGTGGACCCTGCTTAAAGGGAAATCGTCGAGAAGTCGTCGGAGATGGATGGGCAGGGTGTCTTGTTCACGAAAGAGTACAGGTCCCGTTGCGGGAAGTCGTTCTTCGCTGGCACCAGGTCTCGCAGTTGGCGGACTGATATATGCTGGATAATCTCACTCGGTCGGGTGATGCCGTTCACGTAGTTGGTTTGGATTTGTACGTTGTGCTTGTCGTAAATCCGTAGCTCGCTCCCGACCAGCTGGTAGTGTTCCTGGGCCGCTGTTGGTGGCGGAGACGGTCAGCAGCTGCTTGCAGAATCCGTCCACACCGTTGTTGCTCTTCGTGTCGCAGTAGCAGCTGTTGATCTCTAGATGTTTTGGGTAGCGTGTGTCCGTCCGCAGACGTCCCCCAACGGTGCGCCGACCCCCAGTAGTCGTCGCCGGCCTTGTTGTATTCCTTGACAAGACCACCGAGAATTCGGTACGTACTCCCGCCCACGGCTGCGGTTATAACCGCCGACAAGGCCATCACGGAGAACACGTTTCGCAACATCAGTACCTGTGTTAAAGTAGAAATATCGTTCAATGCAGTTCGGGGCAGAAGAAATTTCTCGATTACACTGCAGTACACCGCAGTTAACGTGTAGATATCTATCTTTCGTGTTCACAGGCAGAATTGGCCAAATTTACAATTTTCACCATTGCCCTCTTGCTGGTGCGCACCGAGAAATTTGTCTGGGGGGGGGGGGTGGGGGGGGGGGTGGGGGTGTTGAGGTCGGAAACAAAGGGAAGTGTGCCCTATTGGCAAATAGGTACAATTTATGGGCCCCTAGACACATGTTGTTGCGATATTTGCTAAATAACGCTGCAAAACTTCTACTGAACTGCAAACATTGTGTCAAGAAATTATTCATCACTTGGGTCATGGGCAGTGGCGGCGGAATCCTACAAATTTAGGGGGACGCAGACCAAACTTCTGATTATTGTTTTGTGTGTTACTATCTAAGCGGAGCGCCATCAATTGGTTTGGGGCGGAGCGTAGAGGGAAATTTGGGGTTTTACAACCTCTCAGATGGCCGGAAACGGCACTTCCTGAGCGTTGTGAGCTATATTACCCAGTCATAAAACTGGGGTCATGTCTGCGAATCGTAGTTAATAATAAAATGTATGTATGAAGAATGATAATGCATATCAGATGGGTTTGGAGTCAGCAACTTCCCGCGAGGGAGAGGCCCGGGGGAAAGGGAGGACACACCTTCGCACCCCCCCCCCCCATCTAAGAAATCGACTTTCTTCCTAATTACGGTGAATTTCCCAGTGCCAGGATCGTGCTGAGTATTATGAATGCTCACCCAGAGCCCCTTTCTCTTCCCGCCCCAAGTTTGGCCATCCCACTGAGTTCACGGGTTACCGTATCGGACTTACAGTCTGTTATGGGCTTAGGTCGACTCCCGTAGGTGGGACAACCAAACACCTGAAAGATTAACCCTGTTTTAACACTTGGTTTCCTCGACTTTTACATAGTTACCAAAACTAAGTGACAATTATTCGTACGTTTAAAAGACACTGAAAGTGGGACGATTGGTGTCTTTGAACGTACGTACACCTTTTTTCACTTGGTGATGAATGTGTTGTAACAACAAGGGATCAAAGTTTCCAAATTTTTTTGTTGTTCGCACATATCGGTACGCAAATTTATAGCAATTTTACAGCCACTGTCTGAAAGTTGGGGGTCAAGAGCAATTTTTTTTTTGGGGGGGCTGTGGGGTCCGAAGCAGTGATGAGAAACATTATGTATGTGAAAAAAATTATTATGTGTGGAGGCCTTCCCGAAAGGTTGGGGGTCATGACCCCCGGAACCCCCTAGTGGTTGCGCCTTGTTTTACAGTATACAGTTTTTGATACCCACAAAATCATGCGTTTTGGTTGTCTTTTTTCTTGGAAACTACGGACACCTACAAGCCATTACTGCAAGAGAGTAAATGATAAAGTCATTCACAGACTTGTCATTTGGGGTATTTCTTATGTTCATCATAAAGCTTAACAAAATTGCAAGCAAACTTTTCATTTTTAATCTAAGGGACTATTTTTTTCTCAACTGTCCCACTTTGTTCCCGAGTATTGTGGCTTGTACATACAGCTGTGATTCGATTACAGATTACGCTACAAGCTGCGAATATCGTAGTCAGGCGGCAAACGGGGTCGATACGGCAAACATTTCGTTGAACTTGAAAGGATAATCGTTTCACATTTATGTAGGCCAGTATAATCTATTGCTATATTTCCATCATGTTCCGCAGATCGATTTAATTATAGTTTGATTGTCGATGTTGGTGTTACTTTCAATTTATTTGGTCAAATTTCCGGTGGGAATGTCCAGTCCAGGCAGTGCGAGCGGGGGGGGGGGGTTTGTCACACCCCCCAATAATTTCGGGCCGTTCGGCAAATTTCGGTGCTGTCGGGAAAAAGGAGAAGAAAGAGGAAAGAAAAAAGAAAAGGAAAGAGTGATGAGGAGGGAGGAAAGAAAGAGGCAAAAAAGAGGAAAAGAGGGAGGAGGAGAAAAGAAGAAAGAGGGGAAGGGGAAAGGAAAAGGGAAGTAAGGGAGTGAAGGGGAAAGACAGGGAATGGAAAGAGGAATAGAAACCAAAACGGAAGCCAGACTTTTCTAGATCTAATTGCCCATTCAGCGTCGGCAAGAGAATGGCATCATTGCCGGCACATATATATTGTGACGGCCCGTCGCCGTCGGGGTTAATTGGAGACGAGTGACGAGTCTGTCGGCAATTCGGCAAAAGGGGGAAAAAGCGTTAGCGTTTGACATTTCATTTTCCTGACTGGACAAGCAGACTGGTACCGTACGTCACCTATATCAACGCTCTATTACAATCACAATTACCCCACAATTTCCTGATGTTTTGGCTCAAATCCTGGGGGGTTGTGGATATGGTATATCATATCCCCCCACACACTTTTGGGTGGGGGGATACATCCCCACATCCCTCCCCCCCCAGGATCGCCGCCCCTGATCACTTGCACCATTGAAGTGTCAAATTTTTGCGCGCTTCGCGCGCAGTGTGATTGATGGTCTGCTTAATATACTCACGAGCTGCGGTAAAATTCGGGCATTGTTTAGGAATCGGGCAAATATTTTGGCGTTCCAAATTGAAAGGGTCCCGCGTACGTGGTGAGCGGGGTCGAGTAATTACTGAACGCCCAATTTACTGAAAATATTGCACCAGATCGCAATTGAGGACGTTTCAATATTCAGAATTTTCCAAAGGGGAGGGGGACACCCCCTCCCCTTAGACCCCTCCCCCATATCAGTCACCATTTGCCAGATCCGTCGGCAAAACATAATCTCTACACCCCCCCAATCATCAACCCTTCGCTACGCCCCTGTGTCCCGTCCACTTTAAATTTTGGGTCCCCCCGCCTCCCCCCGCATGCGCCGCCTATGGTCATGGGAGGGGTTCCCCCCCCCCGTGGTACGCCCGGCCCTCTTGTATTTTGTACTATTTTCACTCGATCAGACCGAGCATTTCCAGACTGATCATGTACTCCTTATAGGGGACCATATACCAGGTATGTGAACTCATCCAGATGGGGTCAACTTGTGTTCAAGAGCCGGAATCATGTTTGTATGTAAAGGCCAGTGATCCCTATCTTGACATGTGGTAATGTACCGTACAAGTTCTTCTGGTCAGGCATGTTGGACTTGACGACCCGATAACAAGGTAAATTCTCGCCTCATTTCTAATAACCAATGAGCAGATATACAAGAACATATGGGGTAATGGACAAAATCCAACCCGGTAGCATCAATGGTTATGGACGCGTTGTGTCTGTATATTCCACACTGACATCGTAGTCACTCAAGCACGACTGCACGCTAGGCGCCGGATTTAACCCGCGTTTTTGGAGGGTGGTGAGGGGGGGGGGGGGAGTTCCTAGACGGCGGTAGGGTGGTTACCAAGTCACCAACGGAAGGTAATATTCAATCTCACGCTGTGACGTGTAGGCCCAGACCCACCTACATTTTTCACGATGCTTAATAGTTTTTGATCGATCTGATACTTTCTCGATTTCCGCCGCCTCCCCTACGCACCAATTCTGAGCTGGCTCACATTTCCATTCCGAGAAGCAGACGGGAGGAGGGAGTCGGCGGGTGTTGTTATTACAAACACTCGCGAATTCTTCGTTCTTCGAATCTTTTTTAGAAAAAAAAACCGAAATTTTCAGAACAACATTTAATTTAAGCATTAATCTTTTTAGAAACCAACATTTAATTTGAGCATATTTAAATCTAAGTCCTAATTGTGTAACGGAGATGTGACGGTTCTCACTGGCTCAACAGGAAGACAAAGAGGCCTAGCCTGCATTCCTAAATCGCGAATCAAGCAAATATTCGAGAATCAACGCAAATATTAACAAGTTCCGCCAACTACGTATATCCAAGATTTAACAATGATGTTCACCGAACTGACAGGAGAACTTGCACTGTCTTGAAACTAATTGCTATCCTTCACGCACCTGATCTAGTGAGGTCGCCACAAAATTTACAGGCCTTTACCCCCTCTTCCAGCCACGTGTCTCGTCTGCCGTCAAACTTTTACAAACAGGCCGACAGAAACTTATTTTGGGCGCGTACATCCGGCGTCGTTGCCATGCCAACTCCGGATACACAAAGCAAGTCTGTGTGCACCGGCAGAGCAAGAGTTCCAGGAAGGCAATCAGAATAACACGGTAGCTTCAATGAGGCATAAACAAAAGAACATCCGAAGTATCAAATACGGAAAAGTCTTAACGTTTTTCGATGAAAGAGCTTGTCGATTCTCGTTACAGTATTGAAAAGACCTTTGTGCCCAGGGCGCGACATTCTTAACATTGCCGGGAATATAGTTCTGATACCCCTCCCCTATGCTTACTCAGTTTATGCTTTCGCTCTTGTGTTCAGCGATTTCCCCCCGCCTACTACGCGCCCACTTCTAAGCTGTGGCTTTCATTTCCATTCCGAGAAGAGGCGGATGGGGAGAGTAGGCGAGTGTTGTTATTTACAAACACTCGCCGAATTCTTCTCCTTCTTGGAATCTTCTTTAGAACAACATTTTTAGAACAACATTTGATTTAAGCATAAATCTTTTTAGAACAACATTTAATTTATAGCATTAAATCTAAGTCCCCAATTCTGTAACGGAGTGACGGTCTCACGGGCTCACCGGGAAGACTAAAGAGGCTTAACCTGCATTCATGATCGGAATCAAGAAAATATATTCGGAGAATCAGGCAAAATTAACAAGTAGTTCCGCCCAATACGCATACCAAGACTTTTCAATGTCACGAAAAAATTACAGGATGATAACATGAACGGTCTTAAAATAATTGCCTCTCCTTCACGCACTCTGCTCTAGTAGATTCGCCACAAAAATTACAGCCTTTCACCCCCTGCCAGCACGTGTCACTTTCTGTCGTCAACTTTTAACAAACAGGCCGGACAGAACTATTTTGGGCGCGTACATCCAGCGGTTGCCATCATGCCAAACTCCGGATACACAACAGCAAGTTCTGTGCGCGCCGGCACGAGTTCCCGGAAAGCAATAGAATAACTACGGTAGCTTAAATGAGGCTAACAAAAGAACATTCCTAATGTATAAAATGCGGAGGCCTAAGTCCTTAAACGTTTTCGATGAAAGAGCTTGTCGATTCGTCGTTACAGTATGAAAGACCTTGTGCCCACGGCGCGATATTCCATAAGATTGCCGGGAAGTATAGTCGACCCCACTCACAACCCGGGCTCGGGACGGCGCAAGAGTTCACTCGAACCTCTGGATGGTATTTTTTTCCAAATGCAATTAGAATACAAAAAGTACGTGGTAAGTAACGTACAAACCAGTCGGACGAAAAACTTGTAATGTTGTTTGGTGTCACAAGGTCACCAGGATACTAGTGAATATTACCCGCGAAACCCCATGAATAAAAGGTCGGCAGCCGTATATTCCACATGACATCGTAGTCACTCAAGCACGAGAGGCGCAGGAATTTACCCCCGACGTTGTTGGAAGGGATGAGGAGGGGGGGGGGGTTCTAGACTGGGAACCAAGTCACCAACGGAAGTCCAATTCAACCTCACGCTGTGACGTGGAGGCCAGCCCACACCTAATTTTTCACGACAGCTCAATAGTTTTCTGCTTCGCTGACCTTGATGCTTTCTCGATTGTCAATCCGCCTCCCCTACGCACCCACTTCTAAGCGGCTCACATCCATCAGAGAAAGCAGACGGGATGAGTCGGCGGTTGTTGTTATCACAACACTCGCCGCGAAGTCTTCTTCTTCGAATCTTTTTTAGAACGACATTTTCAGAACAACAGTTCAGTTAAGCATTAATCTTTTTAGAACAACATTTAATTTAAACAGAAATCTAAGTCCTCAATCTGTAAAAGGAGTGTTGGTCTCACTGGCTCACCGGGAAGACTAAAAGAGGTGAGCCTGCCATCCTAAATCGGAATCAAGCACCTATTCTGAGGGAATCAAGCAAAAAAAAATAATAACAAGTTCCGCCAACTACGTATATCCAAGATTTAACAATGATTTTAGAAAACTTACAGGATTAAACCTGAAACTGTCTTGAAAATATGGCTCTCCTTCACGCACCCTGCTCTAGTAGATTCGCCACCAAAATTACAGGGCCTTCACCCTTCCCAGCCAAGTGTCTCTTGCTGCGTCAAACTGTTACAAACAGCCGGACAGGAACTAGTTGGGCGGTACATCCGGCGTTGCCAGGCCAAACTCCGGAACACAAAGCAAGTCTGTGTGCACCGGCAGAGAGGTCAGGAAAGCAATCAGAATAACACGGTAGCTTAAATGGAGGGCATAACAGAAGAAGAAATCCTAATGTATCAAAACGGGTCCTAAAGTTTCGATGAAAGAGCTTGTCGATTCTCGTTACAGTATGAAAAGGACCTCGTGCCCAGGGCGCGAAATTCATAATCATTGCCGGATATAGTCTGATACCAATACCCTTATGTTTATAGTTTTTATTGCTTCGCTCCTTGATGATTCCCGATTTCCCCCGCCTAACCTAAGCCACCCACTCTAAGCTGGCTCTAAGTCCCATTTGAGAAGCAGCGGGATGGTCGGCGAGTGTTGTTCTTACAAACACTCGCCGAATTCTTCTGCTTCGAATCTTCTTTAGAACAACATTTTTGGAACAACATTTAATTTAAGCTTTATTTTTTTAGAACAACATTGAAGTTAAGCATTAAATCTAAGGTCCCCAATCTGTAAAGGAGCGAGAGAGAGTAGTGACGGTCTCACTGGCTCACCGGGAAGACTAAAGAGGCTAACCTGAATTCCTGAACGAGAATCAGGCAAATATCGAGAATCTAGCAAATATAAAAGTTCCGCCAACTCGCACATACCAATATTGAACCAATGATTTTACGAAAAAATTACAGAGTCAACAGGAAATGTTCTGAAAAATAATGCTCTCTTTCACGCACTTGGCTCAGTAGATCGCCACAAAAATTACCGGCCTTTCACCCCTTCCAGCACGTGTCACTTTCTGCCGTCAAACTTTTTTACAAACAGGAACGGACAGAATATTTTGGGCGCGTACATCCAGCGTTGCCATGCCAACTCCGGATTAACAAAGCAAAGTCTGTGCCGCCGGCCCAGTAGTTCCAGGAAAGCAATCAGATAAGTAAACTACGGTAGCGTAAATGAGCAAACAACAAGAACCATTCCTAATTAAAATGCGGAGTCCTCAACGTTTTCGATTGAAAGAGCTTGTCGTTCTTCGTTACATATGAAAAGGAACTTGTGCCCAGGGCGCGATATATTATAAGATTGCGGGATATAGTCTGACCCCACTCCCCAACCCGGCTCATGGGACGGCGCAAGGAGTTCACCGACATCTGGATGGTATTCATCATTAGAATACAAAAAAGTAGTGGTACGTAGCGTAAACCAGTCGTACGAAAACGTGTAGTGTTGTTTGGTGTCTCACAAGGCTCACAAGGGAAGACCTAGTCATATACCCAGCGAACCCGCATCATGAATAAAAGTTCGCGCAGCCGTATGTTTCCACACTGACATCGTAGTCACTTCAAGCACGGAGCGCCAGAATTTACACCGACGTTGTTGGAGGGTAGAGGAGGGGGGGGGGGGTTCCTAGAATGGGAACCAAGTCACCAACGGAAGGCAATATCAACCTCACGTTGTGACGTGTAGCCAGCCCCCCCTACATTTTCACGATATGCTTAATAGTTTTATGCTTCGCTCCTTGATGCTTCCTCGATTTCCCCCCGCCTACCCTACGCACCCAACTTCTAAGCGGGGCTCTCATTTCCATTCCGCGAGAAGCAGGCGGGATGAGTCGGCGCGTGTTGTTTATTACAACACTCGCCGAATTCTTCTCCTTCGACCTCTTTAGAAACAACCATTGTGGAAACACCATTTAATTTTAAGCTTTATTTCTAGAACATTAATTTAGCATTATTAAATCTTAAGTCCCAAATTCGTAAGGAGAGTAGTGACGGTATCATGGCTCACCGGGCGAAGACTAAAGGGCTTAACCTGCATTTCCTAAATCGAGAATCAGCAATATTCGGATCAAGCAAATATTAACAAGTTACGCCAACTACGCATACCCAGATTTAACAATGATTTTTGGTCACGAAAATTTACAGGATAACATGAACTGGTCTGGAAGATAATGCTCGCTTCACGCACCCCTGCTCTAGTAGATTCGCCCACAAAATACAGGCCTGCCTTTCACCCCATTCCCGCAACCGTGGCTATTTATGCCCGTCCAAACCTATAAAACAGGCCCGGACAGAAACTATTTTGGGGCGCTGTACAAAAAATTTTTCCCCAGCGTTGCCATGCCAACTCGGATTACACAAAGCAATCTGGCGCGCCGCAGGTTCAGGAAGCAAAGAATATAACACGGTTTAGCTTAAATGAGGCATAAACAAAAGAAACATTCTAATGTATAAAATGCGGAAAAAATCAGATTAACGTTTGCGATGAAGAGAAGAGCTTGTCGATTCTTCGTTAACAGTATGAAAAGCTTGTGCCCAGGGCGCGAAGTCATAAGATGCCGGGATTATAGTCTGACCCACTCCCCACCGCTATGGACGGCGCAAGAGTTCATCGACATCTGGATGGAGTATTCATCATTAGAATACAAAAGTACGTGGTACTAACGTACAACCAGTCGCACGAAAACCTTGTAAGTGTTGTTTGGTTGTTCTCAAAAGGCTCACAAGAAGACATAAGTGAATCTACCAGCGAACCCGCCTGAAATAAAGTTCGCGCAGCCTATATTCCACCATGAAAGCGTAGTCCACTCAAGCACGAGAGGCGACAGAATTACCCGACGTTGGGAGGGTTATGAGGGGGGGGGGGGGCCGGGGGGGTCCAACGTGGAACCAAGGCACCAACGGGAAGTCAATATCAACCTCACGCTGGGCGGTAGGCCAGCCCCACCTACATTTTCACGGAACATGTGAATAGTTTTATACTTCGCTCCTTGATGCGGTCTCGATTTCAATCCGCCGCTGACTACGCACCCACTTCTAAGCTGGCTCACATTTCCCATTCCGAGAAGCAGACGGGATGAGTCGGCGGTTGTTGGTAGTACAAACACTCGCGCGAATTCTTATTCTTCGACTTTTTTTAGAACGACATTTTCAGAACAACCGTTTAAGCATTAATCTTTTTAGAACAACATTTAATTTAAATTTAAAATCTAAGTCCTCAATTCTGTGTAACGGGTACGAGTGACGGTCTTCATGCCACCGGGACGACTCTAAAGAGGATTAGCCTGCATTCCTACATCGAGAATCAAGCAATATTCGAGAAGAATCAAGCAAATATTAACCCCCAAGTTTCCTGCCAACTACGCATACCCAAGATTTTTAACAATGATTTACGAAAATTACAGGAATAACATGAACTGTCTTGAAACAAATAATTGCTCTTTTCCTTCACGCACCCTGCTTCTAGTAGATTCCGCCCCAAAATTACAGGCTTTCACCCCCTTCCAGCACGTGTATCTTTTCCTCACAAACTTTACAAAAAAAGGCCGGACAGAAACTATTTTGGGGCGTACATTCCGGCGTTTGCAATGGCCAAACTCCGGATTACACAAAGCACACGGCTGTGTGCACCGGCAACAGAGAGTTCCAGGAAAGGCAAATCAGAATAACGACGGTTAGCTAAAGTGAGGGCATAACAAAAAGGAACATTTCCTCATGTATCAAATACGGAGTCCTTAACGTTTCGATGAAAGAGCTTGTCGATTCTTCGTTCCCAGTATGAAAAGACCTGTCGCCAGGGCGGACATTCATAAATTCCGGCGAATATAGTCTGATCCCCTCCCCTATGATTAATAGTTTTGCTTCGCCCTTGATGTGCTTCCTCTCGATGTCCACCCCCCCCCGCCACCCCACGCACCCACTTCTAAGAGGGGACCTCATTTCCATTCGAGAAGCAGGCGGGGATGAGTCGGGCGAGTATGTTATACAACACTCGCCGAATTCTTCTCCTTCGAATCTAGTTTTAGAAACCCCCAAAAACATTTTGGACCCATTTAATTTAAGCTTTATTTTTTCAGAACAACATTTAATTTAAGCATTAAATATAGTCCCCGATTCTGAAAAGGAAGAAGAGAGTGACGGTTACACTGGCTTACCGGAAGTTAAAGAGGTTAACCGGCATTAATAAACGAAGAAGGAATCAAGCAAAATATCGAGACAATCAACAAATATTAACAAGTTCCGCCAACTACGTATATCCAAGATTTAACAATGATTTTACGAAAATTACAGGTAAACAGAACTGTCTTGAGAATAATTGCTCTCCTTACGCACTCTGACTCTAGTAGATTCGCCACAAAATTACAAGCCTTTCACCCCTTCCAGCACGTGTCACTTTCTGCCGTCAAACTTTTCAACGCCGGACAAACTTTTTGGGCGCGTTACATCCAGCGTTGCCATGCCAACTCCGGATACACAAAGCCAAGTCTTGTGAGCGCCGGCCGAGTTCCAGGAAAGCAAATCAGAATAACTACGGTATAGAATAATGAGGCATAACAAAAGAAAACATTCCTAAGGGTATAAAATGCGGAGTCCTTAACGTTTGCGCTTTGAAAGAGAGTGTAGATTCTTCGTTTACAGTATGAAAAACCTGGTGCCCAGGGCGCGATATTCATAAGATGCCGGGAATAACAGTCTGACCCCACTCCCCACACGGCTCATGGACGGCGCAAGCGCTCACTCGACATCTGGATGGCATTCATCATTATAATACAAAAAGTACGTGGTAAGTAACGTACAACCAGTCGTACGAAAACTTGTAAATGTTGTTTGGTGTCTCAAACTGGTCACCAAGGAATAACTAGGTGAATATACAGCGAACCCGCATGAATAAAGTTTCGCGCAGCCGTACTATCTACACTGACATCGTAGTCACTCAAGCACGAGAGGCGCCAGGATTTACCCGGACGTTGTTGGAGGGATGGGGGGGGGGGGTTCCTAGACGGGGTACAAAGTCACCAACGGAAGTCAATATCACCCTCACGACTTGTGAATCGTGTAGGCCAGCCCCCACCTACATTTTTAACGACATGCTAATAGGTTTATGCACTTCGCTCCTGATGTGCTTTCTGATTGCCCCACCGCCTCCCTACGCAACCACTTCTAAAGGGCTCACATTTCCATTCCGAGAAGGCAGAACGGGATGAGTAGTCGCGGGGGTTATTACAACACTCGCAGAATTCTCTTCTTCGATCTTTTTTAGAAACGACCATTGTCAGAACAACCATTTAATTATGCATTAATTTTTTTAGAACACATATTATTTAAGCATTAAATCTAGTACCCGAGCTGTTGTAACGGAGTGACGGTCTCACAGCTCACCGGGAAGACTAAAGAGGCTAACCTACATTCCTGAATCGGAATCAAGCAATATTCGAGAATCAAGCAATATTAAACAGTTGCGCCAAAACTACGCATACCAAGATTTTAACAATGATTTTACGAAATACAGGCTACACTTGAACTGTCTTTGAAAATACTTGTCTCCTTCACGCACTTGCTCTAGTAGATTCGCCACAACATTACAGGCCTTTCACACCCCTCCAGCACCTTGTCTCTTTTGCTTCGTCAAAACTGTTTACCCAAACAGGCGGACAGCACTATTTTGTGCGGTAATCCGCGTTCCCATGCCAACTCTGGATACACAAAGCAAGTCTGTGCGCGCCGGCAGAGTTACAGGAAAGCAATCAGAATAAACTCGGTAGCTTAAATGAGGCATAACAAAAGAAACATCCTAATGTAATGAAATACGGAGTTCCTTAACGTTTGCGATGAGCTTGTCGATTGTACAGATGCAAAAAGACCTTTTGTGCCCAGGGCGCGATATTCATATTATTGCCGGGAATATAGTCTGAACCCCCACCACACCCGGCATGGACGCGCAAGGTTCATCGACAAACTGGATGGGATTCATCAATTAGAATACAAAAGATGTACGGGGTAAGCAGTAACGTACAACCAGTCGTACGAAAACTTGTAAGTGTGTTTGGTTGTGTCTCGCTAGGCTACCAAGAAATACCGGGTGAATTACAGCGAACACGCATGAATAAAAGTTCGCGCAGCCGTATATTTACACACGACCATCGTAGCACTCAAGACGAGAGACGCCAGGATTTACCCGACGTTTGTTGGAGGTGTTGGGGGGGGGGGGGGGGTTCCTAGACGGGGTACAAAGTCACCAACGGAAGTCAATATAAACCTCACACTGTCACGTTGTAGCCCAGCCCCACCTTAAAATTTTACGATATGCTTAAGTTTTATGACTTCGCTCCTTGATGCGTTCTCGATTTCCCTCCGCCTCCCACGCACCACTTCTAAGCTGGCTTCAGTTCCATTCCGGGAAAAGCAGACGGGATGAGTCGGAGAGTGTTGTTCTATTACAACACTCGCCGAATGATTCTTCTTCGGATCTCTTAGAACAAACCATTTTTAGAACAAACATTGGTATTACGCATAACATTTTTAGAACAACATTTAATTTAAGCATTAAATCTAAGTCCCCAGATCTGTGAACGGAGAGTGACGGTCTCACCCAGCTCACCGGGAAACGACTAAGAGGTTAGCTTAACAACATCCTGGGGGGGCTGAATCGAGAATCACGCAAAATTCGAGGGATACAAGACCCCCCCAAATATTAACAAGTTCCGCCAACTACGTATATCCAAGATTTAACAATGATTTCACGAAACTTAACAGGATAAATTGGAACTGTCTTGAAAATGGAGTTTGATTGCTCTCTTCACCCTCACCTGCCTCTAGATAGAGTCGCACAAAATTTAAAGCATTTCACCCCTTCGCCACGTGTCTCTTTTGCCGTTCAAACTTTTACAAACAGGCCGGACCAGAAAATATTTTGGCGCGTGACATCCGGCGTTGCCATGCCAACTAAGGCATACACAAAGCAAGTCTATGTGCGCCGCCGGCAGAGTTCCCAGGAAAGCAATCAGAATAACTACGGGTAGCTTAATTGAGGATAATAAAAGACATCCCCCATGTATAAAATACGGAGTCCCTTAAAGTTTCGATGTGCTGGGTGAAAGAGTTGTCGATTTTTCGTACATATGAAATGACCGGTTGTTGCCCAGGGCGCCGCTATTCTAAGATTGCGGGAATATAGTCTGACCCCTTAGAACACCCGGCTCATGGACGGCCGCAAGATCACTCGACATCTGGATGGTCTTCATGTTAGAATACAAAAAGTACGTGGTAAGTCAACGTCCAACCAGTCGTACGAAAACTTGTAAATGTTGTTTGGTGTCTCGACTAGGCTCACCAAGGAGACCTAGGGAATATACCAGCGGAACACCATGAATAAATTTCACGCGCAGCCGGTCTATTCCAACTGACATCGTAGTCAAGCAAGCACGGAGATGGCGCCAGGATGTACCCGACGTTATTGGAGGGTGTGGGGGGGGGGGGGGTTTAGACGGGTAGTACCAAGTCACTACGGAAGTCAATATCCAAACTCACGCTGTGAGTGTAGGCCAGCCCCAACCTACATTTTTTCACGATATGCTTAATAGTTTTATGCTTCGCTCCTTGGTGCTTTCTCCATTTTCCCCCGCTCCCATTACGCACCCATTCTAAGCTGGGGGCTTCTCATTTCCATCCCCGAAGAAGGCGGGTGAGTCGGCGAGTGTGTTCCTAACAAACACTCGCCGAATCTTTTCTTTTCGAATTTTTCTAGAACGACATTTTCAGAAGACAATTAATTTAAGCACTTAATTTCTTTTAGAAACAACATTTAATTTAAGCATTAAATCTAAGTCCTCAATTCTGTAACGGAGAGAAGTAGTGACGGTATCAGGTCACACGGGAAGACCTAACTCAAAGAAGGCTTGCTGCATTCCTCAATCGAGAAGAATCAAGCAATATTCGAGAATCAAGCAAAATATTAACAAGTTCCGCCAACTACGTATATCCAAGATTTAACAATGATTTTACGAAAATTACAGGATAACTTGACACTGTCTTGAAAAAATTGCTCTCCTTCAGCACTCTGCTCAGTAGATTAGTCCACAAAATTACAGGCCTTTCACCCCATTCAGCAGTGTCTCTTTCTGCCGTGCAAAATTTTACAAAACAGCGGACAGAACTATTGTGGGCGCGTTACATCCAGCGTTGCCATTGCCAACTCCGGATACACCAACAAGTCTGTTGCGCGCCGGCAGAGAGTCCAGGAAAGACAATTCACGAATAACTACGGTGAGCTTAACTGACCCGCAAAAAACAAAAGAACATTCCTAATGTATAAAATACGGAAGTACAGTCCTTAAGTTTTCGAGTAGCTTGCTTCGATTTTTAGTGACCGTATGAAAAAAGACTTTGTGCCCAGGGCGCGTGATTCATAATTATTGCGGGAATATATAGTCTGACCCCCCTCCCACCCGGCTCATGGAACTGCGCAACGAGTTCACTCGAATCGGATGGCATAAGTCATTAGATACAAAAAGTACGTGGTAAGTAACGTCCACCCAGTCGTACGAAAACTTGTAAGTGTGGTTGGTGGTCTGCTAGGCTCCCAAGGAATACCTGGTGAATATACTAGCGAACCCGCATGAATAAAGTTAGCGCAGACGTATGTTTCCACACGACATCGTAGTCACTCAGCCGAGAGGCGCCAGGATTTACCCGACGTTGTTGGAGGGTGTAGGTGGGGGCGGGGGGGGGGTTCCTGACGGGGAACCAAGTCCCCAACGGAAGTCAATATCAACTTCACGCTGTGACGTGTAGGCCACCCCCACTACCATTTTTCACGGACATGCTTTTAACAAATAGTTTTTGCTTCGCTCCTTGATGCTTTCTCATTTCCCCCGGACTCCCCTTATCGCACCCACTTATAAGATGGCTCAACATTTCCATTCCGAGAAGCGGACGGGATGAGTCGGCGGGTGTTGTTATTACAACACTCGCCCCGAATTCTTTCTTCGAATCTTTTTTAGAACGACATTTTCAGAACAACATTTAATTCAAGCATTAATCTTTTTAGAACAACATTTAATTTAAATTTAAATCAAGTCCACAGATCTGTAAGGAGAACCGAGTAGTGACGGTCTCCACCAGCGTCACGGAGAAACCAAAGAGGCTTTAAACCCTACATTCCGAATCGAGAATCAAGCAAAATTCGAGAAAATCAAGCAAATAATAACAAGTTCCGCCAACTACGAATACCAAGATTTAACAATGAGTCACGAAACCTTTTACAGGATAATTGAACTGTCTTGAAATAATTGCGCTCCTTCACGCACTTTGCTTAGTAGATTCGCCACAAAATCAAACTTACAGGCCTTTTCACCCCCTTACCAGCACGTGTCACTTTCTGCCGTCAAACTTTTCAAACAGGCCGGACAGACAATATTTGGGCGCGTACCAATCCGGGTTGCCATGCCAACTCTGGATCACACCAAAGGCAAGCTGTGCCGCGGCCCGGCAGAGCAGAGTTCCAGGAAAGCAATCGAATAACTACGGTTTACGGTAGATTAAATGAGGCATAACAAAAGAACATTCCGAATGTATGAAATACGGAGTCCTTAACGTTTTCGATGAGCGGGTCGATTTTTTCGTTCCAGTATGAAAAAGGAAATTGTGCCCAGGGGCGCGATATTCCTATTATTGCCGGGAATATAGTCTGACCCCACCCCACCGGTCATGGGACGGCCGGCCAGAGTTCACTCGACAACGGATGGTATTCATCATAGAATACAAAGAGTACGTGGTAGTAAGTCCACCAGTCGTACGAACAACTTGTAAGTGTGTTTTGGTGTCTCGCGAGTGCCACCAAAGAATACCTGGTGAATATACTAGCGAACCCGCATGAATAAAGTTGCGCAGCCGATATTCCACACTGACATAGTCAGTCCCTCAAGCACGAGAGACGACAGGATTCTACACGACGTGTTGGAAAGGTTGTGGGGGGGGGGGGGGAGTGTTCCTAGACGGGGTACAAAGTCACCAACGGAAGTCAATATCAACCTCACACTGTCACGTGTAGGCCAGCCCCACCTACATTTCCACGGATGCTTAATAGTTTTGCTTCGCTCCTTGATGTTTCTCGATTGCCCCCCGCCTCCCCTACGCACCCACTTCCAAGCTGGTCTTCATCCATCCGGGGAAGCAGACTGAGGAGTCGGCGAGGTGGTATTCCAACACTCGCGAATTATTCTTTCTTCGAACTTCTTTGAAACAACATTTTTTAGAAACACATTTGAGTTTTAAGCATAAATTCTTTTAGAAAACATTTAATTTAAGCATTAAATCTAGTCCCCAGATCTGTACGGAGTGACGGTCGCAACAGCTCCACCGGGAAGACTAAAAGAGGTTAGCTTAACTAAATTCCTGAATCGAGAATCCAAGCAAATATTCGGAGCATCAAGCAATATTAACAAGTTCCGCAACTACGCATACCCAAGATGTAACAATGATGTCACGAACTTACAGGCTAAGTGAAACTGTCTTGAAAATGATGCTCTCCTTCACGCACCCTGCTCTAGTAAGGATTCGCCACAAAATTACAAGCCTTTACCCCTTCAGCACGTGTCTCTCTGCCGTCAAAACTTTTAACAAGGCCGGACAGGCCAGCCGGACAGCAAACTATTTTGGCGCGTACATCGGCGTTGCCATGCCAACTCGGATACAACAACGCAAGTCCGTGCGCGCCGGCAGAAGTTCGGAAAGCAATCAGACTCAAACTCGGTAGCTAAATGAGGCCATGAATAAAAGAACATCCCCCATGATAACATACGGAGTCCTTAACGTTTTCGATTGGAAAGAGCTTGTCGCTTTTCGTTACAGTATGAAAAGAACTTGTGCCCAGGGCGCGGCTATTCATAAGTTGACGGGAATATAGTCTGACCCCCTTCAACACCGGCTCATGAGACGGCGCAAGAGTTAACTCGACATCTGGATGGTCTTCATCATTAGAATACAAAAAGTTCACGTGGTAAGTAACGACCAACCAGTCGTACGAAAACTTGTAAGGTGTGTGGGTAGGCGCTAGGTCACCAAGGAGTACTAGTGAAAATACCAGCGAACCCGCATGAATAAATTTAGCGCCGCCGTATATTCCACACTGACATCGTAGTCACTCAAGCACGAGAGGCGCGCCAGGATTTACCCGGACGTTATTGGAGGGGGGAGGGGGGGGGGGGGGGGGTTCCTAGACGGGGTACAAAGTCACCAACGGAAGTCAATATCACGCTGTGACGTGTAGGCCAGCCCCACCTACATTTTCACGATATGCTTAATAGTTTTATGCTTCGCTCCTTGGTGCTTTCTCATTTCCCCCGCCCTCCCCTAGCACCCACTTCTAGTGGCTTATCATTTCCTTCCCGAGAAGCAGGCGAGGATGAGTCGGCGAGTGGTGTATTACAAAACACTCGCCGAATGCTTCTTCTTCGAATCTTTTCGAGAACGACATTTTAAAAACAAACATTTAATTTAAGCATTAATCTTTTTAGAACAACATTTAATTTTAAGCATTAAATCTAAGTCTCACTCTGTAACGGACGAAGTGACGGTATCACTGGTCACCGGGAAAGAATAAGAGGATTAGCCTGCATTCCTCAATCGAGAATCAAGCAATATTCGAGAATCAAGCAAATATTTAACAAGTTCAGCCAAACTCCGCATACCCAAGATTTAAACACTGATGTCCAAAATTACAGGCTTTCACCCCTTCCAGCACGGGTCTCTTTCTGCCGTCAAAAACTTTTACAAACAGGCCGGTGGACAGAAACTATGGGCGCGTACATCCAGCGTTGCCATGCCCCAACTACGGATACACAAAGCAAGTCTGTGCGCGCCGGCAGAAGTTCCAGAAAGCAATCAGAATAATACGGTAGATTAAAGGAGGCATACAAAAGAACATTCCAATGATCAAATACGGAAAGTCCGTAAACGTTTTCGATGAAAGAGCTTGTCGATTTCTTCGTTACAGTATGAAAAAGACATGTGCCCAGGGAGCGACATTCATAACATTGCCGGGAATATAGTCTGATCCCCCTCCACATGGTAATAGTTTTATGCTTTGCTCCTTGATGCTTTCTCGATTTCCCACCCCCTCCTCCCCTACGCACCCACTTCTAAGATGGCTAATTTCCATTCCGAGAAGGCAGGCGGGATGAGTGGCGAGTGGTGGTATTTACAACACTCGCCGAAGTTATTCTCCTCGAATCTCTTTTAGAACAACATTTTTGGAACAACATTTAATTTCAAGCTTTATTTTTTAGAAAAAAAGTTAATTGAAGCATATTTTTTCTAGAACAACATTTAATTTAAGCATTAAATCTAAGTCCCCAATTCTGTAACGGAGTGACGGTCTCCCTGGCTCACCGGGAAGAATAAAGAGGCTAACCTGCCATTCCTAATCGAGAAGAATCAAGCAAATATTAGAGAATCACAGCAAAATCTTAACAAGTTTCAGCCAACTACGAATACCCAAGATTTAACAATTGATGGCACGAAAATACAGGATAAACTTGAACTGTCTTGGAAAATAATTGCTTCGTTCACGCATCGCTCTAGTCGAGTCGACCCACAAAATTACCAGGACGTCACCCCTTCCAGCCGTGTCTCTTTATGCCGTCAAAATTTACAAACAGGCGGACAGAACTATTTGGGCGCGTACACATCCGGCGTTTGACCATGCCAACTACGGATACACAAAGCAAAGTATATGTGCGCCGGCAGAGTTCCAGGAAAGCAATAGAATAACTACGTAGCTTTAGGTTAAATGAGGCCATAAACAAAGAACATTTCCATAATGTATACAATACGGAGTCCTTAAGTTCGATGAGCTTGTCGATTTTCGTACAGTATGAAAGCCCTTGTGCCCAGGGCGGCGATATTCATATAATTTTTTGCGGGGGGGGGGGAACTATAGTCGACCCCCCTCCCCAACCCGGCTCCATGGACGGGCGCAAGAGTTCACTCGACAAAGGATGGTATTCATCATTAGGGAATGCAAAGAGTACGTGGTAAGTAACGACCAACCAGTCGTACGAAAACTTGTAAGGTTGTTTGGGGTCTCGCTAGGCTCACCAAAGACCAAAGAATACCTGGTGAATATACTAGCGAACCCGCATGAATAAAGTTCGCGCAGCCCGTATATTCCACAAGACATCGTAGGCACTCAAGCACGAGAGGCGCCAGGATTACCCAACATTTTGGGGGTTGGGGGGGGGGGGGGGGTTGCCTAGACGGGGTACCAAGTCACCAACGGAAGTCAATATATATCAACCTCATGCTGTGACGTGTAGGCCAGCCCCACCTCCAATTTTCACGTTATGCTTAATAGTTTTATGCTTCGCTCCTTTATGCTTTATCGATTCCCCCGCCTCCCCTACGCACCCACTTCTAAGCAAGCTTCATTTCCATCCGAGATGCAGGACGGGATGAGTAGGCGAGAGTTGTTATTACAACACTCGCCGAATTCTTCTTCTTCGAATCCTTTTAGAACAACCCATTTTTAGAACAACATGTTCATTTAAGAATTAATCTTTTTAGAACAACATTTAATTTAAACGCATTATTATTAAATCTGAGTCCCAATCTTAACGAAGTGGACGGTCTCACCGACTCACCGGGAAGACTAAAGAGGGTTAGCCTACATTCCTGAACGAGAAATCAAGCAAATAATAACAAGTTCCGCCAACTACGTATATCCAAGATTTAACAATGATTTCACGAAACTTACAGGATAAACTGAACTGTCTTGAAAAGAATTGCTATCCTTTACCACTATGCTCAGTATTCGCCACAAAATTAAGGCCTTTACCACCCCCTTCCAGCACGTGTCATCTTTTTCGCCGGTCAAACTTTTACAAACCGGCCGGACCGAACTATTTGGGCGCGACATCCGGCGTTGCCATGCCAACTCAGGATACACAAAGCAAGTCTGTGCGCGCCGGCAGAGTCCGGAAAGCAATCAGAAGAAAATACGCTAGCTTAAATGAGGCATAACAAAAGAACATTCCTAATGTATAAAATACGGGTCCTAACGTTTCGATGAGCGGTCGATTGTTCGTTACAGTATGAAAAGGACCTTTTGCCCAGGGCGCGATATTCATAATATTGCCGGGAATTTTGATGTCTGACCCCCTCTCCACCGGCTCATGGACGGCGCAAGAGTTCACTCGACATCTGGATGGGTATTCATCATAGAATACCAAAAGTACGTGGTAAGTAACGACCAACCAGTCGTACGAAAACTTGTAAGTTTTGTTGGTGTCTCGCAGCTCACCAAGAAACTATTGAATATACCAAGCGAACCCGCAGGAATAAAGTTTGCGCAGCCAGTATATTCCAGGACATCGTAGTAAATAGCACGAGAGGCGCCAGGATGTACCCAACTTGTGGAGGTTGTGAGGGGGGGGGGGGGGAGAGTTCCTAGACGGGGTACCAAGTCACCAACGGAAGGTAATATCAACCTCACGCTGTGACGGGCGGCCAGCCCCACCTACATTTTCACGATATGCTTAATAGTTTTATGCTTTGCTCCTTGATGGCTTTCTCGATTTCCCTCCCGCTTCCCCTACGCACCCACTTCTAAGGCTGGCTCTCATTTCCATTTCGGGAAGCAGACGGGATGAGTCGGCGAGTGTTGTTATTACAACACTCGCCGAATTCTTCTTCTTCGAATCTTTTTAGAACAACATTTTCAGAACAACATTCAATTTAAGCATTAATCTTTTTAGAACAACATTTAATTTAAGCATTAAATCTAATTCCCAATTCTGTAACGGAGTGACGGTCTCACCGGCTCACCGGGAAGACTAAGGAGGCTTAACCTACATTCCTGAATCGAGAATCAAGCAAATATTCGAGAATCAAGCAAATATTAACAAGTTCCGCCAACTACGTATATCCAAGATTTAACAATGATGTCACGAAACTTACAGGATAACTTGAACTGTCTTGAAAATAATTGCTCTCCTTCACGCACTCTGCTCTAGTAGATTCGCCACAAAATTGCAGGCCTTTCACCCCCTTCCACACGTCGTGTCTATTTCTGCCGTCAAACATTTACAAACAGGCCAGACAGCACTATTTTGGGCGCGTACATCCGGCGTTGCCATGCCAACTCCGGATACACAAAGCAAGTCTGTGCGCGCCGGCAGAGTTCCAGGAAAGCAATCAGAATAACTACGGTTAGCTTAAATGAGACATTAACAAAAGAACATTCCTAATGTATGAAATACGGAGTCCTTAACGTTTTCGATGAGCTTGTCGATTTTCGTTACAGTATGAAAAGGCCTGGTGCCCCTGGCGCGATATTCATATTATTGCCGGGAATAGTCTGACCCCCCTCCCACCCGGCTCATGGACGGCGCAAGAGTTCACTCGACACCTGGATGGTATTCATCATTAGAATACAAAGAGTACGTGGTAAGTAACGTCCACCCAGTCGTACGAAAACTTGTAAATGTTGTTTGGTGTCTCGCTAGGCTCACCAAGGAATACCTGGTGAATATACTAGCGAACCCGCATGAATAAATTTCGCGCAGCCGTATATTCCACAATGACATCGTAGTCACTCAAGCACGAGAGGCGCCAGGATTTACCCGACGTTGTTGGAGGGTGTGAGGGGGGGGGGGGGGTAATTCCTAGACGGGGTACAAAGTCACCAACGGAAGTCAATATCACGCTGTGACGTGTAGGCCACCCCCACCACATTTTCACGAATGCCTAATTTTCCTGTTTCGCTTTCTTGATGCTTTCTCGATTGCCCTCCGCCTCCCCTACGACCCTTCTAAGATGGCTATCATTTCCATTCGGGGAGAAGCAAACGGATGACGTCGGCGAGTGTTGTTATAACAACCAACTCGCCGAATTGCTCTTCTTCGAGATCTTTTTTCAGAACAACATTTTTAGAACAACATTTAATTAGCATAATCCTTTTAAAAGAACAAAAATTTAATTTAAGCATTAAATCTAAGTCCCCAATTCGTAACGGAGTGACGCGCTCCAGCCGACTCACCGGAAGACTAAGGAGGCTTAACCTACATTCCTGAATCGAGAATAAGCAAATATTCGAAAATCAAGCAAATATTAACAAGTTCCGCAAAACTACGCAGACCAAGATTAACAATAAATTTCCACAACCTTACAGGATAACTTGAACTGTCTTGAAAATAATTGCTCTCCTTCACGCACGCTGCTATAGTATATTGTGGTGCAATGTGCATGGTAGTTCTGTTCGTACCGTTCTCAATGCAGGCTAAGGTAAAAGATCTTTGGATGTTGATGTACGTGCGTACGTGTATTTTCGTTCGCATGTTCCAAAAGACGACGAGTAAAAGAAGAAAGTGAATTCACAGATAAAAAACCTCAAATATAGGCAAACTTGCGAAACTCATGGAGCACTTTGTGTTAGTAGTCAAATAGAGCACGCAGAAAAATGCGATATTCTGTCATTGTTGGTGTATCGCCACTGAAACCTGAATTTGTTTTTTTATCTTCTCCTCTCCACATGCAATATCAGATTTGACATTTTTCCCCAACTCTAATTAAGCATTATTTTGGTTTTTGGCTCGATATGTGTCCCATGAAGCTAGCCTTCACTGTTTTCATATATCACTCCTTTCGTAAAACTTCTCGGAGGTAAATCTGATGGGCCTAGTAATAATTCACCTTTGGTTTCAAGTTAATCCTCACACACTTTATATTCCTCCTTAATGCACGCTTTGTTTGGGTTCCGGCTATAACAAATAATACTATCCAGCTTTCGATGGAATCGGAACCGATCTACTGTAAATATAAATGTTGATTTGCTCGGCTAGCTACAACAGAAGCCTGAAAATATTGTCCGTCCTGATCTAACATGTCGGACGGCATTGTCGACCCCATTTGAGCAAATCCGTGGAATGACGTTTGATAGCAAAAGACTCCATTAGCAATAAGACTGCATTCATCAAGTTTGCTTCATAGTCTGTGAACGAGTCTGTATGTTGATGTCCGATGTCATAAAATGACCTTCATTATGTTGAAACTAAATGGTTTTCGTTCAAATCCTATACACAGTATGGGAAGACTGCACTAAATATTGGCAGTTTGACCTCCCAATGACCTTCACTTTTGCTAACTTAAATGTAGTATAACAAATCTCACATCTACGAAGTTTTGTTAGTTTATACAAATTTGGAAGAACTAAAAACTACATGGATCTGCAGGCTCCTTCCACTTGACCTTTTGAACCTATCAAGATTCTGTAGGGCTTTACTGAGTTTCTTCGGTCGCACAATGTGTTGGAGAGCTACTTGCCCTAACTTACTAATCATGTTTGGCGACGTTTCTGACGTGAACCCGAATTCTACTCATAAATCTCCAAAAGGGGATATTATCATAAGTGGTCATATGAACATAATCACTTCTCTTTGAGCTGTGCGAGTTTTTGGTTCGATGGGACATGTGTGTGTGATTACTTACTGCACTCCCCGCAAATATCAGGCGTCGTCCATGGGTGTGTACGGTAAACCGGTTTCATGGTGGCCCCTCCCAAATGAGGATATAAGTTGGGATATATTCAGGAGTCCGGATATAAATCATGAGCCATTCCTTTGAGAGCTGTGCCGAGTTTATAGTTTCGATCGGACATGCGTTGTAAATGGCCTGCCCTATCGCCATAATCATGCGTCCGTCAGTGGGTGTTACCGGTAAAACATGGTTTCCATGGTGTCTCAAAATGCATGAGGATAAAGTGGGGATTATTCATGATCGGCATATAATCATGAACCATTCTCTTGAGCTGTGCCGATTTTTTTAGTTCTCGGACAATGCGTTTTTAAGTTACTGCCCAATCGCAAATTCATGCGTCGTCGTGGGTGTTACGGTCTCCCAAATGAGGATGTAAGTGGGGATATAATCATACGTGGGCATATATTATCATGACTCTTCGCTCCGACTGTGCCAAGTTCGGTTCATCAGACCATGTGTTGGGGATTATTGGCCGTAACGTAATTTCATAGGGTGGCAACAAATGCTTTAAAGGCAACAGCAGGCTTGGTTACAAATCGAGGTTATGTGTGGGGAAGGTGAAAAAATTACAAAGTACTTCTTGCATCTTAAAGAAGAAACAAATGCGTACTCTTTAGCAGAATCATTACGATTACAATCGGACTCTCGACGAGACTGCTGAATTTTACAGGAGGGCACGGCTATATTAATCAGGAACTCTATCCAAGTATCACCTAATTGAATCAACAAAATTTTTACAATTAGCTTTGAATTTTGATCACGTAAGTTGTCTGACGATCAATGATTCTTGTTGAGATTCTATTACCTGAAGAGGAATGTAGAGCAGCGCTCTTTTCATGTCGCCTAATAAATCTCCGGGTCTGGACGGTCTCTCTTTTTCAGAGTTTTATATAGTTCTTCTGGGATGATATAACAGAACTATGCTAAATTCCTTAATTTATCGTTTCTCAGAGGGTTTATGTACGGATACAAGGAGATCTGTCATTACTCTTATATCCCAAGGCCACAAAGAACATCAAGCATTTGAAAAACTTGAGACTTATTGCACTGCTAAATACTGAATTTATAATCGCAGCCAAATCTATCGCAACTCGACATAAACGGACATTACCGAATCTCATTATCCTGAACAACAGGTTTTTGAAGGTCGTATATATTGGAGCAAAATGTCCAGGCTGTATTGTGTTTAATTGGTATTGTAGAGAGTATGCCCCACGGGAATATTGTTGTTTTTAGATTTGAAAAAGTTTTCGCTTCTTAGATTGGGACTTTATTTACAATACCTTATGTATTAACAATTTTTGATCATTTTAGGCATTGTTGCGTACGCTTTCCCGAAACCGTCATCTTGTGTTTTGATTAATGGATTCGCCTCCGATAGCTTATTTCGTTTTTTCAAGGGGTGTTCGGCAAGTTGCCCCTTTGCGTCCAATACCTGTTTATTATTTTTACTGAGATTTTTATTTCTATATTAACTCCACTACCGTATCTGTGGTATTTCGATTGGGAGATCGAATTGCGCATAACGCATGACGTCAACATGACAACACAGGAGATTATTTATGATTTGTTTGTCAGTTTTTGAATAATTCAACATTTAGGAGAAGTTATGTTGTCTTTCTGTCACCAAAATAACCATCAACACCGACCAACACACTACAGCAATTCCCTCCCACAGCTAACTGCCTTTTCGAGTGAAATAAAATGTTTGAGATTTCATAGAAAACAAAGAATGTTTGCAGGGTTGTGCGTATGAATAATCTTTTTTATTGATGATGGGATGCATTTTGATCATTGCGCCATACAAGCTTCACACATACACAACTTCAATGACGATAACTCCGTAATGGAAAGTCCTATGAACTTCCATTTTGGACTTACGCATTCAGTTTTTTCTCCAGCTTTAATTTAGCTGTTTTATAATTCATCCTGCAGTTGTCTTTAGTAGTGAACATGATTTTCCTTTATATCTCCAAAATGGTGATAACAGTGGAGATATGACAGGGTGGGGATATAATCATGACTTTTTGTCTCAGTTGAACAAAGTTCAGGAAGAGCTTGCGACCCGTTGTCGTGTGGGTGGGTATATTGTATGCGTATATGTGTATGGGTGTCCCACTTTCCTCGTTACAAGGATTTTCTTCGAAACCGTAAGACCGATTTTATGAAATTTCTGTATCGGGAGTGGGTGTGAACACGATATGATTAGTTTTTGGGCGCGAAAGTCACATATTAGTATGGGAAAGCCATAATGTGAATATTTTATTGTTTTTTGGCTCGTGAGCAAGATACGCATTATGAACCGTAGGTGCTAGGTTGACTTGGTTGGCACATAGGTGCAGGAAGAAGCTACGGTAGATGAATTATTAGATTTTCAGCGTAAAAATATGCTGATTAGGTTGTCTAAATTGCATAATTTAGGTGAAATTTTTCGGATTTACGAAATTTGGTGAATATGGTATAACTTCAGTCCCGAAACTGTTTAACAAAGTTCGGGGTAAATAAAGGTCATTCAATGTGTCTAATGGCAGTAATTTAGGACCCCAAAATCTTTAGTTGGTTGGATTTTTATGAAATACAGGGTTGGTATGGTTTAACTTAGTTCTGATGTCTTTATTGAATCAGGTCACTGGAGGTCATTAAACATGTCTAGTTGGAATTCATGCGCAATTTTAAAAGTTTTTTCATGTTCAAAACTTGGAGTATGGCTTACCTTTACCCTCCAACATTTTTAACATAGACTGGAGGTCATTCGAGGTAATCAGTGTGTCTATTTTACATAGTTTATTCTAAATTTCGAAGTGTGTTCGGGATCAATGTACGGGCATAACATTAGGGTCGATTCAATTTTCCCCCACCCCCCATTCAAACTAGTCCAGTTTGTTCGCCTAGTCGAGATCGTTGGTCGATTTGTAGTCTCTCACTCCCCCGGGGCAGATACACTCTTGCTTGCGCTCCGCCTGCCTACCTAACTCACCCATTTCCTTGATGTTCGCAATCTGGCAATGGACCAGGGGCGGTTACTAGTGGGGGTACTTGTGTTCAAAAATGGGCGATCTGACATTGGCTTGCCTAAATTGATTTAATTGCATATTATGGCTATTTCGGATATGCTGAATCCAAAAATAGAGGGTACAATTTTTTTTCAATGGTTATGGCGGCCATTTTAGAATTTCAAAAATGGCCGTTATTTTCCGGGAAAATGGCCATACCCTTATCAATATAGCACCTACGGACATGATGTTAGTGGCTAACATTATGTTGTAATCAGCGGATTCGATGGTAACACGACAATCAACAGAACTTCAAGGCGGCCATCTTGTATTCCAAAATGGCCGCTTCTTTCGTCGGCAAATGAGCGAAACACTGATCCACGATCTTTCGTTGCTTTCACATTATTGCACGAATTTGACCTAGTGCTCTGTTTTCGAATTGGAAATAATCGATAGTGTTCCTTGGTAGGGTTGGGAACATATACGTTGGGGATTAGACAGGCATGCGCCCTAAAGTGCGGTCCACTTGTGTACACAATTAGGCGATCTGGTCAGAATGTTATAATTTCAACAACTATCACTGCGGTTTCTGATTCCACCCAATTAGTAGTAGTCCATTAGAAAAAAACTCTAACGAACGGTAGTCGGTAGCGAAGAGTGGAACCCACCCCCCCCCCCCCCCCCCCCCCCTCCGCCCACAAGAGTTGCACGGGGACATAAGTTTGGACTCGCAGCAGGAAGTATATTAGAAACCACAAAACAAGTATCTATCATTTTGTGTCCCCCCCCCCCCCCCACTCCTTCACCGCTTCCATCCTCGAGGATCGCGTGCGAAATATTTGTGATGAATTTCCAATATAGGCATTCGTAATTAAAGTGAAGCAACACGACTGAACCAGCTTAATCAACCATACCAGGCTCCTGACTCCTTGCCTACTGTACTGTGACTACTGTAAGTGACTGCCAACAAGTTGACGCTAGCAACGATACTGGTCCCAGGGCTGTTAGCCTGTTTCCCACATTGACTAAGTAATTGAAGGCCCACTCCACTTGCAAGTTCATAGCAAAGCTCAACACATGAACTGCAGGAGTATTTTCCACGAACTAGAAAGGTATTCCCGAGAAAAAGACGGCACCAATATTTTGCTGGTCTCAAAGCGAGACCGGAAGAATTTCCGAGACCAGAAGGGTTCGAGACCGAGACCATAGGGTATCGAGACCGAGATCGAGACCGAGACCAGCAAAAAACTAGTCTCGAGACCGAGACGGTCTCGGACCCCTCCAACACTGGTACCCACAGTGTGGTAGGCAAAGCATGGTCTGTACACTAGGCTAAAGCCTAGCCATGTGAAACCAAAAAGCACGGCATGCGGGGCCATCCCTGGAAATAAAGGTTTCGAAAGACATCTTCTTCGAGGAAAACGTGATGTCATAGGTTAGCTGTCAACTAGCACGCCAAATGTTCAGAAATTAGGAGGAAATGTTAAAATGGAGGGATTCTGAGATCAAATCCCGACGCCAGATCTTGGAGCGGATGCTTACATCTTGGCAGCGGAAATATTACTGAAGGCTGGCCGAGTTGTCCGTGGCAACTTTTGTTTTTGGCCAGGTCAGGAGGTAGGAATATGACACAGGCATATGGTGTACAGGTAATGACGACTGCATTGAATTTATGGTTCTTGGTACGGATCACTCCAAAATCAATGTGCATCGTTCCGTTACAGGAGTGCAATTCCAGTTGGCCTTCATTATCATGGATGTAAAATACGTACATATCCAGCCTTTAGCTCATTTTTACTATGTATAGGTAGTCCTATACGGTTGTTATATAGCGGTCATATATATATATATATAGGTTGGGATTGTTCTACTCTTGACAATGACCGCCATTTTTCCTCCAACTGGTAATGGCCGCTATCCAGTTCGCATGACCATAATCCCGGGTGTTAGTTATCCATGGAGTACTTCGAGGGTATTTGTCCTGGGGGTAACTGTCACGGTCGGTAGATGTCCCCGAGGTATTTGTCTTCGGGGGTAATTGTCCGGGGGGTAATTGTCCGGGGGTAATTGTCTGGGTAGGTAGCTGTCCTCGGGGGTATTTGTCATCGGGGGTAATGTCGGGGGTAGTTTGCCTCGGTGGTATTTGTCCTAGGGGTAATTGTCCGGGGGTAATTGTCAGGGGGGTAATTGTCCAGAGGGTAATTGTCCCAGGGGTAGTTGCTCTAGCACCATTCTTTTATCGCTAGCTATGTGCTCGACTCTAACATTGTTCAGTTAGCAGGCATAGCTCATAATAGGCTTTGGGCAGAAATCGCGCACGACATAAAATCGTACCGTGTAAACGCAAATTTGTTGAACTTTGTCGCGACAAGGATCTCGCATAAAATGTTTACGATTTTTTTGGCCATTTACACGCCCCGGACTTTTTGCGTACGACCGATGTGGTTGAACTTGGTCCGACAAGATGCGCGTGTACAAAAATCGTCCAAAAACACATTTTCACGCGAAGATTTTGGTCACGCGGTAAAAGTCGGGCCAAAAAATCGCATTGTGTAAATGAGCCTTTACGATGAAAGGGCGCCTTAAATCAATCGTTTGTCGAATTCGGTTAAACTTGAGACCTACTGGCGTTGTACCGGTGCATTCTGCCATGCAAAAAATCAGTCACCCCATGCACAATTAGACAAGGATCGTCGGCGCTGCAAGTTAAATCTGTGGCGGATAGTCTGTTATAACGCAAAACAATATTGTTAACATGTCCTAAAGGCATCCGTCGATTTGCCTTATCATCTGTGTTCGTTTTCGTGCATGCTGTTTTGCTAGACCTGACCAAGCCCGGACAGCTGCATACGGAAGCTCCTATACAAAAAGAAGTCAGTGTGGAGCTCGTTGCTATGATAAACAGCGCCCTCATTGACAGTGGTGTTATAGTGACCTGGCATTCAGGCGACATGATTAGCATTTCGTCGTAAGATTAGAATATGTTAGTTTGACAGCCTCCTTTAATTCGAGCTTCACATTATATGCCTATAGTCACTCCGCGAGATACATTAGCTAGGATGGTGGTTTCGCAGACGCAATCGATTCGTATTCCCGAATAATCATGTTGTTTCTATGCTTCCGTAATAGATCGTCTGCTGATTTTCCCGCGTTTCTGACACAGGGTAACACTCACTGAAGATGTTGCAGAATCTCGCACTATGATATACATCTTTACTATGAACAACGACGGCATTTTCGGGGGTCTCTGGTCGAAGAATTTCGCAGATAGAGAGTAAACAAACACTGAAGTGTTTTACATGCTACACACAATAGAGCGCCTCCTCACATCGAGTTTGTGGTTCTCCGACGGAAATTTGGACAGGGGCACAAAATACGCGCTCTGATGTCCTCCTCCAGTTAATATAATAGGCTCCATGGACCTGACTGGCCTGCCTTGTAAACTCCTGTGATCAAATATGCTACGGTGCCTTTATGCTCTTTCGTTAGGAGCATTATAGCGGAAAATATGTTTGAAACCTTTTATTGCTCGACTATCGTCGCACATTGCACTCCGCGGACAAGCGTCCAGTGCATTAACGGAGCCTATTATGTTAACATTGATGGAGCTATTATTTTAATATTGATTTAGAGTCTATAATTAAACAGGGTTTATAACAGTTACACAGTTTTTTAAAAATGCACTGGTTTCCGGTATAACATTTTGTCCGATACGCTTTGTTTATTTAGCTAAAAGAACAAAATAATGAAGAGCCAGATCTGGGTGTTACAACAATGGCAGTTGCCACGCATTGCCACAAGGCGTGGGTGATTGGCAACTTGAAATGACGAATGTAGTCTAACCAACTAACGAACTTTCGGAAGTTGTGATTTGTCCGGTGTGATCGAGGAGAACAGGAGAGGAGCGGGGGTAGAAGGTGACGCGAAATTACCAGAGAAAGTGCGATACCTCCAGCATTTGTTTGTTTTGTACTTCTTCCGATAGGCGGTCTGTTCGTATTGTATAGCATCGGCTGTTTTCTTCGTTAGGGTTATACGTAACTGAAGGTAGACGAATGATGTAGTTTAGTCTTATTGATAAGCTATACGAGCGCCCGGCACATAGTACCCGATCATTTTTCTCTATTCCGATTCTACTACGACAACCTAGGGGAAGGAAGAATGACTGTAATACAGCGCCGATTTCATTTCTTCCTCAATAGTTGCGCGATCGTACCAATTAACACCTGGTAGAGAGGAGCATCGCCCAAGTGCACATATGTAATGCTGAGTCGGGCTCGCAATCTATCAAATGATCAACAGTCCGGAGCTATACAAACATAAATACAAGTCAAGCTGATTCAGATTACAGCTCAAGCGATTAAGTTTGAATTCATTAGGTCCAAGTTCCCCGAAAAGGGGTTAGCGGTCTCACGGTTCAAAGTGCACCTCACTCTATATCACATGTGAGGGGTGCTCTGGATTGTTTCGTCTCACTCACTCACTCGCATGGAAAAACGAGCAGCGATCGTAAACGGCTCGGGTATCGCAAGCGTGGGTCGAACCCAGGCCACTCGCGAGATATACAAAAGTCGTTATCATGGCACTACTACTTCACCCACTGTTCTCCATCTGCTAAGAGGCGAATCTTGCTATCATTGGGTTCGGGTACACACGCAGTAATACGGTAGTTTGCCCAGTATGGCATCGCGAGATCAGCTCAAGATCGCCCTGCACGGAGTTCAGCCCAAGTACAGGACCTGCTCAGAGCCCAAGTAAAAACGCGTGGTGTGACTCCTTACCTTATACAGGCCAATGCAGTATTGTTATCGGTCGTTACATTTGTAACAGAACTTCTGACCGGAACGTTCAAATAAATGACAGACAGGAATCAACCCAATAATAATGGCATTGGTCTGTGTCCTCATGTAATCATGATGACAACGTTTGACATCTGTCCCTCCCAGGACCTAAAACCTAACCCCAAAAACAATCATGTTTTTAGTTCTGTTCATCTGAAACCCACATGCACCCAAACTTATTTAAATCACGCGTTCACAAGTGGGTCTGAACTATTCAACTTAATATGGTGATGCCGTTTTTAGCCACTTACTACATCTGATGAATTGCCACTTCCTGCCCATCATATGGAATGATGTCCGACGCCTTCTAACATAGCACTGGGAAGGTTGGGTGACGGACAAGCCTACATAGGAGAGTAAATGCACATGATTGTAACAAGTCCCTGTATACGCGCCTTATGTATACTGGGGTTATTTTGCCTCTGTGAAAATGCACATGAAACCAGATGCATTATTACTTGCTATGGGTATAGAGAGCCTGTCATTAGCACCATTGTTATATTGACAAGAATTGGAATGTGTAAAAATTGAGGGTACTCTAGGGTTAGTTGCTGAGATCGGAACTATAAACTGAGCCAAGGTGCGGAACTAGCGGCCGGTGGTGGGGGAGGTGGGACTTTTCTCATGAATCGCACTGTCTAAAATACAAAAGTGTGTTGAACAAATTAACTCACTTTCATTCCGAAGAGTTAAGTAAAAATAGTCACTCATGTGACATTTAACTAGGGATAGAAAGAACATTCACTCCGATGCAGCGAACGTTCATCTGATTCAGTCACGAAGATTCCCGAAGTGACTGCGAATTTTCACTCCTTCGGACAGATGTTCACAGTCTCTCTCGGGAACTAGATTTCTCGCTGATGGGTGAATGTCACCTCTACTATTTCAGAGTGATTACTGAGCGCGAAAAGCACAGAGATATCAAAGTTAGAATCAACACCATCTAACTTAACATGAAGCTGAGAGCAGAATTAATCCATCATAAATAAAATCCCAGCAACATAATGTTTCTATTTTGGACACATTTATCCCGATCCTGGATACACCACAAGACTATGTGTGCGGACAGTAAACACAATATCGAATTGGGAACATGGCGTACACATCAATTTTCTCCAAGTATGAGGTGCCCCCAACTTCCTAGTCTTGTGTAAGACGAGTATTGATTCCATCATCACTCGTTGAGTGCAATGTTACCTTATCTGGCTGTAATTAAATAAAATAAAAAACACTTTGATGACAACCACAGCTGTTTGTTTAGGTTGGGACACTGCAGGTTACGGCGGGCGCACCTCGAATGTGGATGTAAAACGGCTTACACAGAAAGGACAAGAGGAAAGGATATCGGCAGGGTGATCACACGTCTTAACGCAAGACTACCACCTTCCAGAAAAAAAGTTATAACTATATACTATAAAATGGGGTAGGGGGGGGAAGAGTGTCGGAGAAGATATAGCCCTTGTTGCGTTGCAGTTCTACTTTTGTCATATACTTCCGGCTTCAGTGAGGACCGGAAGAGGGGGAAGATTGTGCTACTATTTCAGGCTACCAATCGCGGCTGCGAATCGAATGCGTGAAATTATTTACTATTTCTTTTGGAATGTAGGCTTAGACCAATTAAAGTTTCGAAAATTGTTATTCGATGCTTATTCCTCAGTATACGGGCAACGACCGTTGACGCGTAGCGTACAAGAACAGTTTTTCGTCTTACCAACCGCATAATGTCTCTGTATCTGTATGTTACTGCAGCAAACGCATCAACGTATATACCTGTTTTTGGTCAGGTGAAGGTAACACACTTCCCGTGCCGTATGGCAGTAAGCACTCTCCTAAAATTAGCACTATATTTCCGAATTTTCATTCAAGAAACTTTCTTGAAGGATCTGACCGATATTTAGTCTTCAGAAAACGGGGGGCCCAACCATCGTTGACGCTTAGCGTACAGAATTTTTTTTCCGCAGGAGGGAGACTTTCCCGGGCCGTAATGGATTAAACAACATCCCTAAATTTCCGGAGGTTAATTTCCTAGAACCGCTCTCGAAAGAACTGATCTATGTTTATTTATTACATTCGCGCCACCACCGTTGACGCGGAGCGTGCAAGAAAAAAAATCGTTTCAGACCCCCAGATGTGGAGAGCAAAACACTTCCTGGGCCTCTTCTGCTTAATTGGCGATGAGCAACATCACACTGAATTGACAATAATTCCGAAAACTGGTCCGTATTTATTCCTTAATTCTTCATTGCAGCCTTCGTTCCTACCTATTTTATGAGGGGAGGTCCTTCCGCTGCAGTGCCATTAGGGAACCCTTTCAATTGGATTCGAGGTCGCCCGCATCTTGGAAATTTTTACTTGAACATCACGTCGTGAAAAATGTGTGCCTTCGTCGTCGGGCATTTTTATTTTAAAAATCGAGCCAGGTCGCAGAACATCTCCTGCTCGTGTTGTTTTTCGTTTGCATATCGCTTTTTATCTTTCATGCAAACTGTAGCAGCACGTCAGGGAAGGTGTGCTAGTTCGTAGTTACACACATTTTCCAAGCAGTTGCATTCTGTTGCGCTCGGGGAGGCAATCCCAGGGTAGGGTTTTTCATGTCCCCCGCCCCCCCCATATCATAGAGGTCATATGCTTAACGTAGGTCCTAGCCGTCGTATACTTGAATGACGGAACTCGTTCCTCAGAGGCACTACACAACGCTATCCAATACTTACTATACTCGGTACCTCCCCACACTCCCACGCAACCCAATTTGCTTCAAGTTAACAACTCCTTAGGCCTCTTCTAGTTCACTGTGTATAATGATTTCATGGCAAGATATGTACACGTGCATCACATAGTATAACTCACACTCACTGTATACTGTTTGGTCGGAGCTGCTGAAGCTAGGCAAACGTTACTTCCTGCAAAATTCTGCGTAATTCGAGACATAGTTGTCGAGGTCCAAAATCGAAATACTTCGCATACTCCTATTCTGCTAGCTCTACCTTCAAGCTAAGTGTAAGATTCTTCCCAATGTTTCATTCACGATATCATCTTCAATAGGCCCTACACATCATGTGCATAGGTTATACTATATCATTATGGTGTTAAGCCACACTGCAAGGGCACTAGCCGAGGCTAGCACATGTGTGTGGTTAGGTGATTTTGTCACGATTTTGCACCAGGCCCAGTAAATCTAAAAGTATTCACACTAATTTTACATGTGATAGGATTCATGCTAAACTTGGTGGAAAGGAGATAAACAGATTTCAGGGGTGGGGGACAGGTTTGGCTGGCTTTGGGAGATTCCTCATCGCTCGATATGAGTGATGCTAAACTGCTATGGCACATTGAACTAATTTGGAGCTGAGAGGAAAACTAGAATCTCGAGACAGAATTTTCACGGATCCACGCTGCCCATAGCTATCTGTTTGGTCAGTTGCAAATGAATTCCCATCACAGAGGGTGCATAGAAGTGGGGGACGGGTGGGGGGTGCATAGATTGGCAGCTTTCTGGGGGAAAGGGTGGGGAAGGTCCTAATAGGCCCATGACTTTTTAATCAAACATACCATGCATTTCTGCTGTAGTGGCTGGTTGTGTAATAATTCTGAAAAAAAGACATGCTACAGTACAATTGTTCATCATCACACTAGGCGCATGTAGACTGACATATAACCCTGCTGAGGAATATCAATTGCAAAATTATGGGTAGCTGACAAGCCAATCACAAATTCCTAGAACTCCCCCCACCCCACTTTTGGGTCAGATCCCCCCCAAATTGGAATTCCCCCCCCCCCAAAAAAAAAAAAAAATCCTAACGCCAACACAGGGTTCGACCCCCCCCCCCTTCCCTGTGGGTACGCCACTGATCTCACCTTGTAATCCTCCCAGTCATCAGCTGGCTCCTGCTCGGTGCAACAGAACTGGGCTGCACATAGTAATTCTTCAGTCTGATGCCCTCCCAGATATTCGGTCCAGGTTCGGAGTCTGGATCTCCGAGCCTTTCGCAAACCTATTGGAAATATACACAGGTAAACCATACAAATGGTTGAATTGTTAACGGATCTCATTGTGCGAAACAACAATTCCTCTACTTATGAAATACTTTCTACAAGCACAAACTGAAGCATATCAACACTTTACGAGTAATTTCCCTATCCTAATAACCACAGAAACCTATCAGACGTCAGGATTGACTATATCATAGCCCCATTAACTCATCTAATTACACCCACAAAAACCCCGACGCTCGAGCATACAATTGCCTCCATATCAACACTGTTCACAAAATCATTATAAGTAGTGTCACCCTAACAGCTCACGAGAAGAAAATTTATCCAGTCATAAGGTGTTAGAAGTAGTATTCAAGTCATCTAAGTCAAACAAAATTGACTAAAATGAAAGTGTCAACAAGGCTCTGAATGATGCAAATTTTTTTCTGGTCACCTCAAGCTAACTGGAAAAACTCTCTCATTTGCCAGAAATGCTGAAACATAAACCCACCCCCCCACCGGAAAGTCGTTTCAAATAACGAAATAAGCATACTTATCCAAAAACAAACGCTCAGACTTCAATCGACACTGTAAAGATATACATAAGAAGAGAGAGTTAAACTAAGGAAATAAAATAATAAAAACACAGCTTCACTAGTCAAATCAGAACATGAACCACCTAATTGACGAAATTACTGAAATTGAAAATATTAAGGATGACTCCCACCGCTTCTTTAAAGCAATAAATAGTGGCAACAAAAAAGTAAGAAGGCTCCAATTTCAATAAAATTGATGTGAAATCGTTGGATATACAGATGCAAAATTAAGAAATCATCCACATTTTGAAACACTTTCAACTGTACCACCCATACCCAAAACCAAACGTGCTCCTCCCAGGAAAACTTCAGCAACCATTTTGATGAAGATGAAATTAAACGAGCGGTTGCACATTAAAAATAAAATCCCCAGGTTGTGACCAATCACAGCTGAACATCTCCAATTGCCCCCTCACCCATACCTACCGAGCTGAATTACTGAATAACATAGGCCGACCGGAGAAATAACCACTAGAAATTAACAACGAATCTTAACCCAATTCAAAAACCAGGGAAAACTAAAGGCCCACCATAAATTTAATACCTGTGATCTTACCTGTCAACCCGAGGAATCCTCGCAATTTTGTATTACAAGGAGAGTCCGCCCCCTAATTGATGAGCATATACTTCCCGTCACCAACAGCCTATACCTCAGGTAGATGCACTGCAGAGTTCGTGTTCGCTTCAAATTTTAGCTGAAAAGGCCGTAACTTCAATAGGAGATAACATCAACTTGCTCTTGCTTTGACTGACAGGCGTTCGTACGATCCAAGAGGCACACTCTAATATTTGCAACCTGATCCTCGAGAACGACGAACTCTATCTCATTCACATTACTGACGAGGTTTCATACACTGTCAAATTATACGGGCAAACTAGGAAAAAGTTCCTTTTCGCACACGAAAACGGGTCCCCACCCAGGGTGACCGTGCGAGTGCATTATTCTATATAACACACCTGGCCAACTCTTTTAAATCGGATGAAAATGACATTGATGCCGTTATCCAACCATCTCAGTTAGTTGATCATGACTACACCGCAAATAGTAATACCGAAAATTTCTTCACCGTGGACCAACAACGCTGATGATATCTCTTGGGCATCGACTGAGACCTATATTACAAGACATCGAATAGCGAGTACTGAACACTGAACAAGACGAATCTAAAATAAACAGCACGAAAACGGAGACATTTTCAATCACCAGATATGGAAATGGAAGTTGGAAGAAATGTCAATAGGAGAAGTTTGTTATGACCGCGAAGAAGACATCACCAGAAGAATTGGTATAACCAACATTGTGCTTTTCAACACTCTATCAAAATTTCCAGAGCAGACGAGTAGTACAACTCAAACTCCGGATTTTCCGGATCCCTTATACGATAGTATTTTCTGTTAATTGCGACTGTGGGGTCCAACGAAGAATCTTGATTACAAAATTGACACTTTCCAAAGAAGACTACTCCAGCAATGTTCTCAAAGCATATGGACCATAACAATTGGATACAACGACGACTCTATGATTGACCATCAATCCCTTGGTCTTTCCGTAGTAGCACATACGAGATTGAGATTTTTTGGTCCGGTCGCGAGACCCAGAAGAGCTCCAGCGAGATCGCTCTGAGAGAAGCATTGGAGACATACTAACACGCCAGTGGGAGACCTGTGACTACTTTGCTCGGCAAAACAAAGCGCATTCAGGACACAACTTACAGTTTCGAGGAAGCAATAAACCTTGCGCAAGATCTGATACGTGGCGGAGATTGATTCACTGAGAATGTCGGATAGACTAAGACTCAACCTACTACTACTACTAATGTTGGACTTCAGTGAATTAGTTAATAAAGGAGACAGTATAGGAGTATAGTATGACCCAATTCCAATGGAGCTTGTCTTGTTCGCACTTCGCTGTCAGTGGTTTAGAGCAGTGGCAAGGCTGATTTAAAAGGAGTGCTTCAATTATCTGCAATTCTCTAACCCAAGCTATCCTTTCTTGCGAATCAGGATTCTGATTGGCCAAATGCGCCAATCACTTGTCCGCCCGTTATTTTCGCAATAACAGTCAGTGTTACTCGCACTGACATTCATTTGGTTAGAGTAACGCAACAATCGAATACTTGCTCGATTTCTGCGTCTTAACGCAGTACTTTTAAACGTGAATATAAGGTTGCGTGAGTCTTTGGAAGTTTATGTTCATTGCGCAGAATCCGGCTCTCAGTAACGCGCGCTTCAGAGGCGAATGCCTTAACGGATACAAATGGCAAAACGACGCGTTGCTTTTTGCATTGGTTGACTCATGTTTGACAACGCCAAAACCCTCCGGTCGACCATGGAGCTATTATATTATGGAGAGGGCAACAACGCGCTCAATATATTGTCGCCATTTGAAAATGTCCCCCCCTCCCGGCCTGACACGCGAATCACCCTCGAGTGCGTTAAGTGTCTGACCATCTACGGTATGAGCTACTCTACCGGGGACAAATTGACGCAGAATTCCCCTGACAAACGGACTGACTGACACGCCGATTACATTTTCGTGCGTTAAATTGTTTGATCAACTAGTCTGTGTTAACGCTTTCGGGGACATTTTCCAGGTAGCGCGTCTGAATACATGGAACTGCGTGTACGTCTGCCATTTTACAAACCGGCGTCAGCCCAGCCATGGGCCGTTAGCGTTGGATTGGCCGGGCCTAGGTTCACAGCATGCTTTTATTTATTGCGTCCTGTGGAAATACGCATAGCAGCACTGCTATCTTTTGTGTATAGCAACGCAATTCAATGCACTTCACCTTCGTCGAACTACATGCACTATTACCATCAGCTGCTTTTTACTACTGTTTAGGAGATACAAATATAGATCTAGAGATATTAATATCTCTAGATCTGTAGGGTATTATTAATTTGGCGGTTTGTAGAATAGAATAAATACAGCAGTTGCTTTTCTTACTGGTTCATAAACGTCTCGACTCTGAATTGAGTTTAATAACGAACTCAGCTGTGCTCGTCCGTTATTGGTCCTAATTCTAGTCTCGACTGTTTATTTGCCTGTAAAAGTCTCCCAGTAGCAGTTCATTCCTTAAATAACAAACATGATATCCTTGTACTATCAGTATTTGAAGGCTTTCCAATTGATCATCTGAAGTGAACAATTGATATGTGCGTTTGAGTTGGCCTCCATCAGAGGCCGCTTCATTTTTTAATACACTATCGCCGCCACACTAATATCCTATGTCCTTTGATTACTACATAGGTTTCTCTTCAAAACCAAATTAATGTTACTTACTGCAGCACGTTTCTCCTCTCCTTCATAAGGGCGAACCGAGTAGAATTTCACGCCTACTGACCGGCCAAGCGGATCGCCATTGCTGTGAGGCAAACGTGAAAGATCTGCATTCCCCATGGACACTCCCCGCAGATGGCTTTGCCTTTAGCTTTACCATTTATAGTGAAGTAAAGTTATCACAAAACCTGGACCCTGAAAAAGCATCTAGATGCTAATGGAAGTGACTCCAATCTGTGCAAGGACGACAGGAAGTGCAATCAATAAAAAATTCAACTGGGAATTCTTTCCACAGTTGTGAGATGGTCCATGTACAGTACTTTTTTTATGTATAAATGCCGAGCAGAGGATCGACATTCAAGGCCCAACAAGGGTGAGACCTGATACGCACCAAATTTGTCACTTGCGAATCCTCACCAGGGTACAGGAAAGGTAATCCTCTTTGCAGTACTGTACTCAATGTGGGTGGGTAATCACACGCAGACGGCAACTTGCTAATTGCCTACCCCTTGGTCGTCCCTGCTCCAATCCCATGTGCTGATCGCCTAGCGAGAAGGCAAGGTTCCATTTTTTTAACACGGCGTTGGTAGGACCCGACCGGGAATTGACCCCCGGTTTCCCGGGTGGAAGCCGCCGCTCTTCAGGTGTGCCAAAACATGCCAATAGCCGTTGGAAACCAGAAATAAATGTTCACTTCATCTGCGTGTCTTCTCTGCTCTCCGTTGATCCATGTACCCAGTAAGCATGGTTTCTACAGAGCCAGCAAAGATAGCGGGTGAACACACGAGTCCACAGTCATATTGGAGGATACACTAGCCAACACAACTAAAGCTATATTTATTGAATACCACAAAGGTTATGATTTCTCTGCCCAAATACGAACGTTAAAATATGCGCGATCGAACAGTTCTTTTCTGGAATCAAGGCCAATCCTCACGCCTACCAGGAAATCATTTTACGGGATTGTATGTTTCTAAAGCTAATATTGAACTTCGAGCCAAATAAATAACTAAATGAAAATAATCTTGTCTCTGTATTTCCAAATCTAGGACGTCAGATTTTGTCGAACCTGAATGTGGTGCTTGTTGTTACTCAGGCCTGCAGCTGCGGTGATGCTAATTTGTGCAGTTTAGCACACCATTCTTGAAGAATTCAACCTTCGGATGTTATCAGTTGGTAGGTGCTGAAGATTATAGAACAATCATAAGAAAACTTTCAGGGATCTTTCCCCAATATAGTAGATCAATCATCGAAAGAATTCCAAGTTGAATGCATGGCCATTGGAACATCTTTTTTTCAGTTGCTCAAGTACACTAATAACAAAGCCAGCTGATCCGAAAAAATGGGCTACCAATTTCCTGCAGATATTGATCCAGGACAGCCATGTTAAGCACTTTGCAGATGTCACCGTGTAAGGGGAAACCGCGAACGCACTCTGACAACCAGTGGGTAGTCGAGGCCGCTGCATCCAAGCCAGGCAGAGGCCCGCACCTCCGAGGCCGAGGCCGAGGCCACCTTCCTGAGGCCGAGGCGAGGCGGGACAAGAATATAACAGCCATAACATTTAAATACCAGTGTTTAAAACATGAATAATTTTGTTTGTCTCCCCCATGGCTACTGCAGTCATTAGATCCAATATATGGAGAAAAGGTTTGAAATCCCGAAAATGAGGATTGAACAAGACAAGTTGAGATGCAACGAAATTTTAATTATTGAAGTCAGTACTCAGAATGAAAAAATTAAGGCAGTTTGAAAGGTTATACTAATACCATCGCATTAAAACACCTGCATAGGACTCTCTAAGTGCCACAGGCAGACAGTACTAGCCTTAGATGCTACAGAAACTGCACTGCATTTGCAAAAATAAAGTATTCCAGCATCTGTGAGGAAAGCTTGACCCGGTTTGGGTCGGTGACAGAATATCCCCCCCACCCCATGGCTAAAATACTCTTTCCATACTAGTGGGACAGATAGCACGTCCTAGCCCGGGCAAATAGAGCAGAGTACTTGATCTGGCTGCACTATCTGGCTTCCAAAAGGCTGTGGAGTTTGATGAGCAGATGACCTGCCCCTCCAATCAATGTGTGTACGACACAAATTTCTTTCTCCGAATATAAATACTTTTAAAAGCCAGGTCTTGGCTAGCAATACGTTTCCACTCAATATCATCCAAAACATACAGTGACTCAAACCTAACGACAAAAACCAAACCAGAGAGCCAAGAGGCTTAGTGTACCTGACTGCCGGAAGTTTGTTGACCTCAGATGACCTTTGGCCTGGCCGAAAAACAATAGGGATCAATTACTCATATGGGGAACCAACATACCAGATGAGCTCGATCCACCAAGGGGGGTCGAAGTTATCGTGTTAACAATCCAGGCGTCACACACACACACAACACACGCACACACACACACACACACACACAACAGTCACGACACTGTCATGATGCATAGTTCTTTTGACTAAAGTCAATCAAAACCAGACTCGCCTGCGGTAAACACCAAGTATTATATCCAACATTGGTCAATCGTGGGCCGGGAGAGACAGGTCGATCTCATTCGATAACGACTGAGATCGGGTGGGGTCCCATGAGGCTAGGCACGAAAGTTAGTCTCAAAACGATCTCATGTTCCAAAACACGCAACTTCAGCAATACAAAAGTACGTCAAAAAATCCAAGATGCCCGCCATCGTGATAGTGGGGCGACGCCCATTTTGAACTCATCTGAGATTTTTATTCGATCAACAGGTGTGCACGGTATTCAAGTCAACCCGACCAAGGCGTTGGAGGAGTTATCGCGCTAACATGGAAAGTCTCTGTCGGCGGCGCTGGCGAAGACAGAACCAAATAATCCCCATGTGGGAGATATAATGAAGGATGCAAAAATATTTTGGTGTGATTTTTCATGTACACACTACAGACTGCAATGTCAGTTAGGCTAATTTGGACAGATAGTACTAAATGGTTTTTAGATAATCTGTGTAAATAACAAAATTGCAATTCAATCACGGCAGACGTAGTAACTTTTAGGCCTAGCATGAGAAGGACTGTGCCAAAGTACCCGCAAAATATAAATTTATATTGAATAATAAATGCATCACGATCTGCAAGCAACAGAACCACATCACTCGTATTTTAAGGGCTAGGCTTATGCACGTTTGAGCATGGAGACTCGAATTTATCTCGACAACTCCTACTACGACATAAGGGGCGATCAGGAGTGGTGTTCCAGGTGGGCCCGCGCCAGTGCAGGATTGCTGCTTTGTCACAAAGCTATACATACGCGTATGTGCGCACTTTGCCGTGCAAGTGCAATCAGTACTGGAAATGCTATATGGGGCAGCGAAGCGCGCGAGGCAGATGGCACTCTCGCACGCACTGGGGAACTGCACGGAGGGCCCGAGCGCGCGCCAGGACAATTTAGGGCAGTCTTTTGGGTGATACCGAGTATACTACGTTAGTCAATTGTCACGAAATTCGAACAAATCCAGAAAGCATCATTTGGGGAACAAAAAGTGTTCATTGGTTCTTCATTTTAATAGCAAAAAAATATTGTGCGGCTCGACCCGGGCTCGGCCCAAAATCCGAGCCGAAGCTCCGAGGCGAGGCCGAGGTCGCAGCCTCGAGGCCGAGGCCGAGACCGAGGCCGCCAAAAAAATGGCCTCGAGGCCGGCCTCGAGGCGAGGCCGGCCTCGAGACTCCAACGCTGCTGACAAATCCAGAGGAGTAAGTATGCCCTAGCAGATGATTACAGGGCAGAACCCTTTCCTACCCCAATTTTCTGATTCGTCAATTCTATGCTATTATGACAGAATGTGAATAGATAGCCCCATCCTGATCTCGTTCTTATAAATGGGAGCAGACACTCACTTGTATTATGCATTTCTTTAGTACAGGCTCGCAGACCCAAGAACGGTGAGTGACAGTACGAGGTGAGATGGCTGCAAAGCTGACCAAGGCTTGGGGTGCGCTGACTAGGAAAACACCCATCTTAAAGTAACCTTGAGGAGAGGAGAGGAGAATACTCAATAAGCCAGTTCGTAGTTGTAAGTGCGCATGCTCACACTGAACAGTTCGGAATAGACGAGATCCCCCCATAGCCAAATTGTTGAGGCTCATTTAAACGTCATCACTATTTGAAAACGCAACCAATTCATCCCATGCTTTTGGATGTGACTGTTGATAAGTATGGGGGGAAATCTGTAAGTTTGGTGTTTGCAGGATTGTTGTAATTTTTCAATGCTATCGGCCCCTCATGACCTTGACACAATATTAATATCATCTCATTAAACTGTAACTCGAACTGCATATTTACAGTGACCAGCATGTACATAGCATCAGCATAATATAGAACCAGGAGGACAAGAGGCTCAATGATTCCTCGATTGATCTGTTTGAGGATTGCAAAACAGGTATCAAGGTTACAGACCTCACTACCTCAGACCTGACACCAAACTACACGGTCGTGTTACCCTTCAAAGAGACAACATGGCCAAGTAGGAGTTTCATCTTCATCAGGTATGTGTTTGTAAGCTGAAATTGGCCAAAACATCAAACCCTCCTGAATTCCCAGTAGTCGGACAAAAAATGGCCTGATCTCCACATCAAAAACACAAGGGTCCCTGTACTCTTGATGAGAATATGATAACTTCCTCTGTGACGAGTACCAACTGGTCCACACTCCTTGATAGCCCAAGATTCAACGCCCTTGATTTTCTGCTCTTGTCCTCGGATGATTCAACTCCCTCCTATACCGTTTGGTGTCGTTCAGCGGACCTGCGGGGCTCCATAGACTTTACGCTAATAGCTTGTTGCGGCGCACTGTGGGATAGTTTTGATGAATGCTGGGAACTTTTTGAACAAAATGGCCAAATTCACCCCTAGCTGACCTGGACCTGAAACTCTCTGAACAACCCAGAAGTACATTAGTCAATGATTTACCGCCCAATTGTTATGATCGTCCGATCTGGCCCATTGACCTTCGAAGCCTGAAGAAGATGGCCAAAACGACCCCTGGAAGACTTTCGACCTTAAATTTCTGAACACTCAAGAGTGTTTTTTTTTTTTTTTTGTTCTGGGGCAAGGTACTTTGCCTCCATTGCCTCACCCCACCCGGCGATAATTGGGAACCCGTGAGGAATTGAGTACAATCTGCGCCTACAACGGCACCAACTTATACTCTCCGGGAGTGTCGGAGAGTGTACCGGTTCCTGTGATCGAGGTAATATCTGTAAAGCGCTTTGAGAACGTCTGCGCCGTTGGAAAGCGCTATATAAGCTCAGCTCAATGGTCAATGATTTATCTGACCCACTTTCACGTCATCTAATCTATTCTGTATCTGAGAAGAGAGCAGCTTGTTCATTTAAACAAAATGACCGAAATTAACCCCTAGATGATCTTTAACCTCAATTTCATGAACACCCTATATGAACTACGGTCAATGGTTAAACGACAAACTTCATGGTCATCCAATGGCAATCTCCGGGAGAAGCGTTTGTCATGACCCCCAAAATGCCAATAGAGACCTGTGCCCTCACTTCCTGAAACACCAGATATACAATGGGTAACCGATAAGACTGAATAAATTTCAGACATTCCAATTGAAAACTAAACATGTGCAGGCGGGTACACCGCCGACGTGTATATCTCGCCAAGAAAGGCCTTCAGTGGACCTCGTTTGAAGAAAGAACAGTAAATCTCAAGTCCATTTGACCTGGTGACTGAAATGGCCCGACCTGTGTCAGGACCAACTGTAGGTCCACATTCTCAAGTTTCTTCAAATCCAGCAAACTTAGCAAAATCACGATTGAAACGCTAATCGCCCTCTGGTGGAACCTTGAAATCATCGTCATTTTTTTCGGAACCAACTTTTGCCCCACTCACCAGTTCATGAAATCGGCTACTCTTATTTTCGTGTAAAACCTGCGAAATAGAGGGCAGCAGACATGCAGCGATGCCCATTTCCGAACTCGATTGAGATTTTGCTAGGACGGACAGGTATACCAAGTTCCAATCGATCGCTCAAGTGTTAAAGAGTTATTGCGCTAACGCATAAAGTTTCCGGCGGTGGCGGAGACGCGGCTACACCCCCAAAGCGAGTGTCCGGATAGTGTCTGGCCTGAACGCCCTGGGGTTGGTAAAAGTTTTTTTGCGGGGTTCTAATGATGAGCGTTTTTTGTGTCCCGAATTGACCGCAAGAACCCACCCCCCCCCCCAAAAAAAAAAGCGACCTTTGACCTCAACTTCATGAACAAGGGCCCCAGATCATGATCATTGTGACCGAGTTTCATTATGGTAGACCGTGCACACTGTAGGAGCTAGGAGTAGCAATTCAATCAATTGTGAACAGATAAATACCTATTTTGGGATACTAGGTTAAAGTTGTTGGTGATCATTTATTGGCATTCGGTTATCTGTCTTCTTGCGTGATTCCTTCAAAAATATTTAGCTGTCAATTTTGACGGCGTGTGGGGTCGGTTTTGTAAGGTGTATTTGTGTAAAAAATACAAACCGGTGTAAAAACGCAAAATCACAGTTTTACTAATTCGTGCCACGGCTTTTCACGGAATCAGAATTGTTTACTGGACAGAATTTGACTGCATTTTAACAGAAAATTGGTGGCCCTAGGCCAATGAATACACATTGTGCATGTCTCAATCAACACTGTTGCTGCCACAGTTGCTATTGCACTTGCTATGTAGTTGAGGTGTCAATCAAACATGGTCATAATAAAAATAAAAATAAATCCTGGGGATTGTGTACACAGTTCAGTCAATGAGCCTTTGCTGAAAAAAGTGTGAATTGGCCATGTTTGACTGATGATATCTCTGCAACCCTGTTAACAAATCTTGACCAAATTTCAGATTTTTCTTATCATGATACTCTTCATAAACAGATTAACAGAATGCAATAATCCATTTCTTTACAAAAGACACTTCAACATCCTAAAGCAGTGGGAGCCTAACGTTACAAGCGCCTGTGCCTAACAGCCAGGGTGAATAGTACTCACCACCAGGGTGAATAGCATTCACCGAGCAAAGGTAGAGTGATGGAGTAGAGGTAGAGTGATATTGATAGAGGTAGATGTGATACTGAAGAAGTGACTGATGATACTAGTTAGACTTGCATACTAGAGTCAAATGAGCCTTACATTCAGCCTTACATTCGAGTGGAATAATAGGAAGATAGCTTACCACGTAGGCGGGTTAAGAGAATGCTAAGTCTACGGTGGTGTTTAATGACCACTCTATGATAATAGGTTTTCGTGTGATTTGCTGCGAAGGTATTTCACTATTTGCAGTAAGGCTATTCCGAGTTATTGACATAAGTTACATCTACGTCCACTGAAGGTACATTGCAATGCCCCTGTGATCCTCGTTCATGGAGCCTGGGTACGGTCCCGCTAGTGGGTCCAATAATGCCCACGAGGACACCTACGTTCATGTCGGGCGGGTATGCGGGGATGCTAATTTTCAATATATTTAGCTTTTCGTCCCAAATCGAATGTAGGCCGACTTCATATCTCGGGTTATGGACATAGAAAGTATACCGGCACGACCATCAGTCATCATCTAACTGTCACATGACTTATGTATGTTTATAGGCATTTGTATGGCACTGAACGACTCATGATAGGACCGACTCATGAAACACACACTATTGGTGCGTTCTTTCGAAGTGGTGACTTTGGTTTGGTAATTACCAGATAGAATTAATACAAACCGTACGTGCTTCCAAGGTTATGTGACGCAAATAAAAAATCCCCCCCGGTTTTTGTCCGCTCTTCCCTTGTATTCACGGTATAATACGAGGTCCGAAAGACCGCGGAATATCCAGCTTCCAGCTGATGATGACGAATACCTTTTTTTTTTTTTTTCTCCGGAACTAGTCGCAATGATGTAGAACCCATAGACTATCGGCTGACTTCCTGAACTCGTTGTGAACAGTGAGAAAGCTAAGCCTTTTCAACAAGCCAACGGCTGTTATATAAAATTGTGTCCATTTGTTATAAATCTTCAGCAAATATCAAATCTGGCTGGACCACGTGTTGACTCAAACAAAGTTGCCACGAAACGTCGGGGGCGAGAACACGACAGGACTGGACCGGATTCAGCAAAAAGTGCAATCCGTGCAATAGCGCCCTCTTTCCCCTGAAAACTTCAGCAGGAAACTATAGGTCACACACCGCCATTAGCCGGCCCAGGCCTTACACACTCATAGAACTCCCTTCAGCCGAGTGAGCTGCCGAGTCGAGCAGAAGTTTTCGCCCGGAAAGTGCCCACCCATCATTTTCGAGCTGACATTCATATCTGTCATGCACTTCCAATTCACTGTACCTTGACCGTTTAGATTTTTCGCTAGGCTTGCCAGGCTCTTTTGGGGATTTCCCCAATGGTGCTGTTGGCCGGAAAATCAGTTTTTCCCAGGTCCATCCAAACAATCTACAAAGTGGTCAAAAATTAGCTCGAACCTCCCTAAACGGGCATCCTTGGTACTTTGCAAGCCCCCTGGCCTGTCCAATGCAGTCAGCGTTGGACCCGGCAAGGATTCAGAATATGTCATTTTTAGGGACTATATTGTTGACAGGGTACTTCAGCTGGGGAGGAACACCGACAAATGGTGGCGTATAACCTATACTGTCTACTGATACTTGTATCGCCGAAAGAGATGCCGACTTTTCGTGGCCATAAACTCAACAAATAGGTAGGGGAAGTGATGTGGAGAACAGGGGCGGATCCAGGATTTTCAAAAGGGAGGGGTCCAACTTGGCTCCAGCGAAAAATGGCAGTCCAACTTTTTTCACAACGTTCATACCATTTCTCATTCACTTTATTTTCAAATTTCCTCTCGAATGTCATTTTTTATTTTTCCCAAGAAATCTGGATCCGCGCCCGAGTGACCGATCGGAGATATCCGAACATCACCCACCCCTCTGTCAGAACTTGCATTTTTTTTTCTTCAATATAACCATGACGGGAAGGGGCCTCCCGTGGGGGTTCACGCATGAGCGGCTATCTGGGATGGGGCACCCTCAATATTTTGATTAAGAGGGCCGCTAGTGCATTTCTTCCCCCAATTTTGACCCATTTCGCGTATACTGTTTCGTACATATTAGTAGTACAAGACCTGTGTGATGGAATATATGAATTCTCCAGTGTCGAATCCTCGAAAACTGAAACACGCGATGTCTTCACTTTTCTTGTTGTCCATCCGCCTCATTCTTCATAGGACGCAGGTGCAAATATATGAAGTTCAATTGTATAAGCATTCACGGAGGCTACACTTAGGCCTCTCCTCATTTTTTCCAATCGATAAAGGGTCAATACCCATTGGCGTAAACAATGGATAGATAGCGCAGCTGGTTTGGGAGGGGGATCCAAACCAGTGGGGCAGGACATTTTGTGAGGGGATTCCAAACCAGTGGCGTAGCCAGGATTTTTTTTAGTTCTTAGTGGTGAGGGGGTGGGGCTGGTGATTTTATGGAGTGGAGATTGATGGTGGGCTGTGGGAGGGTTCTTATTTTATATTTCCAGCCTCCATGCAGGTACTAGGTGGCCTTGTGGGCAATTTGGTGCAAATAGCACACTTTCACACTATTTCTATTGTGGAAATAATTTTTGCATTTCCACCTGGCCTAGCGATTTGGTGCTAGGGGATTAGTTCCCTTTCTGGCTTTGGTCCGATATCCACTTCCTCGACAAATTCGTTTAAAATCTTGGTATGACCCACCGGGAAGCAACCCCGGTCTCCCGGGTGGAAGCCCGACTCTCTACCATTGTTCAACCACTCGGTACAGTCAATAGTTGCGCTAGCTACTCTGCTGACAGAGCATTACCAAATCATCAACCTGGGTATAAATTATGTTGGACTTACTATCCGGCTATATTTGCATCCCAAGCGCCCCCCCCCCCTCCTGAAGAGGCCTGAAGTACAAAATATTCATGTTTGAGCCTGAAATTACAACGAAAGGTATTTTGTGTCAAATTGGAACAAACCTCATCCTGAAAAAATCCTCCAACCTTGGGATTATGGGGGTTTTAATGGGGGGTTTGAATGGGGAGTTTGGATCCCCCTCCCAACCACACGTACAACTACCACAGGGTCCCACTGTTATGTTTTGTATGTGTTGTGATTTTCCCTAATCACCGTCAAGAAACGTTCAGCAACCTGGGTTGGGTTAGCCTCTATAAATACATTATTATTACTAGTATTATTGTATGATAGGACAGCGGTCTTATGGCAGCGGTCTGATCTTCTACAATCCAGTCTGTCAATATTTGTCATATAATGGCTAGTTTCACTAAAGCTAGTTCCACCTAGACACTATATTTTTAAAGAAAGAATGAGAATCGTGAATAGAAGTTTTATCGAATACGCAGGTACAATTTCACTATGTGTCATTATGAAGTATGTCAGTCCAACAGGATTCCACCCAGTTTATCAGAGTCTTACGCAGCTGCCGCCAGTAGCATCTAGCTCGGTGGTGTCCTAGAGTGTGGTGGGGTGGGGGGGGGGGGGGGGTTGAGGTCGGTACCCAAGAGAAGTGCGCCCAGCCTCGAAGCCCTTCTCTATGCAATGAAGGCAATTCATGGGCCCACAGACATGTTTTTGCGAATTTGACAACAACAGCGGTAAAAACGCCTAACTGAATAGTGAACCAGGACGCCCCAGAAGGCAGTGATTCTTGACTCGTTCTGACAAACTATAGCCGGACTCAAGGACAAATGGGAGATTGTACCAGCTCATTATGGGAAACGTAAAGCTGACAAATACTCTTGATAAGATAGCTACACACTAATTTCAAGGATTTCAGACTTTGACCTCTGGTGACCTCAGATGACCTCTGACATGACAAAAATGATAGGGTTCATGTACTCATCATGGGGAACACACATACCAAGTATGAGCTTCATCATCCAAGTGGGATCGAGTTATTGGGTTTCACAAGCCCAAAATTGGCCAAATTATTGACTTTTCACAAAATTTTACTATTTTTGACAAAATTCACCCGACCTATACCAAAAAACAATGGGGTTCCTGTACTCCCCATAAGAAAGCTACACACCAATTTGAACCCGATCAGACCAACCATTCTTGACTTATCGTGTTCACAAAGTTTGCGACTTTGACTTGGTGACCTCAGATAACCCCAAATCAAGGGTTCATGTACTCATCATGGGGAACACACCTACCCAGTAGATCTTCTCCATCACAGGGGGTCAAGTTATTGTGTTTCACAGCCAGGCGTCACACACATTACACACACCACACTGGCCATACTGCATAGATTCCTCCGCTTCGTCACGGATAAAAAAAGTAGAGTAGTTGTCGTGTGAAATATATTTGTTCACCAGGTTAGGTTTGGGGGTTCTGACCCCCAAGAACCCCTCCCTTTGCGTACGCCCACTGCATGATCTAGCGTGACAAATGGTTTCTCCCATCGGACAAATCATGTCATTTTTCAAAGAAACATCGGCCCACACATATTCCCCTAGATCCCTGTTTGGGCAGCTACGCGAGTTGAGAGCGGGGGGGGGTGTTAAAGCAGAGCTGTCTTAGCCTATGGGGCCGCCCATCTATGTGTAGTGAGGGGGTGGAAGCTGAGATGGGCGGAAAACAGGGATTACTCTTCATGACTATTCAGCTTTTAGATAATATCATTTTGTTTATTCAGCTAAGTTTGTTATGCTTTTGGGCGACACAGGGAGGAATGATAATGCCATGCCGGCATGTCTAATCTTGAGCGATTGTCGGCCCTGGGGCAAAGCAAGCGAAAATAGGGAAGTGAACTGCTAAGTTCAATTTAGTCCTAATGCCTCAAATAGAAAAAATTCAGTGGGCCACTGACACACTCATGGGATTACATTTTTTTACTCGCCATAAGAAAACTGTGACTGCTTAGACGACCTCTCTAGGGTTCAAATGACCATTTACCGAACCCCAAACAATGGGATCATGTACTCATTATGGGCAAGTTGGAACCCACATACAATATGAATCGTTATCCATCCAGGTGGGGTCGGTTACGTGTTAACGAGCTAAAGATTGTGCCAAATCAAGTTTTTTCACAATTTTCCAGTTATCCCCCAAAACTGACCGCCGGTCCTACCAAAAACAATGGGTTCCTGTACTCATAAGAGCTGTATATACTGATTTCACCCGCTCGGACCATTCATTCTAGCGCACACACAACGCTTGCACACAATGCGTGACTGCGTAGATTTATCCTCGACTTTCCGTCAAGACTAAAAAACCCCGAATAATCGGTTTTGCCTACAAGATATAATTTCGAGGCCTGTCTGCACAATTTTGGTGTATTCAATGTGATACATTATTGGCTCTATCGGGGAATATAATATTGCGTATATCATACCAATAATCTGTCAGAATAACCATGTATTCTGAGGGTTGGGGATGCCAAAGTAATCAGAGTTCTTCTTTGCTTCATACGAGGAAAGCCATCGCACAAGGGCATTACTTTGCCGCAGCTCTCGTCAGCCTCCAGATTAATACAGCACTGGGTCTTGACCAGTTGTATTTTATCTGTAGACTGCCCTTTGACTGGTGTCCGATTTTCGGGCCAGCGGACCGCCGCCCTCTCGAAGTGAGTTCCACGGGCACATCTGTTCCTCCTTCATGTCCTCCATGACATAGGTGATCTCCATGCCCGGCGGGCACTGCGTCAGGCCAGGTGCCTCATGGTACCCTTGACAGTCTTTCCGCCGTCATCTCCTCCCGGCGGGTAATTCGTACGACTGGCTCTCTGGAGGCCGGCTTCATCTCATAGACAGGGCAGACACTGTGATGCCTGAATGGACTCCGACGAAGTTGACCCGAGTCCGTAGGAGGAAAGGAATCGTGCCGTTTGGTGTAGGTTTCCTCCACTGTCGTTCCTAGGGAGGGCATGTCAGCAGACGTAATGCCAGTCCCCTCGTTCCGCAATTTCACGGTCTTCCTAACGTTCTTGCGATGCCTGTATCTCGGAGGTGCCTGGTCGTGGAGGGTTTCGCGGTCCCACGAGGACGGTAGGGCACCCAGATTTAGGAATGCATGTCACCATGGTCCCCAGGTACTGTCCCAACGCCTCAACACCCCTGCGTACTGCTTCCTTATGGAGGTCTCGTCGTGGTAATCAAAAAAAAGAAAAAAAATAAAAAAAAAGGAAACACTTCGTCGTGGGGTGCTGATCCTCGTGACCCTGCTTCAGGGAAATCGTCGAGAAGTCGTCGGAGATGGAGGCTGGGTCGTCTTGTTCACGAAGAAGTACAGGTCGCCGTGGCCGGAAGATCGGTCTTCGTCGGCAACTCAGGTCTCGCATTGGCGCTGATAATCTGCTGGATAAGCTCACTCGGTCTGGGTGATGCCGTTCTCGTAGCTGGTCTGGACTGACGTCGTGCTGTCGTAAATCGCGTAGCTCGCTCCCACCATCTGGTATTGTTCTGGGCTGTCCTGCGTTGGTGGTGTAAACGGTCAGCCAGCTCTTGCAGAATCCGTCCTTACCGTTTTTTGCTCTTCGTGTCCGCAGTAGGCAGCTGTTGATCTCATATGCTTGAGTAGTCTTCCGTCCAGACTGTCCCCAAACTGTGCGCCGACCCCCAGTAGTCGTCGCGCCTTGTTTTATTCCTTGCCAAGACCACCGAGAATTCGGTACTACTCCGCCCACGGCCGCGGTTATAACCGCCGACAAGGCCACCACGGAGAACACTTTTCGCAACATCAGTCCTGAGTTAAATATAAATATCGTTCAATGCAGTGTCGGAGCAGAATAATTGCTCGAATTACACCTGGCAGTACACCGCATTTACCTTGTAGGGAAGTGCTCCACTCAAAATGGCCTCTACCCCCTATTTCAAATAGGTACATTTATGGGCCCCTAGATCCATGCTGTCAATATTTTGCTAATAACCGCTGCAAAACCTCCACTGAACTGCAAACCAGGTTTTTTGGGTTCAAGAAAATTCATTCCATACTTGGTCATGGAGGTGTTCTGACCCCCCCCCCCCCCGTCTCCCCCCTGCCCCCATGTATTTTGCGGTACTATCTCCCTCGATCAGACCGCCATTTTCCAGACTGACTGTATCTTTATAAGGGAACAAAATACCAGGTATGCGAACTTATCCAGAGGGGTCAACTTATGTTCACGCGCCTGGCAATCATGATTGTTATGAAAGGCCGTGATTCCTATCTTGACATGTGGTAATGTACCGTACAAGTCTTCTGGTCAGCATTTTAGACTTGACCCTATTTACAAGGTAAATCCCGCCCGCATTCTAATAAACAAGGACCAGATTACAGAACAAATTGAATTTGGGACAAAATCCAACTCGGTAGGCACCAAGAGTTATGAACGATTGTGTCCACAATTCCAGACTTCTGACCTCGGCTGATCCCACGATTCCTTTGACCTGGCCCAAAATGATACGGATGATGCCTCATACGTGGACCCATATAAAAAAGTAAGACCCATTTATATACAACATATTCTTGCACTCTCCATGCGAAAGCAGAAAGCTAGGAATAAAACCAGAAAGCCAAAAGGTCCTTAGTGATTCCTGGACTCTTTCTGACAACCTTAGCCATACAGATTGCACCGCCACTTTGGGGCAACATAACATCTTACAACTTCCCATTTTCCCCAACCAACCAATTGGGGTTTTCCTGAAAAAAAAAAAAACAAACATACTCTTTAAGCAAGCTACACACGGAATTTCAAGATTCAGACTGACCTATGTGACCTCAGATGGACCTACCTGACCCCAATAATAATAGGGTGTCATGTACTCATCATGGGAACACACGTACCACGTATGGGCTTCAATATCGCGGGTGAAGTCGAATTATCCATGTTTTCAAGCCAAAGTGAGCCAAAATATAGACCTAAAATTTACCCCGCCCGACCTGAACCAAAAACAAATAGGTTCGCGCCTGTACTCCCCATAAAGAAAGCTATACACCAATTATCACTTGGCAGACAAACCATTCTTGGCCTATCGTGTTTACAAAGGTTTCAGACCTTGACCTCTTTGACCTCAGATGACCTCTGACTGACCGCGCCAAAACAATAGAGTCATGTACTCATCATGGGGACCAACTTACGTCCAGGTGTGGTCTCAGTTACTGTGTTTACAAACTGGGCGTAAAATACACACCAACACACTCAAAATGCAGACGCACTGGCATGACTGCAATATAAGATGCCTTTTGACTTCGTCAATGAATAAAAAATACTGAAAATACCAGAATTTTTCATTGTTTCCTTTCCCCCAATTGACCCCAACTCACGCCCTATTTCAGCCTTGATATTTAGACTTTCGACTCTGGTTTTACCCCAATGACCTTTGACCTGATCCCACAACAATAAATGAATGTGCTATGGGCAACTTAAAAATCGCCAATTGTGAGCTCATTCTATAGTGGGGTTAGTGTCGATGCACAAGCTAAGCTTGGTAAAAAAAAAAGTTTCTCATTTTTCCACATTTTCAAAAATTTGGACTCTACTATACCCCCAAAACAACAGGGTCCTCGTATTTCCCCAACCACTATAACCATGTAACAAATTTCACACTTGCCTTCTGCCGACCTCATATTACTTTTTGACCTCTCCCCAAACAATCGGGATCATTTACTCACATAGGGTACCAGCAGGGTAATGACGCTCATACCTCCAAGGAGTGGTCGAGTTGCATCGTGTCTACAGGCTCGGCGTCCACACAAACCGTCAACGACTGCATATATTCCCGGGCTGTCGTCAAAGACTTAAACACGTTTCTTCTTTTTCCCCGACTCGCACAAAATAATCGCGCCCTTTAATACGTCATGGAAAGACCCCCTCCTTTGTTTTTTGTTTTGTTCAAATGTTTGCCCCCAGAAATGCTCTGGGCAAGTGCCTCGGTTGGCCCCGCCGTAATACCGGCCATTATAGCCTCTTTGCAAATAGCCTCTCGCAATGCCCTTTGTGTGTACCTCCGGTGCCAAAGGTAGGCAATCTATGGAAGGCCAAATAGGAATTTTTCAGCAGATAAAAGTGATTTTTCCTGGCCGAAAATAGCACATTTTAGTCCGATTTGATCATAGTGTAAAAACAAAAAACAATCGGGATCAAACTCTAAAATTTTGAGAGAATATGCACGACGAATGAGATAATCGAGTTTCTCCCATACATGCTACCAAACAAAACTGCCCCCTGAAGTATCCCATCATGCAATCAAAACGGCCCACAAGTGCACCGCACCATGCTATTTGCGAAAAGGTTCATGTGAAAACTGGAAGAGGGTGTTATTAGCTATGCCCCGCCCCCCCTGCTCTTTCCAAGTGGGATCGACCTACGGGACAACTACTGTGGTGTCTCCTTGTAACGTAAAGAGATATCGCACTCATGACACAATATTATTCAACACCTTTTCTTGCCCATCTTTTCTCAACATTCCGATTTGCCTTGTGCACACACAACCAACTACGGGACAAAACATTAATTAATCGCGAGAAGAACCGATCCTGTTTCTTGTTTCGTTTATTCACCTACTGCCACCAACGGGAAGCTGTTGCCAATATACAATATATATATATAGATATATTATACTCGATACGATATGGAACAATATAGAGCATGTGTACAGTAAAATTTTCTATCCAACGCCTGAAAACGGGGGGGGGGGTATTTGTGTGGCCATCCCCCACTTTCAAAAGTTTGGGATATACTCCTCCCCAATTCCCTCCGAGGATCACGCCCGTGAGCGTTCATGTACTCATGAGCCTGACACGCCCCAATTTGATCCCGCCGGGCTTGTTTGGGATAGCCCGAAGTTCGCCGAAAACATACATTTTTTGCTGCGGGGAAGCAGCTCTACAAGTCTTATCAGGTCTCTCCGTCCGTTCGTCCGGTCGTTAGTTCGTTCGTGTCGTCAGTTCTGTTCGGCCGTTTCATTCTAACTTCTGCATCATACATGCGATCAGGTTGAAACTTGTGGGTGGCTGAAACATGCCACTGGGCTAACTGAGTTACATTTTTCCCATAGTGTGATGAACTTTTTAAAATAAATCCAATTAATACCCCATGATCTTCATTCGTGACTTCCGAACCGACATGGCAATCAGGTTTGAAACCTGGTGTGTGTCGATGTCGCATGCCACGGCTAACCGAGTACATTGTTTGCGTATTGTGTTGTGCTTTTAATTTAATCCCTTAATTACCCAAATTTCCAACTTCCATTAGCTAGCTCTCTGGTGCAGTTGAAGGTTTTTTTTTAATTACTACTCCACCCTCTACAGAGCAATTGTTTACCTTGATTCTGTCCGAGGTCCAGGTCTGCAGCCTCCGTTGGAAAACCCAAAATAAACAAATTTTCCGATGTCCAGGGGGAAATGACTTGTCCCTCACATACTCGCTTAGATTGTTGGCGTGGCCACGAAAGAAAGTTGTTTTCACTGTCTGATGTTGAGTTCTGGTTTGTTTAGGCATATGTACTAATATACAGGCCTAGAATGATGTAGTCGAGTACTTTATGTGCTGGCAACTGATAGCAATGTTAGGCCAATGTTGGTAGACACGTTCCAAGAGGCCATTCCAGGTTATGACAATGTCATCAAAGGTCAATTAAAATGTGAAACAAACATAAAATGTGGATTGGTGAAGAAAAGCAGTGAAATTCGCCACAGGAATTTGCCGTCCGCAGCAGCTATTCGACGGTTCGACTTGCGCTTGTTTAACAAGTTTCCACTTTCCTACAATTACCACTCTCAATAAGAAGAGCATTTCAATGTACCCTAACTCAACTGATCCCCCTAGGCATGTGGGACTGATTTAAGTAGGACTGCCCCAACACTGAATTCTCACATCTCCACTTTTCCCCCAAGATTGGCCTCTAATCTCCCACAAAATAAAGAGCGTCCCATCTGCCTGGTCATGGGAACATATGATATGTTTCATCAAGAGAAGCAAGGAGGGATAGATCGGTGTACTTCACCAGGCTGGAAGCATGTATGCTATTGTGTATGGGAATGGTGAAGCAGGCCACTATAGCCCGATCCAGTCTCTCACAAAATATATGGATCATCTCTCCTTCAGTCCGACAAATGTGATTACTAACAGTCCAACATGGTCCTAAAATGGGGAGGGGGGGGGGGGCGTTTTTCCTTCGGATTGAAGAACCCCCCTCCCCCAAAAATCGGCGATTGGGGTACCATCGGAAATAGCCACGGAAACGGTAGGTGATCGCGTTTTCATATTATAGATGCTGTGTTACAAACTTTTTTGTATTAGCCCTGAATGCAAGGAAACTGCGCACATTGCGTTCTTGTTCTTTCTGAATGCCTGTTGGCTGATAACGATCGCAGACACGAATGGCAAGAATGTTTTTACCCTTCAACTCGATGTCCCTTTTTCTGGCAATTTCCCAATATTGCACCTCTGGCGGACTAAAATGCTTATCAAATCACTGTTCTTTTAAATCGTTGTCCGCACTCTTGTTTGATCCATCTCTACACGAAGGTGGAGCAACCAGGCATTTTTAGCCAGGTAAGAAGTAACCCTCAGACAGTCGATAGGCCTTATACCGTATAAAATAACGATGACCGTCTAAGGAGCTTCATGCATAAGCGTGGTTTACCGGTGGTTAGCTCTAGTTAGCCATGGTTATCTCGGGCTTTGTCCGGACTTCCAATCGAAGGGGGGGGGGGGGGGGGGGGGGGGGGGGGGGGGGGGGGGGGGGGTGGGGGGGGGGGGGGGGGGGGGGGGGGGGGGGTGGGGGGGGGTGGTGGGGGGGGGGGGGGGGGGGGGGGGGGGGGGGGGGGGGGGGGGGGGGGGGGGGGGGGGGGGGGGGGGGGAGGGGGGTGGTGGGGGGGGGGGGGGGGGGGTGGTGGAGCCATCTCTCCCTCGCTTCTTCTCCTCACATGTCTACAAACGATGATGTTGAATTTGATGCCAATCTGCCCAGTAGCGTGTTAATTGGAGTCTATATTGAAGAATGATCGACATGGGTTATACTACTGAAAAAATAATGCTGCAAATATAAGTAACTTACCTATCCCATCAGATTACGCACTCCCTAGCTCCCATCCCTTATACCTTGCTATACAAAAATACTTACACGGGAGTTTTCTTCAGTTTGTGAGACAGTAACTTAGGAGAGCTGTATACAGGGACAATAAATCGCAGCAGAATAGGCCGAGGGGAATCTTCCCACTTCTGTAACGGTTCACAAAGACGGACTATAGCTACAGCGAAGGGGAAGGGTGTCTATGGAAGAGCAGGAGTGTGGCCGGCGAGGATCGATCTGATGGCATTCACATTGACCCAGGACAGGTATTCACTTCAGGTCTATAACTGAACTGCTGAATATCTGCATAATAATGACGGAATGGATTTGGATGTACAATTATATCGCGACTGGCCGGTCTGGTTCTGTTAAGGTGATTGCGTAACATATCATTGTGTGTGTCGATGGCTTACTCATGGCATTCGTTGAGGTCGTTGAGAGAATTAAGCGAATCACGATGATTACTATTTGGGTGGAACGCCGCTACATTCCATTATTCCTTTCGTCTGATGGAGTTATGATGGCTATTTTTGGGGGCAGTAAAACCCAACTCGAGATGCTATGTTTCCAATAGAGTCGCCTCTCGTTGAGTCCCCTCTCTGTAATGTCCTCCATTGCCCAGTAGCGCCACAACCCAGACGGACCAACAGGGCGGCCTAATTTATGAATATGGATAGGATTCCATGATGCGAGGCGGGGACCGGAACCGCTGGCCCGGATCCCAAAGTCGGGACATAGAAGCCCCCCCCCCCCCCCTCAAGGGTTTGAACATGAAGTGCTCTAGTTGTTTTAAACCTCTCCCCTGTAGTTTGAAGAAATATTGATGCACAAGACAGAATGTTTTATTCTGGCTGATGAGGGTGGTGCGAATGTTGTGATTGCCTCCGGGGGGGGGGGGGGTCTGAGGAAAGGGTTCGGGAATCTAGGATAGGATACCCACCGAAATACTATCTTCAGAAGATTTTTGACGCATTTTTGGAGCCTAGGGCGCTAGTCAGAAGGCTGGTAACCGAACGTCATTTGTCAGACTGCCTAGGACTAAGGCTAGGATTCCATAGATGCGTATACGGGTCTGGAACGCACGTGGAAAATCGCGAATTCAGGTGGGCTGAGACGGGGCCAGTGTCTGAATGTATCCTGAGTGTTTAGTTTGAAAAATATGTATTGGTGCCACAGAGACATAATAGTTTCTAAATGAAAGGAACCTAACACAATAGGCAAAAGAAGCAAATGTACCGATGCGTATACGGATGCGTAGTTACCGCGAATGAATTCTATGGACTATCGGCTTAAAAAGCCAAGCAACGACATATACATGGGCTGCTGCATTGTTATGGTCTTTCCGCATAGACTTACAGTGTTTTTTCTTCTGAAACGAACGTTCGTTTTCGTCAATATGTGATTTTCACATCCGCCTCGAAACAGGCATACACATATATGGATATGGAATCCCAGCCTATAGGATTCCATAGATGCGAATGTGATGTGCGATATGAATGTCTAAAGTGTAATTTTGCCAGGGATGTGGATTTTTTAGTAGGAATTAAACTGCATAATGATGTCAAGGGGCCCTAAATATCTCACAGCTCATGAATAAGGACGTTAAATAACTTTTTGAGGAAGACATTCCATGGAATCAATATGCCGTGATGCGGCATCCTCGTCGCATCCGTACAATGGTAATTTTCTCTATTTAGTGTTCGTTCCATTATGATCATTGTCGCATCCGTACAATGGTAATATGCCTATCTAGACTGTTAGAGTTCGTTCCATTATGTTTTGGTAATATTCAGATGCTGAAAAAAAGTCGCAACTGGCATTTGCTCCAATGGAATACTCGCCTGAGGATTCCATAGATGCGATTGTCGAATGCGGCAAGACACCATAAATGTCGGATTCATGCAAATACAAAAAATGAAACGTGTCTAAATGAGTCGCCGTTGGTTTGTAGAGATATAGATGAGTTTCGTAACAGCGGAATGAAACGGACACTGAGAAGGAAGTACGGTGTGTACCAATGCGTCAGTGATGCCGCATCAGAGCAAATTGATTCCATGAAATATCGCCCCATAAAGCATTTTAACGTTCTTAACTTCTATTCATAAGTTGGTCGATATTTATGGTCCTTTCATCTCATCATAACGGTTAATTCTAGTATAAAAACAATCCTCTCTCGTAAAACTCGCGATTTTTATTCCTTGACGAAGTCAAATGAATCAATGCAGTCATGCTGGTGCGTCTCTGTGTGTGTATGTATGTGACGCCCAGCTTGTAAACACGATAACTGGACCCCACCTGGATGGATGAAGCTCATACTTGATATGTGTGTTCCCCATGATGAGTACATGAACCCTATTGTATTGGGATCAGGTCAGAGGTTACAGATTTTGATAGCACTGTATTGCTCTACTATCCCACGATCAGAAAACCCTGCGAACTCAGGAAACAAAAAACACATTTACTCTATATGTACCCTTCCCCCCTCACCTGAGGTCACTTAGGGGTCAAAGTCTGAAAACCTTGTAAAACACGATAAGTCCAGAATGGTTGGTCGGATCAGATGAAAATTAGTGTACAGCTTTCTTTTGGAGCAAAGGAACCCTATTGTTTTTGGTTTCGGTCGGTTGTGGAATTTTGGTCAAAAATAGTAAAGTTGTGAAAAGCCGATATCTTGGCCAATTTCGGCTTGTAAACAGTAAACACGATAACTGGACCCCACCTGGATGGATGAAGCTCATACTTGATATGTGTGTTCCCCATGATGTGTTAATGAACCGTATTGTTTTGGGGTCAGATCAGAGGTCATCTGAGGTCACCATAGGTCAGTCTGAAAATCTGAATTGAGTGTGCAGCTTTTTTTTTTTTATCAAGAGTTGAGGAACCCCAATTGGTCAACTTGGTGGGAAAAGGGAAATTTGGCGATTATGTTTGCCCATAATGAGCTGGTACAATCTCCCATTTGTCTGGCTATAGGTTGTCAGAAAGAGTCACGGCATCACTGAGCCTTTTGGCTTTCTGGTTACATTCGTACCGCACGCCACTTTCGCATTTTTGGATCCTAGCCTAAATGTCAATGCACATGTGCGCAGACTGGAAAACTACCTGAGCATCAGGGATGTAGTCGAGGCCACAGTCAATCCGTTGCAGATCTCAAATATTGATGATTAGGGGTTTTAAAACTGTTAAAGCGCTTTAAGGGATTACTCTTTCATGACTATTTCAGCTTTTAGATATATCATGTTTGTTATTCAGCAAAGTTGTTAGCTTTATGGGCGACACGGGAGGAATGATAAAATGCATGCCGGCATCATTGTCTCTGCTTGAGCGATGTCGCCCTGGGGTAAAGCAAGCGGAAAATAGGGAAGTGAACGCTAATATTCAATTTTCCGAATGCACAATCAAATAGAAAGAAATAGAAATTCAGTGGGCCACTGACACACTCATGGATACATTTTTGTTACTCGCCTATAAGAAACCTGATGCTTAGGACCGACATCTCTCCTGGGTTCAAATGACACATTGAACGAACCCTAAACCACTAGGGATCATGTACTCATTATGGCAAGTTGGGAACCACATACGAAGTATGAGCTTTATACATTCAGGTGGGGTCGAGTTGAGTTATCGTGTTACGAGCTAAATTTGCCAAATCAGGTTTTCACAATTTCCCAGTTTCCCCCAAAAATGACCCCGGTCTTACAAAAAACAATAGGGTTCCTGTACTCATAAAGAGTGCTGTACTACTGAATTAAACCCGATCGGACCAGGCATTCGAGAGTTCACACACACCCGTGCACACAATGACGTGACTGAGTAGATTCTCGCAAGGACTAAAAAAAACCCCGAAATAAATCGGTTTTGTGCTCTACAGATATATTCCGAGGCCTGTCTGACAATATTATGGTTTGTATTCAATGTGATTCATTAATATGGTCCATATCGGGAATATAATATTGCGTAATATCAGACCAAATAATCTCTCTTAAAATAATATATTCCGGATGGTTGGGGGATCAAAGTAATCAGAGTTTCTTTGCTGTCAGACGAGGAACCATCCGCACAAGGCTACTTTGCCGCAGCTCTCGTCAGCCTCCAGATTAATACAGCACTGGGTCTTGACCAGTTGTATTTTCGGTAGACTGCCTTGCGGTTGTCCATTCGGTCCAGCGGGACCCCGACCTTCGAAGTGAGTTCCACGGGCAGCATCTGTTCCTCCTTCATGTCTACCAATGACAGAGGTGAAAAAAAAAAATTTTTCTTTTTTTTTTCCCCCCCCATTTTGTGGGGGGGGGGGGGGGGGGGCCCCCCCCCCCCCCCCCCCCCCCGGAGGGCACTGGTCAGGCCGGTGACCTCAGTGGTACCTTGACCGTCTGTGTCGTCGTCATCTCCTCCTCGGAGTGGTAGTCGTACGACTGGCTCATCTGGAGGCCGGCTGCCCTCATCTCATAGACGAGGCAGGACACTGTGATGCTGATGGACTCGACGAAAGTTGATGAAGCCGAAGTCGTAGGAGGAAAGGAATCGTGCCGTGTTGGTGTAGTTCATCCACTTGTCGTTCCTAGGGTGGGCATGTCATCAGACGTAATGCCAGTCCCCTCGTCGCAAAGGTCACGGTCTTCCTAACGTCTTGACGATGCTTTCTCGGAGGTGGCCTGGTGGTGGCGTGAAGAGGGTTTTGCCGGTCCACCGAGGACGGTAGGCGCTATCCCAGATGTAGGAATGCAGTAACCATGGGCTGCCCCAGGTACTGTCCAACGCCTTCACCCCGGCGTACTGTCCTTATGAGGTCTCGTCGTGTAATCAGAAACACTTCGGTCGTGGTGGCTGATCCTCGTGACCCGGTTCAGGGAAATCGTCGAGAAGTCGTCGGAGATGGAGGCAGGGTCGTCTTGTTCACGAAGAAGTACCAGGTCGCCGTTGCGGAAGTCGTTCTTCGTCTGGCACCAGGGTCTCGCAGTGCGACTGTGATATCTGGTGGATAATCTCACTCGGTCGCGGTGATGAGGCCGTTCCGTAGCTGTCTGGATCTGTACGTCGTGCTTGTCGTAAATCCGTTTCATAGCTCGCTCCCGACCAGCTGGGTAGGTTCCTGGGCGTCGCTGTTGGTGGTGGAGACGGTCAGCAGCTGCTTGCAGAATCGTCCTTACCGTTTTTGCTCTTCGGTCGCAGTAGTAGCAGTCGGTTGATCTCTATATGCTTAGAGTAGGTGTCCGTCGCAGACTGTCCCCAACTGTGCCGCCGACCCCATAGTCGTCGCCGGCATTGTTGTATTCCTTGAAGAGACCACAGAGAATTCGGTACGTACTCCCGCCCACGGCCGCGGTTATAACCGCCGACAAGGCCATCACGGAGAACACAAGGTGTTTCGCAACATCAGATACCTGAGGTAAATTAGAAATATCGTCAATGCGTTCTGGGAGCAGAAGAAATTGCTCGAATTTCGAATTACACTGCAGTACACCGCAGTTACCGTGTAGGGAAGTGCGCCCTCATAAATGGCCTCACCCCCTATGGCAAATAGAAAAGGTACAATTTATTGGGGCCCAAGACGTGCTGCGGCCATATTTGCTAAATAACAGCTGCAAAACCGCAACTGAAACTGCAAAAACTCCGTTTTGGGTGCATAAATTATTCATCACTTGGGTCATGGGAGGGGGTTCTGACCCCCCCCCCCCCCCCCCCCGCCATGCCTCGTATTTTTGTACGATCTTCCCCGCGATCAGACCGAACATTCCAGATGATTCAGGTACTCTTTATAAGGGAACAAAATACCAGGTGCGACTTATCCAGTGGCATGGGGTCAACTTATTGTTCACGCCGCCTGGCTCAGGATTGTTATGAAAAGGCAGGGATTCCTATATTGACATGTGGTAATGTACCGTACAAGTTCTTCTGGTCAGGCAGGTTAGAATTGACCCGATTCCAAGGTAAATCATCGCCTCATTTCTAATAAACAAGACCAGATAACAAGAAACATAATGGAATTTGGGACAAAATCCAACTCGGTAGCACCAAGAGTTATGAACGCATTGTGTCCAAAAGTTCCCAGACTTCTGACCCTGCTGATCCTCACGATTACCTTTGCCTGCCCAAAATGATACGGATGTTGCTCTAATCACGGGGACCCATATAAAAAATGTATGACCCAGGTATATATCAAAATATTTCTGGCACTCTCCATGCGAAAAAGCAGAAAGCTAGGATAAACAGAAAGCCAAAAGGCTTAGTGAATTCCTGACTCTTTATGACAAACCTTATAGCCAGAACAGATTGCCACCAGCTCACTTGGGGGCCAACATAACATCTGACAAATTTCCCATTTTCCCCAACAACCAATAGGGTTCATGTACTCTTGAATAAGCAAGCTACACACTGAATTTCAAGATTCAGACTGACCTATGGGAACCAGGATGACCTGACCTGAACCCCCAGATAATAGGGTTCATGTACTCACATCATGGGGAACACACACGTACCAAGTAGGGCTTCATATATCCGGGTGAAGTCGAATTATCATGTTGACAAGCCATTAAATGGCAAAATATAGACCAAAATTTTACCCCGCCCGACCTGCAACCAAAAACATGAGGTTCCTGTACTCCCCATAAGAAAGCTATAACCAAATTTCAACTTGGAGACACCATTCTGGCCTTATCGTGTTACAAGGTTTTCAGACCTTGACTCTGTTGGACCTCAGATGACCTCTGACCTGCCCCCCAAAAAACATAGAGTTCATGTACTCATCATGGGAAACACTTACGTCAGGTGGGGTCAGTTATTGGTTTACAAACGGGCGGTAAAATTACACACACACACGCATACAGAGCACTGGCATGGACTGCATAGATGCCTTTGACTTCGTCAATGAATAAAATACTGAAAAATACCAGAATTTTGCATTGTTTCGTCCCCCAATTGACCCCCAACTCCCGGCCATATTTTTCAGCTTGATATTTAGACTTTTCGACCTATGGTTCCAACCCCGATGACCTTTGACCTGATCCAAAACAATAAATGATGTGCTCATTGTCAACTTAATCCAAGTGTGAGCTCATCTACGGTGGGGTTAGTGTCTATCACAAGCTAAAGCTTGGTAAAAAACATTTCTCATTTTTCCCCATTTTTCAACAATTACTCTAACTATACACCCAAAACACAGGGTCCTGCTCGTATTCCCAACCAGCTATACCCAGTCTAACAAATTTCACACACACTTTGACTCCCCTGCTGACCTCAGATTACTTTTTTTTGACCTGATCCCAAACAATCGGGATCATTTACTCACATAGGGTTAAACCAGCAGGGTATGAGCTCAATACCTCCAAGGAGGGGTCGAGTTTGCATCGTGGTCTACCGGCCTAGTTGTCACCAACCCCGTCACGACTGCATATATTCCCGGGCTGTCGTCAAAGACTTAAAACAGTTTCTTTTCCCCTACTCCGCACCAAACGGAATCGCGCATGTGTAATCAAGGGAAAGACAACCCTCCTTTGGTTTTTTTGTTTTGGTTCAAGTGTTTGCCCAGAAATGCTCTGGGCAAGTGCCTCGGTTGCCCCGCCGTAACTACCGCCATTATAGCCTTTTCGCAATATCCCTCTCGCACTGCATTGTGGTGTAACTCCGGGGCCAAATTAGGCATCTATGGAAGGCCAAATAGGAATTCAGCAGATAAATTGATTTTAAACCTGGCGAAAAATAAGCACATTTAGTCCAGTTGTCACACCGATTAAAAAACTATCGGGGACAACCTACTGAATTTTGGAGAGCATATGCACAGAAAATAAGTAATCTAGTTTCTTCTTCTCCCATAACATGCTACAAAAAAAAACTGCCCCCTGAAAGTATCCCCACATGCATCAAAACTATCCACAGTGCACCGCACCATTCTATTTGGCGAAAAGGTTCATGTGAAAACTGGAAGAGGGGTTATATTATTTGCCCCCCCCCCTCCTCTGCTCTTCCAAAGTGGATCGCCCTCCGTGGACACTACTGTGGTGGTCTTCTTGGAACGTAGATATCGCACTCCTGCACAATTTATTCACAACCTTTTCTTGCAAATCTTTTCTCAACATCAGAATTTGCCTTGTGCACACACAACCAACTACGGGACAAAACAGTAATTAATGCGCGAGAAGAACGCGAACATTTTCTTGTTTCGTTTATCACCTACTGCTTGCCAACCAACGGGAATCTGTTGACATCTACAATATATATATATATATATATATGTAATAGATACGATATTGAATCAATAAAGCATTTTACAGTAGAAACATTTTCTCCAAAGCCTGAAAACGGGGGGGGGGGTATATTTGTGTTGGCCATCCCCCCCTTTCAAAAGTGGGTATAATCCTCCCCATTCCCTCCGAGGATTCACGCCCTGCGCGTTCATTACTCAATTAGCCTGAGCACGCCCACCAATTTGATCCCGCCGGGCTTGTTTGGGATAGCCCGAAGTGCCGAAAACTACTTTTAGCTGCGGGGAAGCACTCTACAGGTCCCCCCCCCCATTATCAGTGTCTCTTCTCCGTCCGTTCGTTCGTCTTATAGTTTCGTTTCGTTTCGTTCCGTTTCCTGTTCGTCACGTTCATTCGTAACTTTCTCTTCTTGAATCATAGCATGCGATCAGGTTTGAAACTTGGTGGGTGATGACCATGCCACTGGCTAGACTGAGTTCTGTTCACATAGTGTGATGAAATTTTTAATAAATCCAATTATTACCCCAATGAGTCTTCATTCGTGACTTCCGAACCGTACAGGCAATCAGGTGAAACCTGGTGGGGTCGATGTAGCAAGCCACTTTGTCTAGACCGAGTCATTTGTTCGGTAGTGGGATTGGGATTTTAATTTTAATCCAATTAATTTACCCAAATTCCGAACTTCCATTGAGCTAGCTCTCTGTGAAGTGTGAGATGTTTTTTTTACATTACTCCATCCTCTACAGAGCCGTGTTTACCTATCTGTCAGAAGGTCCGGTCTTCAGCCTAGTATGACAATACATCCTCTTGTCCATGGGAAATGACTTGTCCCCTCAACATACTCGCTCCAGCTGTTGGCTGGTGACAGAAATAAAGTTGTTTTCACATGTCTGCATGTTGAGTTTCTTTGGTTAGGCATATGTAAGCTAATATACAGGCCTAGGAATTGGTTGGATACTTTGTGGGCAATGAATAGCCAATGTTTAGGGTCCAATGTGGTAGCAAGTT